>CM057388.1:0-450000 GCA_030015415.1 Cynopterus sphinx | reverse complement strand
CCGTTCCGTCTTCTTGCTATTTTTACTTTTTATTATTCTTTGTGATATTTTACCAATTTAGCAAAAAGGAGCTAATGCCTTCCGAGCCTGATTCGCCGGCAGGCTAAGGGGAAGCCTGGAGGGGGAGGTGTCACGCACTCAATGACACCATGACCATCGTCATGATGAAGCCCAGACAAGGCCGCTTTCTGTCATGCGTCACCCGAGCTGGGATCCCCTCCACCCTCAACCTCAGAAGCAAAACAGAACGAGATGGAAACCATCGAATCAGCTCTCAGTAACGCTGGCCAGCCTGTTTTCCTTGCACTTCTAAGCCTGAGTCCAGGCTGAAGGTGTCCGCATTGTGCACGCGAACTCAAATCATTTCACTAAATTCAGGCTCGGCTCGTGGCGTGTGCGTGTCGGGGTGACGTGCCTCAGGATCACATGGGGATGAGCAAATGTAAACAAAGAGGCCCCTTGAGATGAAAAAAAAAACTTTTTTCAATATAAATGGATGGCGACCACCTTCAGGGACCGTGCACATGCGTGGAGGGAATGTAGGGAAGATGAAACGACGTTTAAAAACTTAGAGGGAGATCCTCAGAGCCAAAGAGCATCTCTCGAGCTCATGGACCTTACAATAACGGAGCAAAGCGGCCACCGGGGCTAACGTGCCATGTAAAATGGAGCAGTGTGTACTCACACTCACACATACATGCACACACACACAGAAGAAATAACACAGGGAGTGTCTGTATCCAATTCAAAATGACATCTCTGTGTCATTTTGTGCGACTTTTCAAAAAAATGCCTTTCTTCCCAAACCGCAGCACTAAGAGTGGGGGCTTCGTCTTACAGGCCGACGGGGAAACTCCTGGGGTTGTCTGTGGTGAGAACATTTCCAGCAGAGCTGACTTTCGACTTAAATAGGTAAACCACGATTTTTCATCAAAACACCATGTCAGCTGGCGTGGCAAGGCCACTCGGTAGCGACACTGCCCGAGATCTGAGTCCTTGACTAATTAAACGGTGTAAATTCGAGCTAAAGTACAAGATCGAGCGAAACTGAGTAATATCGGTGACATCAGAGGAAAACCAGAGGCGGGCAGACGATTCGAGACTGAAGGAAATGACAGAGTCATGGCCAGACGCAGTGCGTGATGATTCTCAGCAGGATCGCATGTGTCTTTCGAGGCTCTGTGCTGACCCGGGAGGGCCTGGCGGCCACTGCAAGGTGTCGACGGCCACCTGCTGCTCTGGGGGCTGCCCCCCTTAAAAGGGCATGGGCCAGATTTGGGGGCCGGCTGCCTTTGTGGCGGCCTTTGGGCCCCAGGTGGTGATGTGCAGGCAACACGCCACCCACCCACCCTGCAGCCGAAACATAGCCCCCCGCATGTTAGGACCCTAACGACTATCATCGTAATGGGGGCTCATGTCCTAGTCCCTTCCAGATGCTATGACAAAGGACCACAGCCCAAGTGGTCAACACACAAGTGACATTTACTTCTCACGGTCCTGGAGGTCCAGTCCGGCATCCAGGCACCAGTAGGTTCTGGCACCTGGACACAGCGAGCGGACGCCACCTGTGAACCAGAAAGTTCCCGTTTTGTGTCGCTTCAAAAGCAGTTTTAATGAGACACGAGTTAGAGGACCAAACGGGCTGTTTTGATTCTTTTTTGCAGATTAACTTATACTATCGAGTGTCTTGCGTGTTTTATGTTCACGTCGATTTTGGACTTGGGTGCTGTTCAAAGGGCAATTTTGAAGGTGGAATTAAATAATACATGCATAGGCCCGACCTAAGTGTCCATGACACCGTAGTCCGCCCTCCATTTTCTTTCTTTCTTTCTTTATTTTCAGTAAAATATCCAGACTTGGGACAAATTCGTGAGAAGCGGGACATGGAACAGATGCCCCAAATCGGCGCTCGCGTGAACAAGCCACTCCCTGCTGACCCCAAAAGGCTGTCACGTTTTACACTGAGAGGTGCACCCCTGTCACCAGCCCCCACCTGACACCCAAGAGGGCCCAGTTATGTCTGGCCATCGCTTCAAAGTGGCGAAATCACTCCTGCATGCCAGCACAAAGAGGAAGAAATAACAGCGAAGACTGCAATTCAGCTTCAACAGGGACACGCAGGCCAGCGTCGCAGCCTGCAAACCCCGAGGGATGGACATGATTTCCAGTTTCCCTCCGCGCTGAAAGGAAGAGCGTGAAGCCGGTCGTCAATCAAGCCCTCATTTGGAAATCTCCTGGGATTACACTTCCATCGACGAGCTTTTCATGCTGGAAGTGCCTCTAAGGCGTCCGCATCCGTCAAAGGAACACACGAGCGGCTCATTTAAGTATAAACCGTGACGGATGGGTCTAAGTCTCCAACCCGACACCCCCCCAAAAAAAATATATCTGCACCTGTCACTGCTCTTTCTTGAACGTGACCCCGAGCCGCTGTCACAGGGGAAGACGTGTCCCCACCACGTGGAAATCGATTCCTCTAAATCACATCACTCTGCGCTCACGACGGACAAAATGTCTTCATTGGGTGAGAAAAAGGGTTTAGTACTTGAACGGCCACGTGGAAAAACGCCTTTTCTCGAAGCCCCCACTGAGTTTGCGCCATCTCCTTACCATCCGTCCCATGGCACTGCCTTGTGCAGGAGCCCGTGACCTACCCTCCCCCAGGCGTGTCTCTAGGAGGCTGTGACACAAGGACGGACCCACACGCGCCGGGCCGTGTTTGTCCTTTTCGTTCTCATTAAAAAAGAAAGAAAGAAAGAAAAAATCAATACCCTGTCAATAATTTCCTACTCAGCAGTCGGACCACCTTGAGAAAGATAAAGTATCGACAGACGTTTTCTCATTGTCCCAAATCAATGAGGCCTTCAAAGGGACACCGAGTATTTCATTTTTAATTCCCGGGAGGGAACCCCACGTCTCTCAAGCGGAGAGCAGCAAAAGGACCACACTGAGACCTTGTGACACAGAATCCCTCTCCCACAAAGCCCCATAGTTCTGTCTGTCCCGAGCAGGATTTGGGATTTACTTACACCAAAGTATGCACTGGACATCTGAGTTTTAAACATCACCGGGCGCCCGATTTTGTGTGAAATTTACCGCTCAGTAAAAATTCGGTAAAAATTCAGGTAGGAGACACCAAACGGGGCCCGCCTGCTCTGCTCCCGGGCCTGTCGCTGTCATTTAATTGATTCTGAAAACGCTGCCGTGCACACACTCCCTGGATTCAGAAATCAATGAATTGGCAAATCCGTCCAGCCCAAGGGTGCCGGGCGTCGCGCAGAAGACGCGGGCTGCGCCCGTGGGTGCTGTGCCATCACGAACGGATGAGTCTGGAGGGTGGAACACAGACACAGTCTTCCTCTTCGGAGGGTTTTGCTTTGAAACAACCAGCACCTGTCGGTCATCCCACCAAGGTCCTAGGGACCCGTTTAACACAGAAAAGCAAGGGTCGCAGTAAGGGTGAACCAGGGATCATTTTCCTTATTCCTCTGGGGGGAAAATACAAAGATCGTGTCCTTTTTTGCGTTTGGGAAAGTCGGTCAGGACTTCTAGAAGCCTCCACAAGCCCTCGGGAACGCGGGGCAAGATGACCCCAGGAGTCATTTGAGCACGTGACAGCTGTCTGGGAATCCACGTCGCGATCCAGGGTTGGAAAACCAAGCCTTGGGTCAAAACACGGGTGACACGACGAGAGATTCGCCGTCACAGAGCCTGCTTGGAGGGTTCTTGTTTTAGTCCTGAGGGAGTTCAAAGCACGGGGTGGAAATGGGGTTGTGGGGAAGGGTCGGCAGAGGAGGGAAGGGCTCCGATGGGCAGCCGGGGGACTCGAATGACAAGCGCGTCGCGTGGCAAGTGCGGCGCGACCAAAGCTGTCGACGCAACTACTACAAGTGACAACAGGCCCCCCAAACGAAGGGGAAAGTGACCTAGTGACAGCTGCGGTGACGTGCTTTTTCCCTTTCACTCAGCTCGAAGCATCATCTGGGAGAAGCTTTCTCCCCGAGAGGACACAGAAGCCTTTCCGTCACTCTTTTCCGAATTTAATTTCCCTGGCCGGGCCCACGACCCCAAGCACTTGGCCACCAATCTGTGTCACTTGATAACGACTCTGAAGATGAAGGGCTGTCTCTCTGGGAAGGAAAACTGTATCCGACTGCACGTGAAGGCGATCGTGTGAATGTTGCAATCCTTAGGCCCACGTCCCCGGCACCGGCCGGCTGCCACGTCTAATGTTCCTCCAGGACCTGAAGTTCTAGAACACGTCCCCTCCGCTGGGCACATCTTTGGTGACACCGGCCATTCGGGGCCATCTGTGAACAGGGCCAGCATTGACACACGCTGTCAGAACAGGGGGTTATCTCCACCCGTCACACCGCGGTCCGGCGGTTGCACCCTTGAGTGCAGAGTCCCATTGAAACATCATCACAATGACCCGTTTTATAACCAGATTTCCCGGCCCCACTCGTGGCGACCCTTCTCGGCCGACGGTCACCCATGAACCGGGACACCGCCCTTGTTGTCTTCATAAGTGCAAACTCTTTCAGGAAGAGTTTCTTTCTCTGCTGACAGGTAACGTACCATCATCATCATCATCATCATCATCGTCGTCATCATTATTATTATTATTATTATTATTATTATTATTATTTTATTTATTTTTTAATGAAACAGTCCTTATTAAATTCCACCCGTGTCCAATTTGCCCCTTCGGTTGGCTTGGGGGATGCTCGGCTCGGCTCCGTGATGTATAGTCAGTGGCGGGGCCTCTCGATGATGTCTACACATGGCACGCTGTGGAGACGGGGAGAGACGAGGGGGTCCACCGGGAAGGGGGGCCGAGACGTGATAAGAACGACAGGGCACGGCACGGGGAGGCTGGGGGAACGCAGGCCTTTCACAGGGAGAGACGTGGGTGCAGCTCAGAACGGGCACCCATACCCCGGAGGCTACCAGCTTCCAGGCTCAGAAGCTTAGGTTGCAGCCTGCGGGGAAACGGGGTGCTGCCAGGGGATTTTAGGGAAGGGGCACCTCGTGGGCTGCAGAGCGCCCCACAAATACATGCCCAAGGCCTAACTCCTGGCACCTCAGAACAGGACCCCACCTGAACTAAGGGGTTCTGCCCATGAAATTAAGTTTAGGATCTTGAGATGAGGTCAGCCTCCGGGGGCTTGGGAGCTTCCCCACTAAAGAGAAGGGGTTCAGGCGTGGCTAAATCCAGGTGCTCCGATGCCGCCTAAGGGGCCTGAGCTCTGCAGCAGCCCAGATACACGGCGTCTAAGGACTGAGAGATGATACATTCCTGCAGGCACGGGTCAGTGGCATCGAATGTGACATCCCACTTGGCAGGATAAAGAAGGGAAAACTCCCTCGAGGCTCCGCCCAGTGGCCGGCAAGTTCTGTCGCACCGCCTCAGGGGACCCAGGGAACAGAGCGTGCTCCTTCCGAGTGAATAGGAGGGAGGATCAGGAACACCTCGGGAGTGGCCCAGGGCAAAAGGATTTCCCGAGAGAGAAGAGACAAAGGTTACCTACAGGGGACCAAGCCCGCATTGGCTCCAGGTCCGTCCCAAGGTAATCACAAGCAGGAACGTCTCCACCATGCAGTCTGGGGGTCACTGACCCATCTCGGCTTTGGCGACAAGGCCCAGGCTGGACTTCGGGCCAATTTTAAAGCATCTTGAGAAGTCCCCACTCTTTCCTGCCACCCCTCATTGGGATCAAATGACAAATAAAGGCCGTAGATACCAAAGGTCCGACAGACTCGAGCCTCAGGACATCTCTTGCCTGCAGGAAACCCACAACATCAGAGCCCCCCCAGCCCGGACAGTCTCCCCAAGGAAAGTGGCCAAGAAGGAGAACTCGGTGCCTCTTTCTAGGAATTACCAGTCGCCAAAACGTCTTATGATCCACGGAGATTAAATTACCATCTTGAAGCCCCACCTGATCATTCCTCGAATATACCTGATGCTGTCTGCTAGGTGCAAAGGGCTAAGGTCAGCTGCGAGGACGCGAACATTCCCTGAGACAGGACTCCTGCTGGGAAGAAGAGATGGCTCGGGGATAATCCAGCCCTAAACAGCATGCTCACATGCCCCTCAGGCAGGGAATAGAGAGGTAATTTCTTTTTAAACTCTCATCTCCCAGGAAAGAGAATTAAACAATGCAGCTGGGATAGGGGTAGGGAGGTGCCCACCTGGCAGGGAAGAGCCATCCCAGCACTGAGGGCCATACCAAGGGTGCAGAGGGCAAATGGCCTGGGGGCAAATGAGCTCCTTCACACCCCCTGCCCCTTCCTGCTGGGGCTGAACTGCACCCCTACTCACCCCCGAATTCATCTGGTGACACCAGTACTTAGAGATGTGCCCGTATTTGGAGATGGGGTGCGGGGGAGCCCTTTAAAGGGGTGATCAGACTAAAATGAAGTCACTAGGGTGGGCCGGAATGGAACTGGTGTCCCAGAAGGAGAGGAGTTTGGGGCAGAGACAGGCACAGAGGGATGGATGATCACGTGAGGCCTAGAGAGGCCTCAGTTGAAACGAACACTTTGCCTGCACCTTGATCTTGGATGCATCCAGCACGGTGACAGAATAAATAAATTTCTAAACTACTGGATAGGGCCACCCTGGGAAGCTGATGGAAACACAACCCACCACTCAGCTGTCAGAATGCAGAGACCCTCCAGCTGCACTTTGTTCCTCCCCAACTTCTGAAGTCCCTGCAGCTCAAATGCAGCAACACTTGTCGCTCTTTCGACTGAAATGGCACCGCTCACTGAAACCAGATGGGTGTAGGGCCACCCCCTAAGTCCAGCCCCTGACTCAGGCCACCCAAATCCCGGCCTCGAGGGTAAAAACAAGTCCCCACAACACACCCTCTCAGGACCCTGCTCTAAGAGGGGCCCTAAGAGCATCCTCAGATTCTGGCTTCACGGGATGCTAACAGATCGTGAGGGCGACGTTTGCCAAGTGTCCCTCCGTGCCAGCCCATTTGGAAGTGCTGTGTGCACAGAATGGCATTTAAAGGCCTGAAATATCTCCCGAGGGAGAAGAAGGAGGGGGAAAAAAAGGAGGAAAAAAATAGCCCAGCAAGCTCACACAGTGTGAGCACGCACAGCTGAGGCCCTTGGCGGTGCGTTCTCTTGCTGCTTGTTGTCTGGGAACGGGTTTTCTTGTGGGGTTTTTGTTGTTTTTGGTAGTTTTTTCGCTTTGGGGCTGGAGGAAGGGGGCAGGGCACCCAGGGGAACCTGCTTAGGAGAGTCACTCCTGGAGGGCAGGGGGGGTGGAGGGGGAGTGATGCTGGGTTCCCACAGAGTGGGGTTGGGGGGTGATCAAGCCTTGGGGGGGGGTCCGCAGGCAGCGAGCCTGTTGGAACCCTGACACCCAGCCTCCCCCTCCGAATGCATGGACAAGCGGTTGTTTTAAATTTTTTTAAAAAAAAATCATTTTTTTTTTTAAAAACAGCACTTCCTCTACTTTTCGAGGAAGCCTTGGGCCGTTGTATCATTGAGCAATTTTCTTTCTAAGTTTACCCAAAAAAAAGAAAAAAAAATTAAAAGAAAAAAAGGCCAAGCTGTGCCTGTGCGGAAGCATCCGTGTGCTACATCTCCTGTTTTCTGAAATCTCCTGTTTTCAGAAATGTCCTGTTTTCTGAAATCTGTTTTCTAAAATCTCCTGTTTTCTGAAATCTCCTATTTTCTGAAATCTCCCATTTTCTGAAATCATCTCCCATTTTTTGAAATCTCCCATTTTCTGAAATCATCTCCTATTTTCTGAAATCTCCTATTTTCTTCTATTTTCTGAAATCATTTCCTATTTTCTGAAATCTCCTATTTTCTTCTGTTTTCTGAAATCATCTATTTTCTGAAATCTCCTGTTTTCTGAAATCCCCTATTTTCTGGAATCTCCTATTTTCTGAAATCTCCTATTTTCTGAAATCTCCTGTTTTCTGAAATCATCTCCTCTCTCCCCAAGCCCTGCGGGAGGAGGCCCTCCCGTGTCCCGTTCGCGTTCCGACACCGAGACGGCCCGTGCGGGCCTGCGCTCCGGCTGTGCATGGGCACGGTCTGGGGTGATTTTAAGGAAAAAAAAAGAAAAAAGAAAAACAAAAACTTGGCCCGTGCATCGCATCACGAGGAGGCCCTGCCGTGGGGGTGGGGCGGGACGCCCAGGTTCCCAGCACCACCCCCCGCACCCCCGATCCGGGGCTCCCCGCCCCCTCCCGGCTTTTACCCCTCCCCCTCCTCCCCTCCCCCCGCATCCCCCGCTTTCCCGCCACAGCCGCATCCCGCGCCCCTCCCCCACCCGGGCCCCTGTCGGCGGGGTGGGGGTGGGGGAGGGGGTGGGGGAGGGGAGAGGCCCGGGCAGGTCACGTGGCCCTGGGCCTGGGGGGGTGGCGGGAGGGGGCGGGGGAGGCGGCGGCGCGGCCCGCGCTCCGCGGCGGGGCGGCCGGGCCGGGGCTACCGTGCACCTCCGAAGAGCGGCGCACTCCGCGCGCGCCCCGCGCCCCACCCCCCTCCCGGCCCCGCGCGCGCCCTTTCCTCCCCCGGGGCGGGGGATGGGGGTGTCCTCAAGCCCTTGGGAGAAGGGCCTGGGGATGGATGGATGCCGGGGTGTAAAGGGGGCGCCCCTGGGTGGGGGAGCGCACCGGGAAGGGACAACCCGGCCCTGTTAGGGCTCTGGGTCCTCTGGGCAGACACAAGACTGGGTGGGCAGGGGGGTCTGTGCATGTCGCGTCCCCCCCCCACGCCGCACCCCGGAGACAGTCAGCCAGGCGAGGGACCGGATGCCCTCACCCCCGTTTGGTGCAGCCGCATGTGGGATGCCCCATAAGGGCAGCCTCCCAGGCCGGCAATGAGGGGTCCAAAGTTTGACCAGACCTGCGGGGGATGGGGGGGGCCGCCTATGACATCGTTGTCGTCGCTGGATTGTGGCTTTCCCGCTCCGGGATTAAAGAACACGTTGATTGGCTCTTCCCCATGCGGCCATGCAGCAGCATCACCCATTCTGGGTCCCAGAAAATACAGCTCCCCAGACCAGGCCCCTCCCTGTTGACTGTGGCCTGCGGGTCGGGCCTGTCGTTTCTCTCTTTGCAGAAAACGTTTTCCTCCCCAAGCAAGAGGGAACTAGTCACACAGGGCCCAGGCTGCGTAAACAGCATTCCGCTTGCTTTTGTTTCCTAGTCTCACAAATATTTTTCTGGGTCACTACGGAGCGTTCAGAGGTGAATGATGGCTTAGCATTCCAGCCGATGCAGTGGTGCGGGCCAGAGCTGATCAACCGTTCTCCTCCTGCATGCACGATGCTCCTCTAAGAAATAGATGTTCAGTGACCCCGGGTTCCCTTGTGACAAAAGTCCCCTTCTTCCACCAGCCCTCAGTGCGAGGAATGAATCGTCGCTCTGAACATGGAGGACTGTGTGGACTTTTCTCGCTTGTTTGGGCCTCCTATTTGAAACTTTCCATCCAGTATGACATGTAGGAAAAAATAAAAATAAAAATAAAACATTGAGCAAGTTTGCAATCCACGAGTTACGTCTTGTCCTGTGAGGCCTCAGGTGAGAGAAGAAGGTGGCCCAAAGAGGGGTATAAGGATGTTCCCAGCATCTGGAGAGAATGGCACCTATCTGAATGGCCCAGTCTTACAAGGAGCCTGGGACAAAAACTCTTCCTGAGATACACCTGCCATGGGTATCCAGCAGAGCACAAATGCTATGACAAGGAGTGACAATTTTCCCTCCTCTTGTATTCTCTGCTAAATATCTAGTGTTTTGTATTCACATGCGTATGCACATTTTAGCAGGATGCTAGATGTCACTGATTATATATAAATTCAGTGGCTTTAAGTTAAGGGCATAAATCTCTGCGTGCTGGACGAGATGGAGGCCTCTCGGTCTAGTAGGACGGCAATGCCACCTGTTCGTGCTGCCCTTCACAGGTCTGGAGGGCATCGCCAGCGATCAGCCTGAGTGATTCCCTCTTTCCGCGCTCATCATAAGCAAATCATTTCCCCCAGTGAGTCCTTCTCACACTTTAATACTGATTTAATCACAAACCACAAGAAGACTACAGCTGTGCTTTCCCCAAGTGTCACCCTCACCTTCTGTGTCGGTAGCAAATGAGAACTGAGGCCAGAGCCATGCTACGCCCTCAGGCCCCACAGAGTGGGTTTGCTGTTGTTTTCATCAACGACTTCACTGTTAAAATGGGATCTAAACACCCTCGTCCACACGGACCCACACGAACATTCAAGGCCACGATATTTGTAAGAGCCAGGAAGTGGCTCCGACACATAAAGGGATACACAAAATGCGGCCCATCCTACGATGGAGTATCATTCACCATAAAAAAGGAATGAAATGACTGATAAATGTGGCTGAATCTCAGAAAAGCTGGGCTGAGATGCAGGAGGCTCCGTAGGGTGGGACTCCGTTTAGACGAATCGGGTAGAGAAGATGAACTAAGGTAGAGAAGCCAGAAGTAGCTGCCTGGTTGTTGTCGGGTACCACTTTTTTGGGGTGGCGGGAGGTGATGGAAATGTCCTAAAATTACACTGTAGTTGTGATTGCACAATTCTACCCTAAAAAAATCACCCAATTGTACGCTTACACTGGATGAATTTCGTGGTTATGGGAATTATCTCAATATAACTTTTTTCTTTTTAACACAATAGTAGAACAATTTGAGGGGGAGGACACTATTTCCAAGTGAATAGGGTCCCTGAACACGGCCACGTAAAGACCAAATGCCTTGGAAATAGGCCACCGTAAGACGAGGCCGTGCCAGTGTCCTACTGTCAGACACTGGCGTGTCCTTTGAGACGTTGATCCGCATGGCTGCCCCGCCCCGTCGAAGTCCCTGTCGCTCCGTGCATGTGCTTGGGTCAGTCCTTCCCTTCATTCTGCCCGGACGACCCCAGCGACAGTGCCTTTCCCACGTGGCCAGTGAAATAAATAATCCACAAGCCAAGGTCGCTGGGGAGGTGTGCGCTGATCCCCCAGGCACGTCGAATGATCGTGAACGCATCCTGACCCTTGCCACGTGTGTGACAGGCTGTCGTTGTTGTGTTTATCCATTTGCAGTTCAGTGTTTTCGATGCTGGTCGCCACCTACTACTCCACCGACTTTGCAACCCAGTCACGATCTGAGGGACCGTCCTTCCCTCCCCAGTTTGAAAACTACAGGTCCACAGGGGACACGAGGCAGCGTTGGCAGATGCTCTGGTTGTCGCAAGCGGGTAGGGTGGTGCTTCTGGCATCTAGTGGGTGGGGACCAAGGGGAGTAGCATCCTTTCGTGGTAGAGCATGAGGTTTCCTCCTGTGCCTTTGGGGTAAAGCCTCTCTGGAATGAAGACCAACTCCTTGTCTGCACCAGCATCTTCGTTTTCGGTCGAGTCCCCTCTCGCTTTGGCCTGGCCGTGACCTAGGCCACCCATCCCCGTAAATAAGCCTCGGCTCCAAGGGGTGTCCCCGTGGTGGTCCCACCTGCTGCCATTTGGCCCTGCCCCCTGCTGACTTCTCCTGCCTTCTACACCTTGGGGCCTAGTCTGGACCCCCCTTCTTTGTCACCTGAGAATGCAAGAGCCATGCGCTGAGCAGGTCCTGGGCCTCTGCGTCCAAGTCCGACCCCACTCAGCCCACGGTGAAGTCACGCATCCCCTGGAGGGGGAGCTCCAGGTCGGCCACTCCCAAGGCTGGGGACCCACACACGGACCCCTGGATCTCTGCGGACAAGAATGAGGCGATAATCAGTTGCCCATGTAATTCCATTTTTTAGAAATTCACATTTTAAGCACTTTTCTCAATAGTGAAAAAATGTTTTTTCCACTTTGTTCGTGTCCACACAGTGAAAACACGCATTGTCTATTTTTTTTTGTAAATAGTTTCCTTTTTTTATTGTTCCGCCGTGCATTTCTTGATGGATCTGTAAACCGGGCGGAAAGATCTAAGAAATTGTAATTAATTTGTGGCCAAAATGGAGAGATTCCCCAGAAATCGGGTCTCTTACTCAAAATACAGTGGAGTCACTTGCAATGAGTTTCAAAGGCCTTGAGCAGGAGAGAAAGCCTGATGGCCAAGGATTGTCACTGCCAATGGTCACTTCTGGTCCAGTGTTTCTTGACGTCGTGCCCTTGAACCTCTTGCGCTGGCATCTGTGTCCCAGAACGTCAGGGGTGACATCCTGCGAGTGTCCCTTCGTTACCTGTGCCCTGAGTGGCCACAATGCCCCCACACTGTGAGAGCCAGCCTCACGGGGCTCTGGTCGTCCCTAGACAGTTGTCAACGACACCTGCTCCTTGCCAGGTATTGGCAGATGCGAACGCCCCACGGGTTCTCTCGGCGCAGGGGCTCCCCCCGAATGCCACCTGCGAAGCAGGAGCGAAAACTGGCATCGTAAACACCTCCCGCTCAGGAAACCCGTCCTGGCTTTTCCTCGCAGGCGACTTGTTTCTTTTTTAAGCTGAGAGAAAACCCTCCCCGTAGGACGTGTTTTTGTTAAACCCCTGGGATGAAAATCTGCTAATTCGCTCCTGGTTTTTGTAAATGGAATTCTTTCCCTGTGGGTACAAGCATCTTTTTGTGGGGGGGAGGGGTACCTTGCACACTAGGGACCCTGGGTTCCATTTCTGAGTGCCCCGAATACCCCCTTCCTGTCACTTCTGTTTGAGAAGCCATATCATGACATGTGAGCTCCAGGATGTCCAGGAAAAGGCCCCACTCCTTGCTTTCTCAATGTTTTGCTTTTTTAAATTATTATTATTTGTTTGTTTTTGTTTTTGTTATTTTTTTAAGAGGAGCCTGTCCAGCAAAACTTTGCCTGCCTTCCCTAGAATTTAAATTTTGCCACAAATAAAATTTATTCTTTCAACTAGGAATGCATTATTTTAAAAGACAAGAGCATCGGGAGTCCTACGTGCCAAAGGAAATTTTATTTCATTTCATTTCATTTCATTTCATTTCATTTCATTTCATTTCATTATTTTATTTTATTTTATTTTATTTTATTTTATTTTATTATTTTGTTTTATTTTATTGTTTTGTTTTATTTTACTGTTTTGTTTTATTTTATTTTATTTTATTTCATTTCATTTCATTATTTTATTTTATTTTATTATTTTATTTTATTTTATTATTTTATTTTATTTTATTATTTTATTTTATATTGTTTTGTTTTGTTTTGTGTTTTGGTTTGGTTTGGTTTGGTTTGGTTTCTGAGGCAAAAAGGAAGGACACCAAAAGATTGTACAGACGGGGACAGCTTAGACGCTTTCATCCGTCCTGCAAGATGCTGATGACGGTTGGGAACCTGGCAAGCGTTTTCAGAGAAACGCGCAGGAAGTGAAACCCACTGCGGGCCTAACGGGTCGAGCATTTCATTGGGCAATAATGTCCCACAGCCCGCAGGGGCCCCAAAGTCTCATGCCACCTACACCCTTCGGGGAGATAGGTGCCCCAGCTTCCCTTATAACCAGCCTCCAGCAAAGACTTCCTTGCAGGTCCAAGGAGACAAAGCTTTCCTGGAAAAGATGACAAAAAAGTGGGGGGAGGGATGACAAGAACCTCAGCTCTTCTTCCCCAGAGTCTCAGGTGACCTGGACCTGGGGTTTCTTTTCCTCTTTCCCTGTCCCCCCTGGCTCGTTGCTCTCCATCATCATTTTGAGTCAGCAAAGAGGGATGGATCATCGAGGGACTCTAAAGCGACACTCGTGACGAGGCGGATAAGCAAATGAGGCCACATCGGGCCTGTTCTTTCTGCCAGGAAATCCTGGTTGGGCTCCAGGATTGTTCAAATGGGAAGAGTCCTCGGAGAGGCTCGGGATCAGAAGGAGACGCATCCGAAACCAACTCAAGGTCAGGCCGCGGCTGCATGGCCCCCAGGCTCTCGGGTAAACCCCTGAGCGAGCAGTATTAGCCCGTGTCCCTTGGCACAGTGTCACTTCTCACCAGGATCTGGAGATGCAGGGTGGCGTCAGCCAAGGACAGAGGCCAAAAATAGCTGCGGAGAAATTGCAAGACCAGCGGAAAAGGACCCGGGTCACAGCGACTGACCCGTTCGTGCCAAACAGCGGGCTCCTCTTGGGCACAAAGCCAGCTCGCCTGTGGGGAATGACACAAAAAGAAAGTTCTAGGCTATTCGAGGCTGACACTGGGTCTGGGTTTCCAGCCTGTGGCCACCTGTAGGGTCGGCTACTGTAAACAGTTATTGGGGTTTGGGGGGATGGTCTGAGGTGTTCTGCAGATCAGACCGTCCCCAAGCGAAGGGATGAATAATTCTTCTTCTCTTGAGCTGCTCAAAAGCACGAGGTGAATGTTCGAGAAAAGCAGAAACCCTGGCAAGCAAAGCAGGGCGCCCAGGGCCTGTGGCACAATTGCTTAGAGTAAAGGCGGCGCCTTCAAATCGATGGCACTGGTCACAACCAGGGTTTCACGTCGAATGTCGCTGAGTCACCACTTCGGTGGCAAAGCACTGTGCTGGGTGTCCAGGGAGGGGACCCAGGGAGGACGCAGTCGGGTCGCTTCGGGGGAAGATCTGCACGCAGGGAGCTGCAGTAGAAATGGCAGCTACAAAGGAAGAAACTGGAAGTGCGGAGGGAGGGGTGGAAAGGATGAACCTGTCCCACCCCCCAAGTTTACAAATACTGGGGTAGACGACAAGGACTCGGGGCTCAAAATCCCTTTGTGTGTGGGGTCGGTCAGGGTTTAGGAGTCGCTCAGGGCCTGGGGTCGCAAGCCCGAGAGACCACGAGATGCCACCTCCATCAGTGCAGGACAGAGATGGGTAAGGAGAGGTGAGCAGCGATGTTTCCGGGCCAAGGGACAAAAAAAAGGTGTCATCAACAGTATAAAGTGCTCCCGTTTGAGGGGCAGGAGAGGGACGTGGGTACAAAACGGGGTAACCCAGGCGTCTGCACCTGCAGCACCAGTGGCCCATGGGGCCAGGGTTCTGTAATAGGGTGGCAGATGGCTTGTGCCTTGTAGGACATTGGGCAGTATCCCAGGCTAGATGCCCTAGTAGACCACGACAGTACCGTCACCCCCCAGATGTGACACCCTGAAACGCCTCTCGTGATGGCCACATGCATGTCCCCCGAAGCCAGCCTCCTTCGGCCCCATTTGAGAACCATGAAGGTGAGTTGACCAGCACAGCGGCCTGCCCTGTCAGGTCACAAAGCAGCCTCATTAGAGTCCCCGAGTGGGGAAAAGCCATGACACCATTTAGGGACCCAGATCCCCTCCATCGTGGGTGGCAGAGCCTCCTACAATCTAAGGGTGACGAGGAGAGCATGGAGGGGCTGATGGGGATCCCGAGAGCAGGGGGCTAGGAGGGACACAGAGCTCTCCCCTCCCTCACCGGCCGGCAGGCACTGTCACAGGGGCCTCACAGCGCCGCAGGGGAGGTGGCAGTGTCATCCAGCTTCGTGCCCAGGAGAAAACAGAAACAATAATAGGGTTTGCTGAGCAAGTCCTATTAGCTGCCACACAGAAACCCTTAAAAGCAGTCTCTGGAAGGAAGCCAAAGCAGAGACAGTGGTCGCCTGGGGGGACAGGAACTGGGTGACTCTCTGAGAGGGACGAGGGCAGGTGGCTTCGCTTGCTGTTTACTCTTTGGACATTTCGAACTTTATCCAATGAACTGAAACGCTTCGTGAAAAAATAAAGCGTTTCGTTTTTAGGCATCGCCAGGAAAATAAGAAAAGCTCAAAGCGCACAAGTAAACAGGTAACTACAAAGGAGAAACGCGTTGGCTTTTATTGTCCCCGAGGCCAAGGTTGACAGTTCTGATCGCCCCTCCCGAGAGACCTGATGCCTGAGCCAGCTTTTATTTAGTCTGTGATCCTGTCAGTCGAAAGCACCGTGACCTGGCCCCCCCCGCTGAGTGCATCCTCTGGGCCTGGCTTGGGCGAGTCCTGGCTCTGTCCCCAGGGAAGCTGGAGAGTGACCGCTCCTCAGATGTGGCTCGTCTCTGCTCCGTGTGGCCTCCTGGGCTCCTCCTCTGGCAGAGGTCTGAGACCGAAGAGGGGCACAAGGCCTCGTGACACCGAGCACGACACAGTGTCCCTGCGCTCGTATGCTGTTGGCCACAGCGAGTCTGGCCAGAGCCCGGCCAGATGCACAGGGAGGGCCAACCGAGGTCCCCTGCTCAGCCAAGGGGCAGCCACGTCATTCTGCTAAGGTGCGTGCAGGTGGCCGTGAGGATCACGGTGGACCTTGCCATCCGGGGGAGTATTTTCTTCTATTTTTTTCTTTCCTAATCACATCCTCCCATGTCGTGGTGTTAGAAGGTCACACCTCTATGAAGATGAACCAGAAGGGACCAGTGAGGGAAAATCCAGCCATTTCTGTCGCCTCCTGAGCTGACACAAGCCTTCGTGGCCAAAAGTGTATTGTTCTTCCGCTTTGACACGTCTGGCTCCATCTCGGTCCTCAAAGCATAATCCACAGGGGAGGCTCGTTCATTTCTCACTGGTGTGGAGGAGGCGTTAACCAGCAACCACGACCAAGAAGCCCAGCAGCCTCCGCCGTGGGGATCCCCAGGCCTCTGTCACAATTCAGAATGGCCCAGGGCCCAGAGCTGTCCCCCGATACCTCTTTCAAGAATAAGGATCACCTTGGCGATGGGCAGAGTTCCACTTAGTGGGCCTGTCGGGAAGGCATCGCCCGTGGGATGCACTGAGAGTGTATGCAGGGAAGCCAGGAGCAGTGAAGAAGTTCCATCCTGCACCCCCAAGCTGTCGAGACCTTCCTTTTAGATAATCTAATAATTTATCGAGCACTTAATACGAATAAGGCATTGGGCTAGTTCTGGGGGGGGGGAGGATAGGGATCAATAAAAACAGCTGATGATGATTTATCAGGAAAGAGAAGCTTTGGGTTCAAATCCCCACAGTTGTTTGTGGATTCGGTATTTGCGGATTCGCCTGCCTGCTAAAATTTATTTTCTAACCCCCAAATCAATACTTGTGGGGCGTCCGCAGTCATCCAAAGACAGGTACACAGCAGGGAAAAGTTGGGGGTCACTTGACACACGCGTTCCCGGCAGACGTCAACCAAGGCCGAGCTGAGGTCAACCACCTGTCACGCTGCAAACACGAGTCTTGTTCATAGTCGGGTGCCGTGGTTTTTTATGTGTGTGCAATCGGGGGGCCTTTTTCTTGGCATTTTATTGTTTAAGTGACCCCCGAATGCCGAGCCGCTGTCTAGTGTCGTGGAGGCCTGGCCCTGCTTGTCCCCAGAAGCGATGGCTCTGGATGTGCTAATTCAGCGTCTGCCGTGACGTCACAGGACATCGCTCCTGCACACAGTGAGTCGGCTGTGCTTGTCACATGGATGAACGAGGGGACACGTGTCGCAGGAGGAATGACAAAGTGCCCTGGCTGTGCACAGATGAAGAGGGGTCCGGAGGAGGTTGCTGGAGGAGGAGGCGTGGGTGCTGAGCCGAGCGGGGGTGCAAACAGAGTTGGGGTGCCTGCCCCGCCGGGTGCAGCAGCATGAGCAAAGTCGCAGTCGTGGGACACCTTGGCCTCGACCCCCTAAAAGCGCAAGTCCCAAGGTCAGACTTCGGAGCCTCAAGGGCGCTTCTGTGGGGCATGGGGTGCATTAGTTACCCCGTTTCCAGGGAAGTGGGTTGAAAACAGCGTGCATCTCCCACACCTTCATCAAGAGCTTTCGCCAAGAGACTGGTTCTTGCATGTTAGACTTTTTAAAACGTGGTCCAGAGAACAGTCCGGAGGGTCCTCAGAATACTAAGAATGGGTCTAGCAATCCCTCTCCTCGGTATTTACCCCAAAGACTTGAAAATCCACATCCGAAAAGGTATTTGCACACCGATGTTCACAGCAGCATCAGTCACAGTGGCCGGGACAGGGAAGCCACCGAAGTGTCCTGCGATAGATCGGCCTAGAAGCTGTGGCACACATGCACAATGGGATATGACTCGGCCATAAGAAGAGATGAAATACTGCCATTTGTGACCACATGGATGGACCTGGAGAGAATCGTGCTAAGCGAAATAAGAAAAAGTTGAAAATCCCATGATATCAGTTCTACATGGGATAGAAACCTAAAAGCAACAAAGGAACAGGACAGACTCATGCACGTGGAGTATAGACTAGTGGTTAGAGGGTCGGAGGAAGGGGGCGGTAGACGGGGTACAGGGGGTAAATATAGGGAGGTAGAGGGAGGGCGAACTGGGTAAAGGAGATCACATATACGGTAGCTGAAGGAAACTGGACTTTGGCTGGTAAACACACAATAGAATATATAGCTGTCAAACAATAATGTACACCTGAAAATTGTGTAATTGTATTAACCAATGTTACCCCGATAAACTTAATTAAAAATATAAAATAAAATAATAAATTAAAATTAAATTAAATTAAATTAAATAATAAAACTAAAATAAATAAATAAATAAAATTAAAATTAATAAATAAAGTAAAATAAAATAATAAAATTAAATTAAAAATTAAATCATAGTAAATAAATAAAGTAAAATTAAATTAAATTAAATAATAAAATTAAAATTAAATAAAATAATAAGATAAAATAATAAAATACAATTAAAATAAATAGAAAAAATGAAATAAAATAAAATAATAAAATAAAATAAAAATATATAAATAAAATAGAAAAAATAAAATAATAAAAATAAAATAAAATAAAATAAAATGATAAAATAAAATAAAATAAAATTAATTAATTAATTAAAGTAAAATAAAATAAAATAATAAAATAAAATAAAATAAAATAAAATAAAATAAAATAATGAAATGTGGCCCAGAAGGGATGAAGTAGAGAAGGGAGAGTCAACAGAAAAGTCAAAGATTACATTCGGGGCACACAGGTGTCCCCTTCTGTTTCTTCATCTGGTGCCAGTTCTGTGGCAGCACTTGGTCCGTGATGATCCGGAGAGCTGCCTGTTTGTCACATGTGCACTTTTCTGCACGTGCAGCGACCCCGATGAGTTCGTGGAGAACCGATGTAAAGGTTTTGGGCAGGAAGGCCTGTTGGAGCGTGGATCCATTCACATAAACAAGGCAGAAAAGAGGGCAGAGCCGGCGGGGAGGATGGTGTGTGTTGGGTTCGTGCCCTGGGGAGTTCGCAAAGCCCTATGAATAGGGGTGATTGGGATGGGAAGCTGATGTCCCTGTGCCACCCCACCAAGGGGCACCCTGGAAAAGCTTCTGTCTGGGAAGCCAAGGTCTGGAAGCAGAGCTGTCAATCAGAGCGTGAAAGGGAGTGGGAGAGGGGAGGGAAGAGGGAAGAAGAGGGGACCCGGGTTCTGAAAGGCAGGGTGCAGTACAGCGAGGACCAGGCCCTCAGACCCACGCCTGTGCTTTTGAAAAATCGGTTTTATTTCTCCTGACTCAGATTCTAAGAGAACAGGAGAAAGTTCTGCCACTCCCGTGGCTTTGCTTGAAACAGTCATCGAACAGCAGGGGAGTGAATAGATGCCCAGAAAGAAGATTTTGAATGTCCTCATTGGGACTCAATGAATCCCCGCTCTCAGGGCTGCCAGTGGGTGACTTTTTCGAGTGGCAAAGCGAGATGGTTAAAGAGAATGACAGTCAGGTCTTGGGACTTGGGTAACCGCCAAACACACCGTGGATAAAAGCATCAGAAAAGGGAGAGTTGTTACCTGCAGCACTTTTTTCCCTTTTGGAAAAATTCCCCTTGAGGTCCAGTGCGTATCTGCTCGTTCTTTCTTTTTCTCTTTCTTTCTTTCTTTCTTTCTTTCTTTCTTTCTCTCTTTCTTTCTTTCTTTCTTTCTTTCTTTCTTTCTTTCTTTCTTTCTTTCTCCTTCCTTCCTTCCTTCCTTCCTTCCTTCCTTCCTTCCTTCCTTCCTTCCTTCCTTCCTTCTTTCTTTCTTTCTTTCTTTCTTTCTTTCTTTCTTTCTTTCTTTCTTTCTTTCTTTCTTTCTTTCTCGCTGGCTCGCTCTTTCTCTCTCTCATGGTCCTGCCATCAGCCCCAAGCAGGCCCAGACGACCTTCTCTCTCTGAGCCTGGAAAACGCCTTCTAAAAACTAGCTCTAGTCCCAAATAAAATCTTAATTAGGAGCGATGGACCAGGCTGTATTTCCACGGCCCTCTCTCTAGAGCTGCAGGAAGTGGCGCCTTCCCCTAACTCCTGGCTGGATCCGTTGGGCGTCGATGTTTGATTTGGATAAGCTCACTAACCATAAAAACACAGCTTGGAGGGGAGACCACCTAGGAAGACCAGGTGCCGTAGGCATTAAAAAATAAAAAATAAGGGATAGTAAGCTGACAAGGTCCTCGCAATGGGTGAGGTCAACCAAGGGTTGCCTTGCCTAAAAAAAAAAAATACACACACACACACACACACACACATATTTATTTATTTATTTTTATTTTATATTTTTATAGTTTTATATTTATATTTTTATATTTTTATATTTTTATTTATATATTTTTATATTTTATATTTTTATTTTTGTTTTTTTATATTTTTATTTTTATTTTTATTTTTATTTTTTATATTTTTATATTTTTATTTATATATTTTTACATTTTATATTTTTATTTTTATATTTTTATATTTTTATTTATATTTTTATATTTTATATTTTTATTTTTATTTTTATATATAATATATATATTAAATAAATAATAATTTAAATTTTTTTAAATATTAAGAAAAATAAATAAAAAGACAGCACTTGCCCTCAACTTCAAAAGTATTTAAAATGCTGGATATCCTCAATGAGCCAGAACACACCATGATCAAAATTATGTTTTCCAAAGCATGATTTCCAAAAGGGAGTGAAAAAGGAAAGTCGCTTGTGGCTTCCTTGACATCACAGCTTGCAGAGTGTGTCTAGGTGGCATTAGGCAGAATGAGCCAGGTTTGCTAGGGCCACCCCCCCCCAAAATGCTGGGTGCTCAGCAAAGCCTGGGCCAGAGTCAAAGGAAAATTAAATGAGGCCCGGCACGCTGAAGTCCCTTCGCAGAGGGGACCAAAAACGTTTCTACGGTGTCGCAACAGGCAGAACCCAAGTCTTTGATGAAGTTCGAAGAAACCAGAAAATTCACATCCGGCCCACCACCTGCTCCCCCAGGTTGAAGTGTGCCTTGAAACCCAAAATTGTGTTTTTTTCCACCAGAAAGGTAGAGCTGGATTTAAAAAAAAAAAAAAGCAACAAAAAGAACCTGGACAAATAAGAAAAAAATGTAAATTAGATTTTCTGAATTATCTATAACAGGAATTAGCATGTCATGCGACCAGAGGGAAGCCGATAGCCTCCTGCGGCTTCTGTTTGTCCTCTTGAGAATGGCTGACCGGGGTCCTGTGTGTGTCTGAGGCTGTGAAACGGGTCACACATCGAGCCCCGAGTGGACACCGGTGCCCAGCTGATCCGCTGGAGGTGACAGCCTTTATGTCGTCGACCATGTGACGGTGAGGGGACCCCCAATGTTCGGATCTGGTCAGCGTAGGCTTCCTTGACCTCAGGGCTCTAGATGTTTGAGGCCAGAGCATCCTTCCTTTGTTGCTGGGGACCGTCCCCATGCCCCGTGAGACGTTTAGCAGCATCCGTGGCCTCTCCCCATGGGATGCTGCGATGCAGCCAACGTCTCCAGACACGGCCGAGTGTCTCTAGAGGGTAAGTGGGGACAAAATCAGGCCCCAGGCAGAACCACTGCGTTTAGAAACAAGGACGTGCCCTTGTCTACGCAAATGTCACCTTTCATCCAGGTCGGCTGACCCACCCCAGGACCCCAGCCCACCCCAGCCCAAGAAAAAAAGCAAGTCGTAGCAGCCCCAAGTCACAGCTGCCATTCTCCACACCCTGCCTCTGGGGTCCTGCCTGAATCCTGGCTGTGGGACCTACCCCCGAAGCCCTTACGAGACGAGAAGGACGTCCCACCCTGCTCTTTGTTCTAGGTCCCCAGGCCCCCGCCCTGGGGTGTGTAAGAGGATGAAATTCTCATCAAGCAGCCCAGGGACCTAAGGATCTCGGCGGCCACCTCTATGTCTGCATCAGTCTGCTCAGCCACGGCGAGACCTGCCCTGCCTTCCTCCGACCCCAAGGGTGACATGGCAAAGGGACGTGCGAGCCGACACCTTTCATTTCCCAATCTGCGCCATCGGTCGCCTCAAGCGACGACTCTCTTTGCTTTTCTAAAGGAATAAATGATTAAGGGTTCAGTCTTAACACGAGAAGCCTGCAACCCACCGGGGGGTGTGTATTCGAGGGGAAGCCAGGCCACGGGGAACGTGGGTGGCACTGTCCTGTCGTGGATGTGGCCGGATTCTGCCCAGTTTCCCTGACACTCCCTTCACGCACAGAGGACCAAGGTCACCCTCTGACCTGCACCAGCCACTGGCTCCCGGAGGCAGTGCTCGCAGATGAGTCTGGGGGCCAGGAGATGAGTCCTGGGGTCCTCACATCAGCAACTTGGGCTCACCCCTTGTCTTGGGAGGGGAAGAATCCCAAATTTAGACAGTTCTCCAACACAGAGCCCAGATTAAGCACCAAAAAATACAACCTGGATCAATGAATCTCCTAAAATAATGGCGATGCAGCAGGGCTACCAAACTCCTGGCTGTGGACGTTAACGGGACAGTTGTCACCCGCGGCCTAAAACCAGGTCGCAGCATTGACAGACACGGAGAGACTCCAGATGGCACAACACAGGCCCCAAATTCAAGATGAGGAAGGTTTAGTTTTTGTTCTCCCCGTTAGGTTCCTAAATGTCACACGTGAAAACTAAATATGTCGCTCTGACCTAACAGAAATCCGACCCCACGGAAAAATGATATTTTTGTGGAAAAAAAAAAGGGGGCCACAGAGAAGGGAACAGACACGTGCACGGCACCTCACATTCTCAAGAACTTGGCTAAACTGGACCAGAGTTCTCAAGCAGAAAAGATTAAATATTGATCCTTCCCGCAAAGTGGACAGAGGGCAGCCTCAGTTCTCCATCCCCAGGCCGAGGAAACACGCGCACCTCCCTCCGTGTGTCCGTGATGACTTTCCACCTCTTACACGGTCGATGACTTTTGGAAGAACCGTTTTTGGTGAGATCATCTGCCCCAATTGTCACTGAAAAAAAATATATATATATATATATTTTATATATATATTTTATATATTTATTTCCTCGGCCTATATATATATATAGACGTCCCCAGGCCGAGGAAACAGATCTTTCTAGAAATGCGAGTGAAATTCAAATTTCAGAATTATTAGCTGTTAGCATTGACATTTCATGCTCAAAGGACTTTTACTATCTCTCCGAGTCTCGCGTGGATTTTTTTTTCTTTTTTTTTTAACATGATTTGATTTGTTTAGTAACAGTCGGGGAGGTCAGCATTACATACGATAGGCAAGCGACAAGCACCAAGCAGCTCGATTCCAGAAGATCCGTCAAAAACCCGCTTCTCGCCATCCTTTTTATGTAGATCATTTCCATTTTTAATAAGGACGCCCGACCATCTCTTGCTATGACTTTGTAAAATACAAGCTCAGCGATGATGGTTTTTTTTTTTCAACCGTTTTCGGTTTTCTATCCTTTTTTTTTTTTTTTTTTTTCAGGGATTATCCAACTCGAATCCATATTCGCACCAAAAATATATAGCGGGTTGTTCTATTTCGGAGGAGGCTGGGGTTTTCAGCCTCATCCTATGCTTTCTGGAATAGTCTCAGCGCTTCTTGGCACCGGTCTCCACGGGGATTTTCTTGCGTCTCTTGCAGAAACACGCGAGGCTTGCTTCCCTGCTACCCCCGAGTGCCAAGGAGGACGGAGCAGTCAGCTTAGCTTTGACTGTCAGGAGAGTTCCCAGTCCTGGCAAGCGGAATGGAGAAGGGGGTCCCTTTTTGAGGCAGAAAGCGTGGGTTCGGGAGGACAGTGAAACGGCTTCTCAGTTTCTGCCTTTCTGTTCTGCTGGTTTGGGGTTACCCTGATGAGGTTAGCTAGCATCCTTCTCAAAAAGAAAAAAATGACAATGCGCCTCCTTGGCCTTTCCCGGGGTGTTGACAGGTGCTGCTGCTGGCAGCTGGGGTGACTCCACGTGTGTGAGGAGGAAGGTACCTGACGGCGAATGCACGCGGGACCAGAAATCACCTGTCACAGCCCCACCGAAGTGCTGGCCCCAGGACCGCGAATGAACCCAACAATGTTTTTCTTGTTTTAAGTCATTCACGTCTGGAGGCATTCGTCAAAACATCCAAAGCGGACTGGTACAGATACTTGAAAGGATTCCACATTTTGTGTTTACTCTAATGCGCATACGCGAGTTGTGACCTGCAAATTATTCCCCTACTACTCCCCCCCAAAAAAAAGCAACACTTTCAGGAATGAAAAAAAATTATTTCTTAAAAATACTTTCCTGGAAAAAAAAATAATCAAACGATCATGAAGCAGAAAGCAAGGAATGGCACCAAAGGTCATCATCAAAAACATGTTCACAGTAATTATTATTTATAATAATAATATTATAATTATATATAATAATACATAATAATATATTATATAATAACATATTATATATAATATGTAATATGTAATTAATGTGTAATATGTAATATGCAATACGTAATTAATATATAATAGATGATAGACATATAATTGATATATAATGATATATATGATATATTATAATATATTTTAATTAATATATTATATTAATTATATTATGTATTTATCATATTACTATAATTATATTATATTAATATATTATATTAATTATAATGATAAATATATAATGTATCATGTGTAATATGTAATAATATATTATATATAACAATATATTGTATATAATAATATATAATATTTATAATCATTATAATAATTATTATATTAATAATTATTCTTTTATTATGATTCGATTAAATTATTGCTTAGATGGAACAAGAAACCAGGTGTGTCTATATGAACCATCTTCTTGTTCAGTAGCAGCAAGATTACTTTAATTAAAATGCTTTTTATGTCTCGATTGCAGTCAACGGACTATTCTATCAGTTTCAGGCGTCCGACACGGGGATCGGACACCTACGTACCTTACGAAGTGATGTCCCCGATACGTCTGGTGCCCATGGCCATACCCGGTGACTCCGATATTATCGACTGGATTCTCTATGCTGTGCTAAGTTTGGTTCCCACTCCGGAAAGTGCGAAGTCTAAATTTCCGTTTGGATGGTGTGTAGGCCCTGGTGACCCATAACATGTCCAAAAGAAGAGCATTTCCGTCATTCCGGTGTTCCTCTGTGTGCTCCCTCGGTCATCCTCACCCAGAAGCGACCGGCGACCCGCCTTCTGGCACTAAACACCTGCCTTGTCTTAGAATGTCGTGGGATTCTATGTGAACCCCGGCGACTGGCTTCTTTAGCTCCGCTTTTCGTGTTTATCAGACATTCGTCTTTGCGCATCCTGTGCCTCCGTCGCTGATGTCTCTTCATTGCTGCGTGGTGTCGCATTCCGTGGCTCTGCCACCCCTTATTTAATTAACGCTTCTCTTTTCGTCTCTCGTTGGAGGTGACTGCAAATTAAACGGCTGTGGGGATTCCCGCCCACAGCGCTGTGGCCCGATGTTGTCATTTCTCGTAGGTCATTTCCTAGGGGCGAGGTTGTGGGGCACAGGACTGATCCGTAAGGACATTTTTTAACAAACAGCCAGATGGGTTTCCGAAGCAATTTGGCGATTTTATATTCCCATCAGTGGCGTCTGAGAATCCTGCATGTTCCCGAACCTCACCCCGCTTCACCACGGTCATAACATCAGTGATTTTCACACCTCCGGGGTGGTGTTCTGTTGCGTCCCAAATAACTCCTTTTTAAAGATATTTTTAAATTATTTTTTTACGTGCAAAAGTGGAACAACGTGATTCGTCCTGTTCGTTCCCAGGGACATGTTGTCACCCGCTGAGCTTTACCTGCTCAATTCAAGTTCCGAATACTGATTTCTGGTTGGATCTGTAACTAATGGAGAAAATTGTAGTTTATCTGATAAACTCCTCACCGAAAAGTGAAAGGTATCTCGGGGAAAGAGTCATGATGGCGAGAGCATCCAACGTGCCCTGCTGCTTACTACTCATGGGCACCTTGATAAATGTCACCACGGGGAGAGGACAGCACCCTCCGAGAGCCTGGCAGAGATGCGGGGACTAGTGCCTTCATCGGCGGAGGACACGGACAGGTTCACACTCGACACAGCCCAGGATTTGCTGGCTCCGCCCGCGGTCTCTGTCACAGCTCCTGGACTCTGCCACGGTAGCTGCATGCAGCCGGAGACAACATGTTTGTGGGTGGGCGTGGCTGTGTGCCAATAAAACTTTATTTGCAGAAATAGTCCGAGGGCCGGATTGGGCCCGTAGGCCCTACTTTACTTACCCCTTGTTCTAAACAAGGGATTTGGGATCATGTTTTGATTTTATTGAGGTAGAGTCAGCCTGGTCCCCTCATTCCCATCCAAAGTCACCCAGGAGTGATGCATGGGGTGCTGAGGATGGCAGCGTGGGCCGGAGCTGATACAGCCACCCGTGCCTTCGGCCAGAGCGGAGTTGTCATCGTGTGTGTCCCTTTGCCATCACGCCCAGCCGTCCCTCTACGCACAGAGGAAAGAAGGAAAGAAAACCACCCAAGTAATGGATCCCGTGGTGCCCAGCAATTACGCCGGCCAGGACGAGTGAATTATTTAAAACTGAAAATTAATTATTCAAGGAGAGTTCCCAAGACTCACCTGGCCACGCAGCCGTAGAGGAGATGTCAGGCCGTCAGAACGCGGAGGCGATAAAGCAGGGTCTGTGCCCTGATGCTGGTGGCTCCCCGAGTGGGGGAGCCCACGATGCCACTCCAGGTTTGGGGGTGCAGGCTTCAGCAGAGAAAGGGTGGGCACGTAAACACACTATAAACTCACAAACCATCTTAGCGTGAGCACCTGATGGCCAGACCAGGATGCCCCGTGGTGTTTGGCTTACGTTTTCCTCTGTAATCGTGGAGACTTAAGGAAGAAATAACTTTTAGATGAGGCTGCTTTAGTTTCTCTCCGTATGGCTGGCCTTCGTGGAAGCTAGAAAGGGCAGGACCTCGGATTCTTCCAGAAAGAACCATTTGCCGGATGTATGAATGAACGAATCCAGCAGATCCCACGGAGCGTTTCCCAGGAGCCGATATTTTCCCACCAATTTTTTTTTTTTTAATTTTGTATTTTGGAATAAATCCAGATTCTCAGCAGGTTGCAAGAATAATATAGAAAAACCTCTTCTTCTCATCACCCATTGTCCCCCAGCGGTGGTGACATCTTATATAACTAACTATAGGGCATTATGGGACCAAGAAATGGACGTAGGTATATAAATTATAGTCCTATAATTTAGTCTTTTTACCTGCACGGGAATAGCCACCCGACCCTGCAACTGTTTCCAGATAGGATCCATGATTCTTTGGCCAGATGTGGCCCCGGTGTCCTAGTCTTGGCATCGTTGATTTCTTTGGACCCCTTGGGTCTTGCGATGACTGTCTCCAGGGTTAGGATATAATGGAACAAGGTGACCTGAGCTTGCAAATGGAGAGAGGGAGAGAGACAGAGAGAGAGAGACAAGGAGAGAGAGAGAGAGAGAGAGAGAGAGAGAGGCTACAAACAGGAGACCCTCATTTTAGCCGTTCAAGGCTGGCCCTTCTGCCATCTGCCACGTTCTAAGAATCCGGCTTTTTCCATGGGCTCACATCTCTGCAGAAAGGAAAGAAAAAAAAAAAAAGCATCTTTTTAATTTATTTTTTTATTGTTTTCCTCCCAGGGATTACAGGGCAGCTCCTGCCGGTTGTGAAATCAGAGACGGGAGAGCGCTTTCTCTGAAAACATAGCTGGGGGCAGAGGGTGGGGGGGACGAAGCCGTTGGCTAGAGTCATCGCTGCCTGGAAAAGCAGCTTTCCTTGTGCTGATGGAACATGCTGGGAGAGGAAAGATAACCCCCTCCTCCTGTGTCCTCCTTCTCCCTGCGTGTGTGTCTCAATCCCAAGCGACTCCTGTGGTTCAAATATGCATACGCGGGTTTTATTTTTAACAAATGCCATGCCCAGTCTGTCTTAGCGTCTCATCCGAAATCATCTTCTGTGACCTCAATAGCTGGGGACAGAGGCACGAGAAGAATTCCTCCGTGGGCGGGAAGATTTGAGTCGCACGTGACGTGGATGGCAAGGGCAGGCGGGGCTGGCTTGGTGGCGAGGGGAGGCAGCCACAGGGCATTGGCCTCCCGACGGGGAGGACAGGCCTGAGTGGGGGCGCGAAGGGGACTCGGGGAGGAGGCCCTCGACCCTACAGACTTGGGAAATGAGTTGGCAAGAGCAGCTCGCTTTCAAAAGTCACTTCTTGAGGGTGCACAAGGGAACACAGACGACCGAGCCCCAGGGGGTGGTGCGAGCTCGTGTCATAGGACGAAGCGCACGTGGAAAAAAGAAATGGCTAAATTCTACTAAAAATTAATTATTACGTGACACCGAAGCATGCAGGCCAGCCATTAAGTCAGCGGTGCTGAGTGCCCCACCCCGTGTCCACTCATCCCTTTCCCGCTCGCCCCCTAAAAGCAAAAACCTTCCCTTTTTACCCGATTCTTCTAGAACGTGCTTCCGCGCTTCTCAACAACAGGCACGTACTCCTGGGCCCAGGTGTGTTGATTTTAGATCTTGCGTCATCTTCTCTTGTGATATTTGAGAATCTTGTGGGGTGACTCTTGTGGGGTTCGACTGCCCCCATCGGCTCAAATGAGATGTCGTCGGTTTGGTTTCCCTGGACTTGAAATGATGGCGGCTCTGTGCCTTCTCTGGGGACCACAGGGGTGAGCTCCGACAGCATTACCTTCCATGACAGCTCCGCACACATTCCCCTGTGTCCCCTGAGGAGTCGCCTGCCTTTGCCCTCCTGCTCCTCGGAGGTGACCTGTCTTCCTTCGCGGGACCCGTCAGCCCAGGGATGTCCCCTAAAATGACACACCAGCGCCAAAGTCAGTTTTCTACGAGCTCTGTGAGCCGGGATTTAAAAGATAAAAAGGAAAAACGTAACAGAATTCCGGGAATAGGTTCTACTTAATCCGGGAGATGTCGCGACCTGTAATGCATACAAAAGGACCGATGATGACATGTGTCACCTTAACCTTGTTGTCGTCGTTGAAGTCGGGTGTGTATCTGCGCACACAACGCGCCTCGACTTGGACATGACGTCTGCCCCGTGCTCTGTGGTGGCGCACGGAGTGGTGGCTACAGGGGACAGTGCGGCGGCTCTAGGGTCCTCTCTTCGTCCCCGTAGTGCTCCTGGTCGCCGTCTCTGCTCCATTCTCAGAACCTGTCCAGAATCGAGCATCCTGGGCATCGGAGCCGGCGTCGTGTCCTAGGATGGCAGGTCCTGCAGGCCGGCCCCACACTGCTCAGCGCCATGCGTCCTCCGGATGACCGCGGTCCCTGTGGGAACTAAAACTCCGACAGACCCCGCTTTTGAGCCCATGTGTGGAGAAGACGGTCTTTGCGGGCACGGAGCCAGCTAGTAAGGCTTTACTAGCAGGTGGCCCGCACGCCCCAGGCCCCGTCATGGCCCCAGGGATGCTCCTGCCTCTGATGCAGGCCTGCGACCCGACGACACCCGACCTCCGACAGGAGGCTTCTGCACTTCTGGGGAAAGAAGCCGCCACTCCTGGAAGGGGCGACTCTTCGGGCCTTATTGTTGGGTAACGGGCAAGAAGGACCCGGAGGGTGAGACCCTGCTGTGATGGGTGTCAGGCTAAGAGAGGGATGGAGGGAAGAGTGCGGGACAGATCTCGTCTTCTTCTTCGGTTGTTGGGCCATCAAGGGTCCAAGTTCCCTTTGCTCATGTCCCCTTCCCCCTCTTTCCTTCCCCGTTCCCTTTGCCCCCTCTCTCTCCCTCTCTCCCTCCACACCTCTTTCTTCCTCTCTCTCCCTCCCCCTTTCTCTATTTCTATCTCCTCCTCTCCCTGTCCTGCCCTTCCCCTCCCCACCTCCTCCCTGCCCCTCCCCAAGTCCCCATGACAAGGGACACCCACAGGTCCCCACCGTGCTGAAACAGAATATAATCCCTTCACTCTCACCGGGGGCGGCGACAGAAGATCCTCACTGTACCTGTCACCTTGAAATACCAGCGGAGGACACGCGGCCACGTCCTTGTGTGCTGTCAGACGTCCACGCAGCATTCGCCAGGAACCTTCCCCTGAAAAAAAAAGCCCGGCTGACCGTTTCTAACAATGTCGACATCGTTGCAGGGACTCGCTACATTTCGCACGGGACACTTACTCGTGCAATGACACCTCGTCTTCGGTGTTCGGGACTGGGTGGCTCTCGCGTCCCGGGGCAGGGCAAGTGTCCCCTTCATTACGGATCTGTCTGGGCCCTGTCGTCGCGTTCGCATTTCCCCTCGTCGTGGTGTCCCCTGAGCCTCCCCCAGCTCGCCGAGCAGGGACAAATGCAGCTCTTAACATCCTAGTCGCCTTGCTTCGTTTGCAGGAATCCCGACAGACTCGATCCCAGGCCAAGCCTCGGTGGGCAGACCAAGGAAGAGCAAAAAGGATTTCTGATTTTCGTAAAGATGGTGCGGATGGGACTAACAGACATCCCAAACTTGGGAGCAAGCCATTTGAGGAAGACTCCCGCCTCTGCAGGTGGACAGGGCCGGCGTCCTGTCTCCAAGTCGGAAAAAAAGGAACAGATGTCGGTGACTCTGCTCGTGAGCGAGGAGCAGCCTGTGTGCCCGGCGCTGCCACTCCCTTTGAGCTAATTATCAGGAAACGAATGAATGCAGGCACGTGGCTTCTGGGTGTTCAAGCGACATTCAATCATGATCTAGGAATGACAAACTCATTCAGGGCGACAGGGTCTTCTTGGTTCTCCTTTTAACAAAATGATTAAATTCTTTGGCGTGCGTTTTAAGAAATCTTAAATAAGTAGAAATTGGGTTTTCCCTTATCGTGGCGCTGATATTTTTGGTCTGTACCCAAAAATGCGACATCGGCTATTCCAGAGATGTCCCTGCATTCTAGCATGGCAATGAGCTGCTCATTCCACTGGAGTTTTTTTATTTATTTTTTTTTCCACCCGAGCGCCCCAAAAACGTGCTGTGCTAATGACGAATTATTCTCATTTGCTCATTTAAGCGAGCCCTCCAAGGACGTCCTTAAGATGACAATGTAATAACCTAATATGTTGTTAACTCTGATACAAATGTCGATGTTTTAAAATATTCAAAATTCAGACCTTTTCTCCGAATTCGCAGCAACCTCCCAGATAACCTGCTCCGCTGTCACTTCACCCTTATTTTCAACCTCTCCCTTTCGGATCGGCACAGACGAGCGCAGGCCAAAGCCATCCCATCGGGAACCCCAAAGCGCCCAGAAGGAAGACCTTCCAGCAAGAGATGAAAAACACTCCCTCCTGCGTGCTTACTGCACCCACCTGGGCACCTCAGACTCAGCCCACCCTGGCACCCCGTAAGCGGTTGGGGCCGGGACAATGGCAGGTGGCGAAGGCATGGGTTAAACTCCTTACAGAGGGTAAGGCCCTGGGGTCAGACCTACCTCACTCAGGACATTTATTCTACAGAAGCGCATGATTTTAAGATCACCAGCGGGCTGGGGGGTCCCAGATTTATCCAGGGATGCTGCTCATTATCTCACGTGCACAGGGCAGCCCCCACAACAAAGAATGACCCCGTCCAGAACATCAGTAGGGCTGAGGCCGAGAAACCCTGCTTCGACCCAAAATGGGGATCAGGAGGGAGTTTCAGGCCAGTCTCTGTGGGTGACACTGTGCCCATAGAATGTAAATAAGGCCTTTCTGCACCTGAACGCCCCACCCATCACCACCCAGTTTGAGGATGGACCCTGTGATGCTGATCCTTTTAGTCCCTCAGTAAAGGACGCAGAACAGGGACATTTCAGAGATGGTGTCGGAAGGTTCTAGAAGGCAAAAGGCTGCCGATCTCCCAGAGCAGACCCAGCAGAGGACATAGAGTTCTGCGCCGGCGGACTCCGGACCGCGTGGCCTCGCAGATGACAGGGCGATGGCCCTGGATGGTCAGGGTGGGCCTTGCATCATCACGAGGGCTCTTAGAAGTGGGGAACGGGAGGGTTGGAGGAGAAGGAGATGAGGGTGGTGGCAGAGGTGAGAGTCGGTGCCGCGAAGATGCTGCGCGACAGGCTCTGACGACAGGCCCGGAGTCAGGCCAGGCGGGTGGCTGCTCCGAGTTCCCTTCCTGGGAGCAACACGGCGGGTTCCAATTTCTCCACATCCTCCCCGACACTTCTTTTCTCTTTGCTGCTTTGCTGGTTCTAATTATCACCTTCCTTGTGGGTGTGAACAGCACGGAGTCGTGATGCCGAGGGCTGTTCACACCTGCAAGGAAGGTGACTGCAGAGAGAGAGCAGGGGAGCAGGGTGAGGAGAAGCTTCCGGAATATTCCAGGACGTGAGTCTTCAATACAAAAAGGGGGCGGGGGCAGGGAAGGGAGGATTTAAAAACTGGGTTATGGCCTTGAGAGTCCCACGCAGGTGGCCCCTCATGGGTCACAAACACGCAGGGAAGGAACCCCAGCCCCAGGTGGGTAGTACCCTTCACCTGGCCTTCATCCCTTCCCCATCGTCGGCATTTGGGGCCTGGATGTAAGGAAATGCACCTGTGGGTGGATTTCCCTTGGTGATGCTCTCAGCAGAGCCAGGGACATCACAGGGAACGGGGCCGCCTTCCACTCAGCCGCCGATCCCCTTCGATGAGCCCTGGCCTGCGAGCATCCCGTGGGTCAGAAGGTGACACGCGATATTGTCCCCACAAATTCGGGGCCCGGCTCTTTTCCTTTCACCTTAACGGACGATTCATGGAGAAGCAATTTCACTCCTGTAAGAGGTCCAAACAGACAAAAACCTGTAAGACCTGGGTGTTTTCACCGTCGCCTTCTTTTTAGGGTGGTTCCACGCACATCGCACAAAATGTACCGTCTCACCCATTGTTTAGTCGTACAGTAGTTACCTTTGCGTGACGGGCTGATGCCACTTAGCAAAATGGCAGCAGGGCTCATCCGCGTGGTGGCACGTGGTGGGATCTTCTTCTCTTTTGAGGCCGAATAACGTCCCTTCGTGTGGAGAGACTGGGATTTGTGTATCCGTTGACCGGCCTGGGTTTCTTCCACCTCTTGTCTGTTGTGACCGTACAAAGACCAGTTGACAAAACCGTATTTGGGCACCAATAGGGAGCTCATCAGAGGGAATTTTCTAGCTCTCTTGACCCTTCATTTACATGAGGGTGATGAGTTTTTCCTTGTTATGGAAGAACCCGTACAGGAGAAGCATACGAAACCTTAAGTGCACAGTTCAACGAAGTTTCTTGAACCGAACACACTTACGTAACCCACTCTGGCGTGAAGAGAGAGGAGGGACCAGACCCAAGGAGCTCCGTGTCGCTCATGACAACCCTGAGGTGAACCCTGTCTTCATCTCTCATCCCAAATAAGCATTGTTGATCGTCTAAACGTTAGACTAAAATTTAAAAAGGAAGGAGAAAAGGGAGGAAAAAAGGGAGGAAGGAAGGAAGGAAGGAAGGAAGGAAGGAAGGAAGGAAGGAAGGAAGGAAGGAAGGAAGGACGGATGCAGGGTTCAAAGGCCCACCCTTCCATTCACCTGTGTGACTTGAGGCCACTCGGTCGTCAGCTTCCTCCGGTGGACACCGTCCTGTATGCCCAACCGGGGTCCACTCAGCGCTGTTTCAAGGGCCACAACCCAGTGATCGAGTTTCATGTCAACTTAGAGAAAGCGGTGCTCTCTGTGGTGTAGGGCACTAGGGTTTCGGGGTCTGTCACCTCCTCTTTGGGATGGACGTTCTAGAATAACAGCTCATGCCCCTCGAGCATGTCCACTCTCCGAAGCTTTTTTGGCATTTTGCACCGGATAAAGGAAGAGGAAGGAAAAAGGGGATCCGGGTGGCCTGCCTCCTGTCCCGAGGGAGCGACCTCAGGCAATGAGTGGGTGATTCATCCCGTGAAGCCAGCGTCCTCCTTCGCCCAGGTGGCCCTTGAATTTGACGTCTCTATTTAGCATCACGTCTGCAAGGCTCATTAAGGGACATGTGGATCCATCCTCCCCACCCATAGGTGTGTGTGTGAAATAGAAAGAGGCTCCTCTGAGTGTCCTTTAACGAGCAGAGTCGGACGGGCCCGTCTCAAGGGCGACAGTGGGCCACACGCAGGCCGAGGCTCCCCAGTGGCGTGAAGGAAGGCTCCGTGGGTTTGACCTTCTCCCTCTGTACCGAGGGGGGTCCCCAGCCGAGGCTGGGACCGGAAGAATCGTGGTTGGTGTATGCAGGTGGCGGGTAAAAAGTGCCACATACAACTGGGGGGATGCCCAGCGACAGTAGGTCCTGCGGAGATAGAATAAAATGCGGGTCCTCGTGTGTTAGTTATGTGCTGCCCTGTCACAAATCGCGACAACTTTAGTGGCTTTGAACAACACGCATGCATGAGCGTGCATTCCTGCTCGGCTCCTCGGCTGGCAGGTGTCGGCCGGGCCGTGTTGTCACCTGAGGCCGAATCGGCTTTGGAGCTCCCTCGGGCTGTGGGGAGATTTCACTTCCTCGCACGTCCGACTTGGGTTGGGGTCCCGGCTTCTTGTCGCATCGCGTCTTGTTTCATAAGGCCAGCCAGGGCCATGTCTGGGGCTGTGCCACTCGCCTTGCTATCTTCTCTTGGTTGGAAGGGGGTCCCAGGGCCACCCTGCACCCCCCTGGGGTGTGATCAGTCCCAGGCACACCATCCAGATGCAAGGAGCGAGGATTGGAAGGGTCCTGGACAGCCTGCAGGGTGGGGGTGAAGGATGCTTTTACTACTTCTTCACGTCTCTGCCTGAGATTGTCCCAGATTCAGTCACCAAACCGCAGAGGACTTTCACCCCCAACGACACGGAGCAGGGTTTTTCTAGGAGCTCTCGATTCGGGCTCGAAAGAAGCAAGATCAAGGGCACGATTCGTTTTAAGTCTGAGTCATCTTCCTCCGCCTGCACGTTTCAGCCTCCAAATAATTTGAGGGGGGAAAAAATAAAAATAATAAAAATAAAAAAGCCCGGGCTATTTACATTGGGCCTCTATTTTGAACCACCTCTGGGTTGAAAACATTTAAGGTCTCCCCCGCACAAGCCCGACCCAGCCAGTTGAACCTGTCACGAGAGAGCGTGTTTATTTTCGTCGCTATTTTCATCTTGGTGGAGAACGTCTTGTTTTCATCCGAGCCTTCAGGGGGAGGTGACGCGGGTCAACAGAGCTGGCTGGCTTGTCGCCGGGCTGTGCCGGGCTCTTAATAAAATGGTGCTAAATCCAGAGCTGCTTATCATGGGTCTCTTTGAGCAGCTCACTTTTTCCATTACTCGGAGTTCTCGAGCGCTCAGGCACTATTTTTGGTGGGAATGCATGTATTCTGCTTTTTCAGAGTCGATGTCTTTCCATAACTAGAAAACGTTGGGCAGGAGACGGGAAAATCCGCCCTCGCAGGGCATAAATCGTTTTTTTTTTTTTTTAATTTCTTTTTATTTTATTTTTATTTTTTCCTAATGATCTGGAGCTGTTTAGGCAGAGAAATGAGCAAGGGAGGGAGGGAAGGTCACAGCGCTCAGGGAAAAACACACCTACACACTCTGCCTGCTTCGACCTCCTGGGTTTTGGCGACAGGATCTTTTCTCATCCCTTTATTTCACGCCCGTGCACCGGGTGTTTTCAAAGGGCTCTGATGGAAAGGATGTGTCGGGGACACAGCAAAAGGCCTGGAGGGGACTCTACGAGACTACATGCTATTCTTCCAGCCATGGTTCGAACCAACATTTGGCCATCGTGTCGCTTGAAACCAAAAGTCCTCATTAAAATCCAAACTAGGACTGAAAACACTGATCTGCGGTGGGAGAAATCAGAAGGGTTGGCACTCTCCCGAGGGTGGGTCTACCCAGAGGGAGGAGTGAGGGGGGACGTTCTAGAAATGTTCCATGTCTCGAGGTGGCTCGTGGCTATACAGGTGTGTGCACAGGTGAAGCACCCTTCACGTTGCTAAATAGGCAAGTGACATCTCAGGGTCCAAAGACCGAATCGCGGCCCTCCCATCCCCCCAGGCTGGTACGAATGCAAAACTAGTGAGTAAAAGTCGTCAAAGGTCATGGAGGCCGTGGTCTGGACTACTCTATCTCAACCTCCCATTTTCCCCCTGCCTTCCCCCCTCCACACACACACCTTCCTCACCCACCCTCTCCCTTCCCGTAGCTGTTTAGTCGCACGTCGCTTTATTCTTTTTCTCAACCAGCTCCTGGTACAAAGACGTGACATTTTGAGAGTTTAATATCTTTCGCTCTTGACTGTGTTCTAATTCCATCCTCCGATGCGGAGGAAAAAATGCAAAGAGTGCCCCTCCCCCTCGGCCTTGCCCAGGAGGCTCTTGTCCTTCATGGCCCCTGACCCGTATTTCTGGGAACAGCAAAGCTGGGAGGCACTGCGGGGTCCCGTCACTAGCTCTGAGAGTAAAGTGCAGCCAGAGAGCAAGTGGAAGGGCCTTTTGCGTTTCTGCTATGGGACTCCCAGGGAATTTCCCATCATGCCTCTCTACCCATCCCACTGTAAGTGGACGCCACACGCCCCTCTCACCTGGTCTTATGTGCGGAGACTGCACTCTGGGGGTTCCTTCTCTCTTCCACACCTGTCCTCTCTCTTCCAGCCCCTGGGGCAATCTCCTCTTGACTCTTCATGACCTGCTCTTTAACTCGCAGACAGAGCGGTCCCCTCCTTTGTGTCCTCTCAGAGTGAGTCACACCCTCGCAATGACCGTTCCATCAACAAAGACACGTTTCCCCAAGTACACCTCGGATATTGCGGATGACAAACGAGGCCTACAGCGAAAACTTCAGTGGGCAGGCAAGGCACAGAAGGACAGATTGTCCCTCCCAGGAGCACCCCCAAGTCCTCCGGTTATTCAGGGACCACAGGAATAGCCGAGCGCGCTCTGAAAGCATTTGAGGAATGAAGGAGGTGGGCAAGAGCCGGGAGGCAGAGTCCCCTGTGGGTAATGAGGTCCCACTGCGGCCAGAGGTACAGGTGGCAGACAAGATGCAGAGGCAGGAGGAGCTGGGATGGAATGGACAGCTGGATCTGACTTGCTGTGAGTTGGTGGGGAAAAGTCAGAGCAGTTGGTCCCAAGGTTGGACTTTAGGCCACTTACCTCTCTGATGAAACAGTTCAAAAGTGAGGACACTATTTCCTTGGGCAAAAGGCAGGATTTGGGCCAGGTCATTCCTGGAAGCGGATGGTACAGCCTCAAGCCCCTCACAGCTTAGTCACTGTTCTCTGGTGATGGGAAAGATGCCAGCAACGGATGCATGCAAGCGTTATGGCCGCTGCTAGGCACGAAGCGTGACACCTGTCACATTTGTTTATGGAATGGTTAGCTCTTCGGGGCTCCCAGGGACTAACGCGTGCACATCACAACACACCCCAGATGCCACATGTTTCTACGAGCGACCGAAATCGTGCATCAGCCTCAGCCAGGCCATCCTGACGGTGCGAATGGTGTCTTGCTTCCAGCTCCGGTCGCCACAGCTTTCAGCAAAGTGATAAATGCTGTTGGCGGACCCGCTGGGCTTCTCGGGATGGCCCCCTGCACCTCAGGGGGGTCCTTCTCTGGCCACGCGCTTGGGTCAAAGGGAAGAGCGCTGACACCCGTGGCCGGACTCAGCCCGACTAACGCAAGGGCCACAAAGGAGCTCGTGACAGGTTTTGTTCATCAGAAGGGTGGGTGTGGGGAAGTCCCCACTGACAGGGAACATAAAGCAACCGCCTCCTGGAACCTTCCAGAACACAAGACAGGAGGAAGGAGAGGAAGCAGGGGGGAGAAAGCTTCCGTGTGGTATAACGAGTCAACTCGATACTTGGGTTTCTTTTGGGGCCGGAACTGCAGTTGGGACTGTCCCACCTGCCAGTGGGGTGAACATGGCTTTCTCCGTTACCCGAACTGGTGGAATGTCATCATGTCACGAGAGACATGCATTTTTTTAAATATTTAATATTTTTATTTTTAATAATTTAATAATTATTCAATTTAATATTTAATGTTTTTATTTTAATACTTTAATATTTTTTAATTTAATATTTAATATTTTATTTTTAAATAATTTACTCTTTTAAATTTAATATTTAATATTTTATTTTTAATAATTTGATCTTTTTTAATGTAATATTTAATATTTTTATTTTGTAATAATCGGATATTTTTTAATTTACTATTTCTGCATTTCATTGAATAAAATGGCCAGTCGGGCCATTCCGAAAGGAGAGGAAATACAGATTTGCAAGTTTTTACAACCCTCACGAGGCCAAGTCCAAGTTTAGAAAAAAAGGATGCATTCTTAGGAAATAATTAATCTTCACGCACACACACACACACACACATTTTTACACTTTTCACTCCACTTTTATTAGAATTAGTTCATCTCCTGCTGGAGTGTAAGCTTCTCCAAGGTATGGCTGTGTCCTCCTGTTTCATTGTTTCCCCATCTAGGCCCACCACATGCATTAAAAAAAGAAAAAAAGTTTGAACACAATTAAATTGACATGACTTACCGGGTTTTTGGCTTTCGGTTTGTTTTTGCTGGAGGACCCAGGGCCGTGCTATTTTAAGGCCAGATTGTTCCTCAGGAAGTCACGATTGTACTTGGTAATTCCTGAAAGGATCCAGACCTGGTAAGAAGGAATAACTCACGGAACCGCAAAGGAAGAGCGAGGTCATCCTCTTGATGCACGTTTCCGTTTTTAGGGATTTCAGTGTAAACCTGTGCTGACAAGACTGGGCCTGCTTTTTAAATTTATTCCTGCGGGCGGTGTCTCCTTTCTGAAGCATTTGACCGGGCCAGTAAAATGTGCAATTTCATGCTTATAAGTCCGGTCCATCGTGTTGATGCAAATCCCAAAATGTGCACAGAGATCCTGGCACGCCTGTTATTATTACCGCCCCCCCCGTTTACTGAGGGGCCACAGGCCTTACCCCATTTGCTGGGTTCTTTGGGGCCAAAGGCTGGGGTGTCTGGGCTCCAGTCTCCTCCACGAGCTGGTACAAGATATCAAACCCAGATTCCTCCAGGTCGGGCCGTCAGCCTCCCTGGGCATGACTCAATTCAAAACGAAGGCCTCAGCACGGCCACTTCGATCAGCACCTCTGCAGGCCTGGGGGTGATGCTGTTGGTCCCTGAGCCGGAGGTGGGTGGTGGCACCCGGGGTGGGCCTGGCAAGCGGCCTCCACCGGTCGCAAGCCCGTTTGGTCCAGTTGGAACAAGCTGAGTCACCGTGCGAGGAACCGTGAGCATGTGTGGCCCCAAGGCCGTCCTTCAGGGTGCCACCTCGGAATTCCTTTGCCCCCTTTTCTCCTTTGAGCCCAGATCCTCTGTCTTCTGCCCCAAATGGCGACAGAGGGCATGAGAGAGAGAGCTCTCTACCCCTGGGCTTCGCTTTGCTTACGATTCCCTTTCCCGCCACTGTCTCTCATCCTTGGTTCTGTGCTTCGGAACCAGTCGTCTCGGCTCCCCCTGATTTGACATTTTTTCTGGGCCTGGGGGCCAGACGCGTCCTTGCTTGACAGTGTCCCTGTCACACCTCCCCTGGGCCCCCAGCAGGACAGCAGAGAGTAGACTGGGGTGGTGGGCAATGCAGGTGTCCACGGTCCATCCTCCTGCATCCACCCACCTAGGGGACCCAGGAAGGGGGACTGAAAAAGAGGGGGTGGTGTTGGTGTGCCTGGGGACAGACAGCTCGTCCCTCCTTCACGGTGGGTCCCCACGCCACGCAACCCTGTCCCTGAGCTCTCTGCTGCCCCCACCCCCACTCTTGTCTCCCCCACATCTGGCAAGAGCTTCACCTGAGGCGGCCACACACAGGGGGTCCCTGGCCTGCCATCGGCAGCACTGGTCTCCACCTGAAACTGTTCCCGTGGTGTCCGATGATGTCCCCTAGAAATGCAACTTCCTTCCCCACCTTCTGGAACGAAGTATCTGAATGATGCCTTCTCAAGCAGCTGAGGTGCCATCTCTGCAAGACGGCGCCAAGGGCGGGAGCCTCCGCCTGTGGCAGTCGGGCTCATCCAGGCAGTCACCAAGGCCACCAAGTGTGGGACTGGCTCCAGGACATGCGAGTCAGCATGCAGACAGCTGGGAGGGACGGCAGGGACCATCCTGAGATCTGGCCTGGACCCTGGGGGTCCCGTGACCCTGATGGGGGTGCCTTGGGAACATGCAGACGGCCTGGCTTGGGGGTGAAGTCGTGGTAGCTCTGGGATTGCTATGCCCCACCACGCCCCACAGCTCAATGGGGTGCAGCTGATGCACAGGAGTAGTGATGGAAGCAGAAAGGCCTTCAGAGGGCAAGAGAGAGAGAGAGAGGAGAGAAGTAAGGAGGGAAGAAAGAATGCAGAGAAAGAGAGATGGGGAGGGTGGCTTGGGAGCCATCTTCCCGGCCCCACCAAGGGCCGCCCGGGTCAGCTGGCCACTGTCCTCGGAGGCTCCTAGCCCATGTGCATGTCACACACTCACCCACTGAACTGTCCTCTGTCCGTCAAGGGAAGAGAGAGAAGCCACTGACCATCCTCCCGACAGTGACCAGCAGCCAACCGGCTGCCGATTTGCTCCCCATTAATAATTAAATTGGCTCTGGGTCCGATGGGACCCTGGGCAGGTGACCCTGGCCCTCTGAGCCAGGTGTCTGCCGAGCCTGGCACCAGGATCTGTGAGCCTCGGCACAGCCCCCAGCACAGCTCCAGAGTCAGATCGTGGTCAGGGAGGGCAGACACCGGGGCCTTGGGGACCGTGGTCCAAGGCCACCTGCTCTTTCCTGAGGCCCTTTTCCCCTGTCGTCGGCAAACCGCATGGCTTTGTGGCTGAGTGAGGTGCTGGGCTGATTCGTACCTGGCGTCTGGACGGCTTTGAATGCAGGTCGTGGTGGAAGAATCTCTCCCTTATCCCAGAGAGTCCGATCCAGCCCAGGGGACGTGGCACGGCACAGAAGGGGAGGTCACTGAACAAAACGCCTGTCACCACCTGTCACCGCGAGTGGCTGCGGCGAACGAGGCCTCACTCTCCCTCACGACTGCAGGATGGATGTGTTGGGAGGGGGCGGGGAAGGACTCGGAGCCACTGCTGTGCTTCTTGCCGTGGATGTGACACCCTCAGGGGACCCCCAGCGAGTCCCTCCCGTGTGCGATGCCCTCCCCCAGAGTGTGACATTTCTGCCCACGGCTTGCTTCTTCTCACCGACAGGACGAAGGAATGTTGTCAGATGTAGGTAAGGCCCCCAAATCGGTTCATTCTGAGGTGATCTTGGGGCAGCCGCAGGAAAACCCCCAAATCCTGATGCAGAACGAAGACGCCTACGTGGTGTTTAGGCCGCAGGGCTGGACGTGATCCGAACCTCTGTGTTCTTCTTACCCGTCCCATCCTTCAGCTTGGAAGATGAGCTATTTCCAGTTCTCTCTCTAAACGACTTGGCATTTTCAGCCACAGCATCTGAGACGACGTGTAAGGCGTATCATAAACATTGTCACGCGATTTGCTGTGACAAATGAAAGGGAAGTTCTGCCCTGTGATCCCCGGTGTCTGGATTTGACACACTCGAGGCGATTCCCCCATTTGGATGTAGCAAGTGAGGTTCAACGCCAGACACAGAGGCACATGCCGAGATTGATCGCGAGGCCTTGGCAGATCCGTCGCGGGGGCCAGCGAGGCGACAGACACGTAATTTGCGGGGACAGAGTTAGGAAGGCGGGGTGCCGTTCTCACGAGAACTGCCTGACACGGCTGTCCCAGAGGCCACCGATGTGAGGCCTAAAAAACTTCTGCAAAAAGACTTCTTTTCAGTGCCCCCTCAGGCCTGCCCGGAAGGCCTTGCACCTGAGTGCGTGAGGCCCACCCACTGGGCGGTGACACTGGGCAGTGACAGGGTCTTCATCCTTCCTTGTTTTTAATGACCTTGACCATCTGCAGGATGTTGCTTGGGGATTTTCCAGAACCCCCTTCCATTTCGCTTCGTCTTCTGGTGTTTCTCAAGATGACATGGGCGTTTGGGTCTCTGACATTCTCATTGCGTCTGTAACGTTTGGGCAAACATCTCCAGAGTCACACGTTTCATGTGGCACTTACGACGCCCGTGCACGTGCCCAGACAGCGAGGGGCGACGCAGCCAGCACTTTATATCCTTCGCTGCGATGAGGCACATTTGCAGGCTCGGCTTCTACCATTCTAGAAAGAACTGGAACGTTAGAAAATTCAAACCAGCTTGGAATTAATTATCTACTCGTTTGAAAAGTAACTGAGGCCCCTCCCCACCCCCCATGCACGAAGGGATCTATCTCTGCAAAGGGGATCTACCTTTGTGTGTGAGGGGGGGGAGAGCATACTTCTTTTCCAATTCCAGAACCATCTCTTCGCAAGCGTGCTTTTGGCCCCTGCTCAGACAGTCCCTCGCAAGGCCTCTGTCTGGGACCCGCACCTGAGCATGTGGACAGGTGTGCATTGGTGTGGGCTTCTCCAACTCCACACACGTGGAATCGCAGAGCATGGTGCCATTCGGGTCCGGCTTCTTCCAGGCAGGAATGACCCCAGAGAGGCGCCCGGGCTGCATGCGACAAGAGCGTGCCCCTTCCGAGGGCTCATCAGCGCCCTGCCATATGGCCACACGACAGTGTGTTTACTCGGGCCTCTCTTGAAGGACACCTGGGTTGTTTCCAGGTTGGGACAGCTACGAACAAAGCTATTTGCAGACAGAGTCTCCGTGTGAGGCTGCATCTTCATTTCCCTCGGGGGCGTCGCTGGGAGGGGACCGAGGGCAGCAGCACGTGCCCACGACCTCCATCTGATCTTGTCGGATGGCTGTTCACCTCGTAAAAACACGACATCAAAAAGGCTTGATGACAAAGGAGGAAAAGGCAAACGTTCCCCCTCCATGCACTCTCACCTTTGCTTTCCCCCACCCTGCCGGATTTTCTTTGTCGGGGTGGTATGGAGCCGACTGTGTGGGAGATGATTTTTGTGCGGCGACGATGACCAAATTGTCCTCTCTCCCATGCGCCCGTCTCTCCTGTGAGTTTTAAACTCAAAATGTGAAAGTGGAAACAGAGAGAGAGAGAGACAAAAAGAGCATATAACTTCTTACAATGAAATCTGGTTGCCAAAGAGAGAGGGGGGAGGGAAGGCCTTTTGAAAATCATACTGTTATTTTGTATGATTTGGGGGGAAATCGGTACTTTGGATGAACCCAGACAGTGTTTCTGCTGTGTTTTGGGGTGCTGCAGGGTAGACGGGTTTTGAAATTATTCACTGAGATCCAACGGGGTCAGTGCTACGAAGGCCTCAGGGCTCGGAATCCGCAGAGCTGGGTTTGAGCCGTTGTTCCCCTTTTAGGTTAAAACATCCTCCAAGGCCACCGGGGAAGGCAGAATGTGGCCCCCTAAAGATGTCCACACCCCAAAGTCGTGGAACCTCTGCATGCTGGGGAAGACAAGGGACCAGACTCTCCTCCAGGGCCTCCGGGAGGAACCAGCCCTAGTCAAAGCTCACTATGAGCCCAGTGCGACCCACATGAGTGCTGACCTCCAGGCATCAGATGACACATTTACTTCGGGCCACTAAGGGTGCATGGTGACTTGTTACAGCAGCAATGAGAAGCTGAGACAGCCAGGAAGCGGAGACTCAACCTCTTTCCTTTGTAATGGTCCTAAGCAGAGGTCCCCAACCACTTCCTAGGCTGCTATGACAATGGGGGAGGTCCTCCTACTTTCGCTGAGTCCTTCTGATGACCCCTGCCCTCTCTGAGTGGGCAACGGTCCCCAAGTCCCCAAGCATTTCTGCTGTTCAAGAATCCATCAGCCTCCGCAGAAGAGATGAGCTTGCTCCCTGAAGACATCTCTGCTTCCCTTCCACCATCTTTTTTCTCCTCCTTTTCGTAAATATACATTTTTTAAAAGTTCTTTAATTTATTCTGCCTTTTTTTTTAAACAAACTATAATAAAGGGGAAAAAAAATGTCCTAGGATGACATTAACAAGCTGAGTGAGGACGTTTGAATCATTCTGCCTCCTCCTAACGAGGGCCAGCAAACTTTCTGTGACCAGGCCGGAGAGTAGATGTTACCGATGGTGCAGTGACACTTTACAGACAATGAAATTCCAATTTCATATGATTTTTCACATGTCACAAAGTATCATTATTCTTTTGATTATTTTTTCATTCAAAAACGCATCCTTAGCTTACTGGGTGTGCAAGAACAGCCATGGACGCGGTCAGCCGCCACCTCCGGTCCTAGGACAGAAGTGCCATCAGGTGGGAATTTTGCCCATCCTGTTACTCACCCCTTCTCTGTGGCTGGGACAGTGTGCCTGGCAGGGTGAGAGCCTGTCTTTACCCAACATTTTGGTCTTTTGAGTATTCAAATGTAGCAGGATAAGATTATTTATCCTGATGACTCGGTTTTTGGCACCTCCTTAAATTTTTGCCTCACCCCGGTGTCCCGGGCCGTGTCCACTGGGAGGGCATCTATGGCGGTGGCATGGATGAAACCAAGTAGGTGCAGGGGCTCTAGAGGACCATGGATTCCATCTGGCACGCTCTCCCTCAGTAGGAAGGTCCCAAGGAGAGAGTTCAGCTTTATTTATGGTCACTCAGTTGAGTGCAGCATCTCTGATGACATTGAATATACAGGCCGCAAGAGGCAGCATTAACAATATACTTAATTGGTTACCAGTTTGTCCTTAGTAGAAGTCCCATTTGTTACCAGTTTGTTCCCAATAGAAGTCCCATGTGTTTTCAGAGTCGGTGGCAGGTAGAGAGCGGCTTCTGATTAATCCTCATCCCTACTTTGAAGGGACAGAAGTTCCTAGAAGAATCACCTAGAGCTTTCCGTGGGAAGTACTGAAGAAGAGGCATATCTACCACTCAGAATTCTGGAAAGATCTGATAACTATGTTCACGTGAGTGTGATTCTTTGCAATCCTACGCATGATTTTTCCGCATCCTCTGCATCCTTTTATGCATTTACAAATAGGATTTACTAAAATGCCGGAGAAGGTCTGACGCCTACAAAGGGTTACAACACCCACCCACCCCTGCGCTCAATTTATTTTAACCTCTTGGATCCAGGCTTCTCCGACTTTTGGAGATAAAAAAAAAAAGTCCCTGCTCTTCGGGAATGAATGAAATTCCAGGCCCGCACCTCATGCAAGGCGTTGTCCCTATTCTAATGAGGTGACTCCAAGGTGACATTCCAGATGGAAAAACAGGGCGACGATTCAAGTGCATGTGTCTGCCTGGGGTGAGCATAACAAAGCATCGCAGGCTGGGGGGCTTCGACTATAGGCATTTGTTTTCTCCCCGTCCCGGAGGCTGGAAGTTGGAGGTCAAGGTGTGGGCAGAAGGATTTTCTCCTAAGTCTTCTCACCTTGGGACAGCCTTGTCCTTCCTGTGACCGTCCCTCTGTGCCTGTCTGCGTTCTGATCTCTCCTCCTCGGCACCCAGCACGTGGAATAAGGACCCACCGTATGAGTGCATTAACTCATTCATCACTTTAAAGTTTGTATCTCCAAACCCAGTCCTATTTTAGGTGCTAGGGGGTTAGGGACCTAGCCATGCACATGAATATGGGCCTGCCTTAGGCGCCTTTGAAAATCAGCTGGGCCGGAGGGGGAGGGGAAATCAGAGATTGAATTCAAGGGAAAACTGGGTGGGAAATCTCATGAAAACTTGAATACTGCTTCCCTACTGTCTATTTTTTGTTTGTTTAAAGACTATTTTTAAAGAGCAGCTGTAGATTTATGGGAGGATTTAGGGTACAGTACAGCGTTTCCATAGTATTTCTCTCCCCCAGCCCACGCACTTCCAGCGTTCACATTTTCCATTTGCTACAATTAATGAATTGTAGATATTGATAAAATCCACAGTTGGGCTTAGAGTCCCCCTTTGGCGTTGTACCGTCTTAGGTGTTTGGATAAACTCAAAACGTCACGTATCCATCCATCACTACGGATGACGCAGACTGTTTTGCTGCTCTGACTATCTGTCCTCTGCCTCTTTGCCCTCCTCTCTGCCATCCCCACAAAAAAAAACAAAAAACAAAAAACAAAACAAAAAAAAACCCTGGCAACCACTGATCTTTTTCATTTCGTCTTTTCCAGAATGTGTAAGACTGTCTACCTTTGGAAGACAAGGCCCAACTGCCTTCCAAAGTGACCGTACCATTTGGCATTCCCACCAGCAATGAATGAGAGCTCTGTTGCTCTGCATTCTATCAGCTTTTGGTGTTGCCATTAAAAAAAAATTTTTTGGGGGGGGGAAGAGGGACATTTTAAAACTAGTGTTTTGTTTTAATGTGCAATTTCCCAGTGATGTATGACGTTCTGCATCTTGTCACATGCTTATTTGTCATTAGTATATGTCTTTGGTGTTTTTTTTTTTTTTTTGGCAGATCTTTTGCCCATTTTTAAATTGGATTATTTTATTATTGTTCATTTTTAAGAGTTCTTTATCTATTTTGGCTACAATCCTTTAAGAGGTATGGATTTTGCAAACGTTCTTTCCCAGTCTGGGGCTTGCGTTTTCTTTCATTCTCTTACTGTGTCTTCCGCAGACACTTTAAATTTTAATGAAGCCCAACTCATCACATTTTTTTGATGGATCATTGCTTTTGGTGTTGTGTTTAAAAACTTCCTGCTAAACCCAATGTCCTGTATACTTGTGTGAATACTTTTGCCTTTTAAACTTTGAGTCAATTTTGTGAAAAGTGTAAGGTCTGGAGCTATATTATTATTATTATTATTATTATTATTATTATTATTATTAGATGATGATGATAATTGCATATGGATGTCCAGTTTTTCCAACACCATTTCTTTGTCCATTGAAAGTCCTTTGCTGCTTGGTCAAAGATGAGTTGAATAGATTTGTGTGGGTTCCTCCTGTCTCTTAATTAAAAAGTTAATTAAACATTAATTTAAAAATCCTGATAGCAGTCATTGCAACAAGATTCCCATATTCCAGTTCCCTGCAGACGGCAACCAAAATTATTGTTTAAAAAGCAGATATTGTGCAGTGTCTACATCATTGCTCCGGATGTAGACAACATGCTAACCTTTACTTTGATCGGGATGCACCCGTCTCTTTTCCTGTTCCAATTCCCCTTTTTCCTTCTTTTCTCCCACCTTATAGGACTGCATCCATGAAAAATCTGCAAAAGAGATAAAAAGAGAATGGTCTAACTTGCCACCTACCTACCACCCATGTAGCATTTCGGAAAGAGGACGTTTGGTGATACAATGATAAATGGAGAGGGTCTCTTTTCCTGTCTTTACAAAGTCCCATCCCACGGGTGTGTATGTTGTATGTGTGTGTGTGTGGGGGGTGTCCCGTGAGTCTGTGACATCAGCGCTAACTCCTTACCTGCGGGAGGCCCCTGGAATCGGATTATTGGGGTGTTACCTCCAGGGAAACCGCATTCTCTGGAAGAAAGGCTGTCAAATTGCATCCCACTGGAGTGGGGATTCCCATGGCTTTGCCACCCTATTGGTGATTGGCATGTGCCAAGGCCTCAGGCCATTCCGAGGGGCCTTTTCAGCCCGTTGAGGTCGGAATGCCTGCGCGGCTCACGACAGACAGACAGACAGACAGACAGAGAGACAGGCGAGGCTGGCGGGCCGGGGGTGGGGGCGGGGCGGGCCGGCGGGCTGCGCGGCTACTCGGGAGTGTGCGGCAGCCCGGGCCCGTCCCGGTGCAGCCCCGAAAGCCGTCGTGCTGTCAACTGGTTATTTACTTTCCCGATCCGGATGACTGAGCAGGGCGAAGGCAGCTCCAGTCCGCCGCGGTGTGACCCCGCAGGCGGAACGGAGGCCGCGCGGCCGGCCGCCGGCCGTGGGGGCGGGGAGCACGTGGGCCGGGCCGGGTCGCGGCAGAAGCGCGCTGGGGTTCTGAGCTGCCCCCCGCGGTGGTTCCCAGCGCGTGTCCATGCCCCGGCGTCGGCCCGCACCACCGCCCAGGGGGCCGGGAGCAGGGCAGGGCGGGCTGGAGGGCAGGCCGGCCTCCACCCCCGCCCCCACACCCCCGTCCCCCCAGCACATCCTTTTGGGGGGGCCCTCGAGGGGCGCGCGATCGTGATGAGTGAGACCCACGCCCTTCTGCGGAGGCACAGTTATGGACACGGTGGGGTGCGTGTTTCCCCGGCCGTGGACAAACGGTCGTCTTCCCCATCCCCCGACATCCGCGGCGGGGGGCTTGGAGGGCCGCCTTTGGAATGGAGGACCAGCCCCTTCGGAAGTCACCTCGGGGCCCCTCCCCTCCCCCCGCGGCGAGAACAACAAATGGCCCAGTGTCCCCGAAAAGGGCAAGTCAGGTGACGGTGGACCCTGCGGAGTGTGCAGGGCGCCCGGGGCCCCGAAGGGAGGGAGAACTGACTTTAAAATCTTCGACCCAGCCGACACCAGAGGGGCCGGGGCATCTGAGGGACGGAATGAGGGCGCCGGGGTGGGCAGTGGTCACTGTGGGGGAGGGGAGGAGGGGACGCTGGGGACGTGGCCGCACGGGGCCGGGCCGGGCAAAGCCACTGCACCGCGGGGCACTGGGGAAAGGCCCGCGGTCCGGAGCCGGCTCGAGGGGGTGGGGGTGGGGTGGGGTGGGAGGAGGGCACCCCGACTCCTCGAACCCCCCACCCCAGCTCCTGGCCTTCGCCCCCGTGTGTTTCTCCGTCCCCGAGCGTTCCTGGCCCTTCCCGGGAGCAGTTCTGCAGAAGTCCCGGCTCCGCCCGAGCCCCCGCTTCTTGGGGAGGGGACCAGAGCACGGGAGTGATCCCTGAGACACCGATTTAGAGGGAGGAGCCCCCCCACCCGGGGCAGGGTGCAGGGGTTCCGTCAGGGCGGCTGGGGGCTCCCGTTCTGGGGTGGGGGAGAGGGACGGGCGGCTTCTCGTCGCCCAGGGAAACGTGGGGGTGGCGCGGGGCCAGCCCCTCGGGGCGGAGGGGTGTGGAGACGTGGGGTTGGGGACCCGGTGGGGGTGGGATGGCCCGTTCCCTTCCTCCGAGTGCAGGCCGCCGCCGGGGACGGCCCGGGTTCGCAGCGTGCGCGGCGAGGTCCGGGCTCCCCGCACCCACCCGGGACGGCGTGGGGGGCGGGGGCGAGCGGGGATAGGGCCTGTGCGGGGTGGGGGTGGCGGGTCCGCTCCCCGCAGAGGAGCTGGACGGGGCTGTGGGGGAGGGGCGGTGTCGGGGCCCGGGGGCGTCACTGCCTTCGTCGTGGGGGAGGGGCTGGCGTGGTGTCCCTATCCTCTGCGGGGGAGGGGCGGGTTAGGGACGCGGGCTCCAGGGCGTATGGGCGGGGCCGGTGGGGGCGCGGGCGCTCCTCCTCGGAGTGGTGGGGGATGGGGAAGGGCGTCAGGGGTGAGGGGGGATCCGGCCCCTCCACGCAGTGCTCCCGGCAGGGGTCGGCGATCTGGTGGGGGCCGCTTCGCGCGGAGGTCAGAACCCGTAGGGCCCACCGGCCCCCGCCGCCAGCGGCAGCCCCGCCCGGCCCCCTGCGCGGCCCCGCCCCTCAACGACGGACCCGCCCCCTGCGCAGCCCCGCCCCCTTGCGCCGCCACTCCGGCGCCGTCCCGCCCCCCGCCGCACGCGCTCGCCCCGCCCCATTTCCCGGCCCCGCCCCTGATCGACCCGCCCCTCCCAGGCCCCGCCCCCAGGAGCCAGCCCCGCCCCCAAGCCCCGCCCAGCCGCCGCCGCCGCCGCAGCGCTGGGCGCCATTCGGCTCGGGACTCCGCGGCGCGCGCGCCTCTCGGGACCCGGCGGCGGGCGGGGCGGCCCGGGGGCGGCGCGAGGTGGCTCCGGGGCGCCGGGCCCGGCGGGGCGGCGGCCGGCCGGAGGGGGCTGGGCGCCACGGCGCCCCGCGAGGAGCCCCGCGCGCGGCGAGGTGAGTGCGCGCTGGGGTCCCCCCCCACCCCGGCGGCGGGGCGGGGCGGGGGCGCGGGGGGCGCTAACTTCTGGCGGGGGGCGGGGCGGGGTGGCGGCGGCGGGGGGGGGTCCGACTGGCGCCCGGGGCGCCCCCGCACCCTGCCCCGCCCCCGCAGGGCCCGGCCCGCGCTCTCCCCTCAGGCCGGGGCGCGGCGCGCCGCCTGCGCCAGAACAATACCCTGCGGCGGCCGCTCCCCGAAGTGCGGGGCGCGGGGCCCGGGCTGGGGCGCGGGGGGCGCCTAGGTCGGGGGGAGGGGCTCCTGGGTGGGAAGGGGCCGGCCGGCGGCAAGTGGGCTGGGGCGCTGCGGCCGCTCCCGGGGCCCTTTGTCCGCCGCCCCCGGGCCCGCCGGCCCCCGTGGGGGAGGGGCGCCCGCGCACCCCCCGCATCCCCGCACCCGCGGCGGGCACGCGGTCCACGAAGTCGGGGCTCCGGGCCGGGGGTCGGGCGCGGCGGGTGCCGACCTGTTGCTCCCGGGCTCGGGCCTGGGCGACCCCCGACCCGCGTCTCTGGCCCTGCGCCCCAGGGACCCTCCCCACGGGGCTCCGGGGCGCGGAATGGGGTGGGGAGGGGTGCGCGCGCCGGCGGGGCTCGGGGGCCGCCGGGCGAGGGACGCCTCGGGGCGCTGCGGGCCTCGCCCCTCCCCCCGCCCGCGTTGGGAATTGCACAAAGTTGGAGACGGGTGCGCGGTGGCCGAGCGAAGCCCCCGGAGACGCGCACGGCCCGCCCCGCCGGGCGCCCTTGCCACCTGCGGCTCCTGCCACTGGCCCCGGCCCCCTGGCTCGTGCGTGTTCTCCTGCCCCGGCGCGCCCCCCGGGTCCCTGCGTGGACCTGGACGCCCAGGGGCGGGGCTCGGGCCCGGAGGGTTGGGGTCCCCACGCCCATTTCCCCCGCGGTGGGTGGCTTCGGGGGACCGATGGCCCTTGAGCGTGGCAAGGAAAGTTTCCAGTGAGCCGCTTCTAGAAGACACGCGATTGGGGACAAAAAGAACGCCGAGGGTAGAACGGTCAACACGTGAGGACGATGCTCTGGCTGAGACCGTGTCCCGGTGTTGGAGGTCCTGCAGGTTTCGGTGGGAAACCTATCAGCTCGGTAACTAATAGACGATAAAAGTGGAAGTTCTTCGCTCGACCACTTATTAAAATCGCCCCTGGAGGGGATTCTGGCTCTTAAAAGAGCGCAGGCACACCTGTGGGACAGAAGTGCTGTTTTGTTTGGTTTTATTTGTTTTGCCCCCTCAGCCGGCTCGTGGATGTTGTGCTCCGCCAGGAGTAGTTTTAAAGAAGAAACTTAGCGAAATGATAACGGTCATGATCGCCTCTTTACGAAGATACGTAAAAGGGAATGTTTCAAATTCTGGGATCTTTTCATCACTGTGGTGTATAAATATTTGTTCAAAAATGTACCCAAGTACTCTGCTAGGCCCAGGGGACATGCGGAGTAATGTAGGCCCCCTTAGGGCACAGCGGGACCTGGAAGGTCCCACACACCACGAGCAGGGTGTGTCGCTGGATCCTCCAGGGTTGGCTCTCCTGCTTCTATCCAGGGGTTGCCCAGTCCAGGAATTATCAACACCCACCTTAAATTTCACATGTGGACCCCTAAATCTCCCACAGCTCTCACCCTCCTGAAAGTTTGGGTGTCTCCGGTAGAGCGTGGTGTCTTGGTTGGTGTCAGATCTCCCCTTTATCTGTTAGGGCTTCGGTTCTGTCTTCTGTGTCATGGCGTCTTGGGTTTGTCTTCTGGGCTGTTGTGAAGTTTCAGTGGCCACCGAGTGGTGAGGGGAACGTGAGGCCAGCTCCGTCGTGCAGATAGGTGATGCTTGGTCATCCCCAGTGGGCCTGAACTAGTGAAAGGGCCCCCCTACCCCCCGCCGTTCTCGCTCCCCCATCGGCCTTGACGTCCTGCACCTTTCTGAGCGTGCATGTCTGTGCGTAAAGATATAAAGGAGAACTGAAGTCGCGATATTTTCTGACGGTGAGGAGATGGAAGGTGACTGTGTGTGTAAGTTTTTGAAAACTGTAAATCCACCTGCAAAATTTACCTGTTGTTCTTGTGCCAAGTAGAAGAATTGTCTCTCTGTTACTTCAGTGCCATGCCCAGAGGAGTTTATAGGCGCTAACACCTGTGGGACAAGTAGTATTTCCATTCTACTGTGGGGGACACTGACGGCGTCTTGTCACACAGTGGAGGGAGGACGGTCTCATTCCCGAAGCGCAGATCTTACTTAAGCACAGGCCTCAGTTTGCCTTTTGGCTGTCTGGTGTGAATTTTCCCATTCGGAGATAAAAGCTCTTCAGCGTGCTCGGACATCCTGGGAGAACCTGCCTCGGACTCCGTCTGTAAGTGCGGACATGTCTCAACAGGCTCAGGAAACGTCAGCCCGGAGGAGTCATTGTTTTCCTCCATAGCTTTGTCGTCCGGGGTGGTGGCCGCTAGCCACGTGTGCATGTTTTGGTTCTAGCGAGTGACGAATTCAGTAAAACGAGCAGTTCTGCCCTTTCCGTGACTCCAGCTGCAGTGCACGCACGCGCCCAGTGGATGCATGAGGCTGGTGGCCACCACGTCGGACAGCGCAGGCCTTGCAGAAAGCCCTGTGGGAGGGTGTCACTCTGTAGTGACTGCAACCACTCAATCGTGCAGAAAATAATGGAGTCAGTGTGCTCTTGTGGGGGGAGGGGAGAGGCCATAAGAGTTGGAAGTAATTCCCAGGTAGATCTTCGTAAAAGAAAGGCCCGTCTCGGCCAGCGATTCGCCCAGGAACGTGATTTCAGTGAGTGGATTAAGCTGGAGCGGACAGCTGGAGCGGTGTGGTCAGTCCCGCAGTGGGCCTGGCTAAGCGGAGGGTGGTGAACATTCGATGACGTGCTTGGGGCCCCATATGTCACCATCAGTGTGACTCCATGTGGCTGATGGAGAGTGCCACTGTGTGCGATACGTTTCAACCCTCGCTTATGGGTACCTCAGCTCCCTCCTGCCCCTGACGTTGAAACCGTAAGTGTGTTAGAAGGGTGGTGAGGCGTCCTTCCAACAAAGTGAGGCTTCACGGTCGTCAAAGTGCATTTTTTTTTTTTTTTTTTTTCAGAAAACTGGCTGAGCACTCACTGTTTCCTGTACACCGGTTCCCTGAGTCAGGATGTTATTTTTATTTCTTGGTTCGTGCTTAGTTTTTTGTATTTTTTATAGCAATGGGTTAGACATTTTATTTGTAAATGAGGATGGGGGAAAAACCCAGTTTTGTGTCTGCTGGCGAGGTGACTTCCCAGATTACCTTTCTGCCATCTGTCCTCCCTTTGGCTTCCTCTCAGGGCTCTGGGGTGACATGTCTGCTTTTGGCTGGAAGGACTGAATACCTGGGTTGTGTGGCGTTGTCTTCAAGGTGTGGGAAACGGGTTCTTGCAGAGGGAGGCCAGGCCCAGCAGGGACACATCACCTCGTCTCAGCCACCCGTGGGCAGGAGAGCGCTCAGCCTGGACCTGGGGCCACCTCCTTGCCAGCTTTCATTCCAGTGGGGCGTCCGGATCTCAGGGCTGCACCCCTGTGGCATGGCCAGGCAGAACCCCGGGCCTGACAGGTATCACAGGTGCTCTGCCATGAGGCCAGATGGTCCTGGCTGCTTCCCCGCATCTCACGTTGGCCCCTTTGTCCCCCATCAGAGCGAAGCAGTAACGCTGCGCCCAGTCAGTTGTTAATATGTCGCCACGAAAGACATTTTAACAAATAGTTTCAAGGAAGCAAGACTGTAGTCATTTTGTAAACTTTTTTTTTTTAAAGTTGGAAAGATAAACTTTTTTTCCATAACTATTTTTAGTGTGAAGGAAGTCGGGGACTGGATGTGAGTTTTTCCCTCGGGTGTCGCCCTCCGTGGCCCTCTGCTCTGCATCCTTTCCATGGGGGCTTGACTGAAGACACCGCACTGGCCACACAGGCAGAGTGGGACCCAACGAGACCAAAATAAAAGCCGGGTGTGGGAAGGGACCGTCAAAGTCAGTACATGTACGCAGGGCAGAGAGGGCCTCGCCTGAGAAAGGGTTGAACATCTCAAGGGAAAACTGTGGCCATTAAGGAATTGGCCCTCCCGTGGCTTGGGAACTTGACTAGGGGTGACGGGGTTCCGAGCTGGCAGCATCCCTCCAGGCCGTCCTGTCCGTTGTCACCACTCCCAGATGTCCACGAGGCGACCACCAACTGATGGACGTTGCAGAGGGGGACTGGAAGCCATTAACACATGGCACTTGAGCACATTTCAAACAGAGGAGGGGACATTCGCATCTTACAAAGGAAGGTGGGTACCGCTCCCTTTGGTTTGTCCTGGGCATTGGGACGGGAGATGGAGATGATGGAGATGGGGCGTGATGTGCAGGTGAGAGAGAGAGAGAAAGAGAAGCGGGTGTGGGAGTGAGGTCTTCAGAAGAGAGAGAAGTAGAGCACGTGGCTGCGCATTGGAGTTGCCTTCCCCACGTTGAATTCTAGAATCTTGCAGCCAACGAATGGTTTTCCACTGCAGGCGATCTTGCTTCCTATGGTCAGGGGGTACTTGGCAGTGTCTGGAGACAGGTTTGCTTGTCATGATTGGGCAAGGAGAAGGGTGCTGCTCCAGGCAGCTGGTCTGTGGGGTTCACCCCCACTGCGGAGTGCTGTTTGGGGATAGAGACAGAGTTTGGGATCACCCCCGGAGGGGGTGGGAGGCAGCGGATGGGCCTGAAGACAATTCCAAGCCTAGGAGAGCTTGGGGGAGGGGAGGCTGCAGGTTGCCTGAAGTCTGTCTGCAGCCGAGCACTTTAGAGCCAGCCCCGAGGGCAGCTCGGTGGCGTGTTTCTTGGCGGTGGCGTGTTTCTTGGCCTCGTCTTCTGGGTTTTGGTGACCAAGTCGCAGATTTAGCAGCTCTGGCTTTGGGTTAGCGTCTCGATACCCAGGGCGTTTAACAGGGCAGACACCACGGGCAGCTCCTGGCTCGTGTTGACATGGGCCCTCTTTGACCCCAGCAAGGCGTCTTTGGTTGACCCGGATTCGGGGTCCCGCCACCATCCTGCAGGGGCTCACGAGGGTACAGGCGATCGGATGACGCTTTCACTGCCGGCAGGAGTCCGGGTGCTGCTGCACTTCTGTGTCTGTCCCGTCCTTCGGTGGCATGAAGTAGCAAACTCGGGGGCGGCCGGGTGCAGACCCGCATTTCCCTTGCCCAGCCCTCTGGGCCTGCTGCCACCTGGTCCTCCCGAGTGACCCACTGCCGCAAGTCCTGGTGAGCCCCGGAGGAGCGCCAGGCCCAACCTGGGCACTGGGCCTTCTGGCTCCCGGTTGTCACCAGGCAGGTGACATGGCTGTGAGCGGGACCCGCTTTGCAGCTGGCTCACCATGCACTCACTGCGTCTTTGGGCAAATCAGTGGCCTTCTGGAGCAGCAGCTTTATTACAGACAGATTAAATGAAGTTTATTTCTCGTCCTTGTGTGAAAGGAGATAGGATCGACATCACGCTTGGAGCCCGTCCTTATGTTCCCCCGCTTGCAAGTGCAGATCGGGTGTGAAAACGTGTCTTTATTCCTTGGGGCGGTGTCTCACTTCCCCCCAACTTCAGTTAGGTTTCAGGGCTGCCGTGCATGTGCACGCCTGCGTGCACATACGGACACACGTGTACGCACATGTGGCCTGTCTCTGTCTTCTAAACTGCTGTTCACACGCACAGATTTGGTTACCAGCTGTGGACTAGGGGCACGGAGCAGTCCCAGCACCCCAGAGTGGTCAGTGGTGCACCCCCCTCCTTTCTCTGTAGTAGCCCCTCCCCCACCTGCCAGCTGGGAACACCGCCCGTCATCAAAGCTCTCCGGCCTGGATTTTCACGTCCCCCACTCAGGAGGAAGGTCTACCTGGGTCCCTCTGCTGCCCTCGAATGATTTTGCACTGTGGAGATCATCCAAAGCTGCCCTCGGCCCTTCCCAACGTTTGCACGCAGCCGTAGTGGAAAAACGTCAGGAGTGTCATCGGGGCTGGCAGAGACGTGCCCGCTTCCCCCCGCCACTTAATTCTCGCTGCCACATGAGTTGAAATGCGCGTGTCTCAGAACCTGTCAAGACACTTAATCCGTAAAACGTGTCACTGGGTTGGAGTCACGTCTTTAGTTTCAAAAACAGGAGGTGGAGTGCAGTGGTGCACTCTTCCCACCGGGGTAATCATTGGAATACCAGATAGGCTAAAAATATCCCAAAAATAGTAGCCACCGGTTTTTGTTTGTTGTAGAGATAAAACGAATTCCTGCCGCTGGGCTTCTCTGTCCTTGCTACCTGCGTTTTGCTCTGGGCCGTAATTTTTGCTTTTCGTGATCTCCTGAGAAACAGGCATGTTTTCTGCACACATCCTCCACCTGGCCTTTTGGCCCCCAGTGTCCTGTGTCTGGTGTTCTGCCTGCGTGTGTCACATCTTTAATCAGTACGTGTCGATGAGCTGACGTGGAGGCCTCACACACATCTCCCGGGTGAGGATTTTAATTTGGACAAGGGACACTACTGAAATGTTGATTAAAGATTGTGACACGGTTTTACCTTAACTGCAAGGGTGGGTCAGCTGCCTTGTTGTCTGTTTATGCCCCATGCTTTGACGGGTTAGTTGCATGTTTTTCTTGAAAAACAGCAAAACAGAAACAAAAACCCCCAGCAATTCAGAAGACACTGGGCTGTTGGGTGCCTGCGAATGAATAATCCTTATGAGTGTCATTACTTTCCCAGTCTCACGAGAGTCTGTAAAACAAGCACAAACAGTGCTCGCGGCAAAATTCACAGAGTTTATTCTTGAAGACAGCAGCGGCTGCCTTGGATGCCTGTCATTTTTTCCTGTCAGGGTGGATGTCGCTGGAATGCTGAAAAGAAAACAGAGTTTTCTTTGCTTGTTTCCCTTGAGCCTGGAACCTAGCATGTGACCCACGGTGCCCAGCCCTGAGCCCGACCCTCACCGGGACACTTGCCCCCAGCCCTCTGCCTGAATGCAGACCTGGGAGTGTGTGGGGCCCCTTCCCTTCCTCTCCCCAGCCTGATCGCCACCCCACTTGCCAAGGAATTGAAGACGTCCTCAAGTTCACGGAGAACCAGACACCTGACGTCATCCTGCCGGAGCAAGGCCGACAGGATGCTGTGCCCATCTGGACAGCTGGACGCTTCGGTGTCACTCGCTCGTCATTGTCAAGCCTTTGCATCTGTGCGGACAGCGGTATCGTTCGGTTCTGGAAACGTTTCAGCTCGTTTGAACCTGCAGCGAGATGGAAATGTGGGTTTACTGTACGGTACGCGACGCCGTTTTATTTCTCAAACAAGCGATGACCATCAACGTGGGCAGACTGTGTAAGTCGTGGAAGGAACTGGAGAGAAACTGAGCACAGCCAAGCAGCGCTTCCCATTTCCAGTGCGTCGAGGTTAATTCTAAGTCTCACCCAGGTCAGCTGTGCTCCATTGAAGAGGACAGGTGAGACAGTGTGTGGGGGGAGGGCCATTAGAAAGTCATGCGGTGCAGCAGTCTGCAGGTGTAACTCGCAGCACCTGGGAAAGTTTCAGGCCGTTGCAGAATTTCGTGTTGCATTTGAGAAAAGCAGCAGAGCATGGCATCGGTGTCCCCGCCAGGTGTGGATTGCACGTGGGTCCCTCCCTGCCCGAGGTTCTTTTCCCAACAGAATCTCACAGGCGTTTTAACCCCACGCAGCTTCAATGCCCACTGCGTGTTGCCAAAGTCACGGTCACCTTTATCTACGTGGAAACCACGCTTGCTGGTTCCCGACGGTCACAGGTTGGTCTGGGACACACGGTTTGGCTCCTAATTTGATTGTGTGTGTGTATGGAGGGAACGTGTTAGGTCTGTCCTTCAGACACACACAGCAGAGTCTGCCAGTTTCAACCCTTTGCGGGCATCTGTAGGGTCATGCTGCAGAAAGCCTGGCCGGAAGGGACAGCAAGGTGCACCCAGCTTCAGAAGGTGATGAAAATCAAAATTCATCATTGCCCGTGTGCAGGGCCTGGCAGAAGTTCCTGCAGCCCCGATGAGAACAAGGGGCGGCGGCTGTGGGTGTCACGCCTGGTACATTTCATGGGACTCTGAGTACCTTCCCTTTAAAGCAGTTGTCCCCGCACTGTGTTCGGGGGAGGGGCGAGGGGAAGACAGAGCAGCCTTGTCTCAGATGGCCTCCCGAGCAGATGTCACGGCCTCTGGCAGGTGTACAGCGGGATTTGTGAGAGTGCAGGAAGCAGCTCTAAAATGCCTGCTTCTGTTTTTACTCTCGTATTTGTAAAATGTCTGTTTTTCATGGTTTCTGAAAAATGGGAGCGATGTGAGTGGAACATTACATCTGGTTAATAGGTAAATGGCGTGAATTGGGAGTCGGCACGTGCTTAAAACTTTTTCACAGAGGGATTTGCAATGAGAAAACATTTTGGAGGTCACTGACTAGGTCCCCAGAGGTGGAGAGAGAGAGGGGGTGATGTTAAAGTCCTTGGATGTGTGTACGCGTGTGTGTGCACACGTGCGCATCCACACTAAGTGTCAGAGATCCACCAGGTGAAAGATCGGATGTCACTCCAGAGCTGCAGCTATCCTTGATACGACCTGGGAAGGAAAGAACACGCGGTGACAGGGTTGTGTGCGTGTTTTGGATTGGAACAAATACACGCCCGTGCTTTAGAACCAGGGGACAGAGTCTCAGCTGCAGGAAACTGCAAAGCGCTGCGCTTTTTACAAGCATCTCATGACTCGGCGGTGTTTTCGTCGTCACTTAATTCTGTTTCGAAGTCAGTCGGCCGCTTTCATCGATGCGAGCCCTTGGGACTCTCCAGAACCGAGCTTTTTGTCAGAAAAGGGGTTCCAGCTTTGCACGCCATCCTGCGGGAACTGGGTTGTGATGAGTCTTTGGGTGCCTTCAATCTGGCTGTTTATTTCTCTCTCTCTTTTTTCCACCCAGAGACATATTTCATCCATCCTGCTGTTATTAAATATTTTTTCGGCGTGTGCATTTCACGTTAGAGGCTTTTAAGAGAGAAAACTGTCATTTTAGTCAATACCGTATTACTGGTGTGACAGAGAGGAAATAAACACAAAAAGTTCATGAGACAGGCCACCTCTGTGGCTGTGGAGGGGAGAACAAGGACCCAGCTCCGAACCGAAGAGCTCTGGGCCGAGCCCACTCGCCGAAGGCTGGTTTTCATGAGACCCACATTCGGGCAGGGGGCTGGCGGCAAGTGTCCCAGTGATTGTCGGCCACAAGCGGTTCAGAGTTTCCTCAGCAGCCTTGTGTTTGTTTAGGTTGAAATGATGGCTTTGGGTTTTGTAGGATTTTTGATGTTTGCATCTATTTTTGCTTCGTGACTATCGAATTTGCAGCCTAATTCTGTATATGAGATGAAGGTAACAGCTGTGCCTTTCTAAGTGACACTGCGTATCACTTAGTGCCCCCTGTCATGAAGCTGGTCGGGATGTACTTGGACATTCGTCGTGTCTTTTGGTTAACCAAGATTTATTTTCTACTTAAAAAATGACTTCTCTTTATGGCACTATTTAGAAGTCACCTCCTGTGAAGAGGGAGGAGGAACATGAAGTAGAATTTTTTTTGTCATCATATCGCATCCTTCCTCTACTCTCTAGGGATCCATCTGTGGAAGCCCCGGTGACGAATTCAGTTACACTGTGGGGCTTCGGGAATTTACCGTGTCTGCCCCTGCCTGGCCCTTTATGGGAAGAATGGAAATGACACGAAATACTTCGCCTTTCTTTGCACTGGAGCCTGGCCCAGCTCCTGACTGTGCCTGGCACGCGGGCCAGCAGAGAGCAGGAATCTCTCAGCCCTGGGCCGGACGGACCCTCCCGCAGTGGTTGTTGGGCGACAGTGCTGGTAATCGTCCTGTGATTATCATTTCCGTAATTTCTATCAGAGAAAGCTTCTCGTTAGGAAGATTGGGTTATTAAAATGAGCTAGTTTTTTTTTTTTTTTTGCAGAAATAAAAAATCAGTTATAGTTCAAGTAATTGTATGCGAAGCGTTATAATTGGGAATGCGAAGCCAGCAAAATTACGTAACCCCGGTTAATTATTTCGTTGACTCAAGCTAAATATAGAATGAGATTAGCTCGTAGATATGTTTCATTTTTATCTCAGTCAGTCCAGCTGCTATCTACCTCGTGGTTAGATAATTTCTGGTTGTGTGTTGTACTCTTTGGACCATCCAAGGGATGTTTTCAGAAAAGTTAGTTGAAATAATCACGCCTGGGTGTTTTCATTCTTCCCCGTTCATGTTTAAATACAAAATGGTGCATGGAATAAGCTCTCTTTTGTGAATTTTAATTTTCTGTGGGTGTTACCTCCCTCTCTGTCTCTCTCTTATACACACACACACACAATCGTATGCCTGAAACAACAGGCCGGTGAGCTCGGGGTCCCCTTTTTTCTACGAGGCCTTTGTTTTCAGGGAAGTTTGGGCACGACTCTTCACAGTTCGCTGTCTAGAAGTAAATGTCCAGCCCTCTCCAGGTTCCTGTTGTGTTTGCTTTTCCACCGGCTCTTCTGTATTCGGACGACACCTGTATTTTTCTGATGGGGTTTCGGATGGCCCAGATGTTGGCCGGAGCGGCATTTCTGTCGGCCTGCCCCCGTGGTGGGCCAGGAGGTGTTGCTTGGAGTCGTGTGGGATCGCGGGGATGGGTGGATGGGCACACGGGTGGATGGATGGATGGATGGATGGAAGGCTGGGGGCTGGGAGTCGCCACGCCGTGTGTTACTTTGTTTCATGTGGGCTGGAGGAAGATGCTTGCTTTCCTGTTCCACTGCTTCAGATGCCAGCTGGCGGGGTTTACTTTACCAGGACTGGAAATCCGGCCTAAGGTCAGGTCGGTTTTCTCAAAACGTCATTGAGGCGTGAGTGACCTACCGTACAGACCAGCCGTCTTCAGGGGGCAGTTCGGTGATCTTTAGTAAGCTTAGCCAGGCGTCACGTCCCTCGTGATCCAGGCTCCCTTTTCAGTGCCGGGAAGATCATGCGTGCTCACCTGCCGTCCCGTGGCACCTCCCCGCCACTGCAGCCCAGGTCCCCTCTCTGCTCCGCAGTTTCCCTTTGCTCCAGACGTGCATCTCTGTGCTCGGTTGAGTTAACTGGTTGGTGGCAGCGGATCTCCACCTGTCCTCCAGCTCCCTGCCCCCCAGGGACAGTGGGGAGGCGGGCTGGAAGGTGAGGATAATAGGCCTCGCGCCTCAGTGTCCTCTTCTGTAAAACCGGGACAGGGTTGGGTAGGCTACAGACCCCGGGTGTGGACCCACATGGGAAGCAGGTAGCTCATGGTGTCGGGATCTTTCATGTCACTGGTGCGGGGGTCGTGCGTGAAGGGACCCCTAGGACAGGTGAGGCGTCTGGGCAAGGAGCCGTGTCTACCGTGATGGGCCCGGTCCCCAGAGAGCAGGACACGCCCACGCCCACACCCACCTGGGCAGTCATACCTCACGATTCCTCCACCTGTCTTCCATCTTGAAATCTTATCGTTGTTCCTTTCGTGGGATTGACTGAGGCTTTTAAGAATGTTTGATTTTGGCCGAGGAGAAACAGGATCCGGGGAGCTAAGTGTGGAAGGAAGAGGCGACCTCAGAGCCCTTTGGCAGTGTTCGTTGACTAGTAAACAGAAGTCACAGTGCTGTGGGCAGGCAAGGCTGGGGCCACCCCTGGCTGTGGTCTGGGAGTCACCTTTCCGCTTTATGTGTCCCCGAAGGACTGAGAAGGAAAGAGAAAGATCCTGAGCCCACAGAAAGACTGAAAATGGTGACCTTCCGGAGACGGGAGGGGCCGCCTCCAGCAGTCACCTTGTCATGGACGCTTTCCAGGCTGGTGGGGGTGGGGGTGGCCTCTGTGAGTTTAGCACCGCTGTGATTCTGCTGATGGGCCTCGTGGCACCTGTCGGGCTTCCAGGCGCACCCCTGAAGCGTGCAGACCCCGGCCAGCACCACGGCTGTGCCCACCCCTGTGCCATGTGCGTTTGGTTTTCTTGGGTTAATCTGCCTGTGAGTCCCCAGAGCGGTCAGGCCCCCAGCCCGCAGCCCACCTCCCCTTCTCCTCATCTCCCTGCAGCCCCTGTTCCTACACAGGGGGGTGCCTGCCCCCACTCCCCACCAGCCTGCCTCGCTCCCATCCTGCCTTTCAGAATGCAGGATCTCTCCTTTGAACAGGCCCCTTTTCTCGATTCTTTGCCTGTTCTAAGCTCATTCTTTTCTTCCAGGGTAATGCAGGAGGAGCTGATAATTTCCATGAATGTAAACAATGTGGCCTTCTATCTTCCAGCTCTGCCTGCCGAGTAGCCGGTGTTATCAGTCTGCAGCGTGACACTGTTGCCGTCTCGAGCATGCTTAGCTGTCCTGGACAAACCAGTGTCTCCTGCGTTTTGTAATAACTTCGTTGAGGCGAAATCGAAGTACAGTCAGCTAGACTTATATGAAGTGTGCAGTTTAATTACCTTTCCCACGTATGTGCCTCGTATGTTCGATTGGGGTGCTTCTCACGAACGTATGTATGTCAAGATGACGGGTATTTCCATCCATCACAGCTTTCCTCGTGCCTCTCCGCAGTCTCTCTGCCTCCCCGCACCCCACCTCCAGGCAAGCCCTGTCCTGGCTTCTTGACCAAACGTGACAATTTGGGGCGTCACGCTGTGGCCTGTGTCACTGACTCGTCCCTCGTTGGCGCTGGCGGGATTTTGCCATCCGTGGATGCGGGGCCATCTGCTCCCGCACTTGTTGGACGTTTGGTTTGTTTCTGTGTTTGGCCGTTACGGGGCTGTTGTTTCCATATTTTCACGGCCATGGCAGTGGTTCTCAGACGATCAGGTGCCGCAGCCCCGTAGAGCTTGTCCAAGCGGGATTCGTGCCTTGGTGGGTCAGGGGCCTGGACCCTGATTCACATGAATGCCCAGGGCCACCACGCTGACCCCCCCAGACTATGGGGCCATAGACAGCCTGCCTTGGGGAGTCCTTTGTGAGTGGTGGCTGCTGCGGCTCCTTTGTCGCTTGTGCCTGGTACGTCCCCAGTAGGCCTTTCCTCGTCTTGTCATGTCGATCGTGGTTTTCATCGCCGAGCTTCACCCTCGTGTGTGGTCGAATGTGTGTGTCTTTTCCTTTCGGCTTCTGGGTTCGGCTTCTTCCAAGTCAAAGGCTGTTGCCTGGAATCATTTGGGGTTGGTCGGGTACAGATGTCACCGAAAGGGGAGCCATGGTGCCCCCATCGACAGCGGTCTGCCTTCTTTGCACCCAGGTGGGGCAGGCTGGGGCCTGGGCCCCGTGTCGGGCTCCTGGATGTTGCGACATTGTGGGGCAGCACGGCTGCTGCTCGCCTGTCCTCTCACAGGGAATGTAACCTCTCCGTTTTCCGTTGTCCCCCCAAAACGAGTAAACAGATCTGCGCTTTCACTTGCTTTTCAGAGATGTGTCACGTGGGTGCAGCAGCTGGAAGCCCTCTGCAGGCACGCACTGGCGTCGCCAGAGCATTTTTTATTATGATCATCGGGGGTCGGGGAAGAGGCTACTTTTACTCTAGAGAGTAAGCTTAAGTCACTGGGAACGGTCCTTTCTGCAAAAGCATCTTTTTGCGTATCTGACCGTGAGCCGCGGGGTCTCCGCGTGCCTCGCTCACGTCTTCTCGTCGCCCACTTTTGACCTCAGCATCCTCTGCCTTCAGAATCTTTCCTCAGGATGCCGGGAGCAGGTCATGACACAGGAGTCCCGGGTCCTCAAGCAGGCTTGCTTCCCTCGGTGGTTGAATGTTCTAACGTTTTCAGTGACGGCACCGTTGGCCAAGACCATAGTTTCTTTGTCGCCCAGTCTTTGATGTGACAGTTTTATGGGAACGGGGAGCAGTCTGGGAAGGCTGGGGCTCAGAGGTGGAAGAGAATCACAGGCCGGGGTCCCCTCAGACGATGTGGGGGACAAAGATGGTTCACAGACAGCGCCGCCGACTCCAGCTCAGCTCCGTTGTGGCGCACGCAGTGATCTTCCTTCTCTTTGTCTCTACTTGTCCCTCCTTTTCCCGCAAAGGTCAGCGTAGGAAGCCGTTTGGTCACTTAAACCTGGACCCGGGACCCCTCTCTTGGGCTGCTTTTTTGGGTGCGGACTTCCGAGGCCCTTTCATGGGAAGGGAGCTAGGAAGGTTGGGTGTCCCAAGGGGGTGGTCTGGGGATCTTTCCACCCTGAGGCCGTGGGGTTCCAGCCACACAGCGGCTGCTTTCCAGGGCCTCCCCAGAGCCACAGCCCCGGCCTGCACCGTAACACAACCGTAGTGTCATTTGCTGTTTTGTGTTTATGAACCATCTTGCCGTTTTCTGGTCAGGTGGGAGGTGACAGAGGGTGGCTTTTCTCTGCCATCCGCAGGCCACGGCCCCCTGGGACATTGTCTTATGACGAAGAGCTTCTGGGTGAGGCTGAAGTCACGTGCGTTTTTGTTGTTCATCTTATGATCGACTGTATCAGTCTGTCGTTGCTGCGACAGGTGACCCCAGACTAACTTACTGGCTTGAACAGTCTGAGGTTATTGTCTCTCACTCTTATAAAGTGGGTCTCTCGGTGTCACCAGGGCCTCCCCTTCTTTCCCAGAGCTGTCAGGGAAGAGCTGTTTCCTTGGGTATTATTTCCCCCAGTCCAGAGGTCGTCTGAATTCCTTGGCTTGCGGCCCCTTCTCCACCTTCGAAGCCAGCACTGGACCACCCCTCCCGAGTCCCATTGCCCTCGGGACTCAGCCTGGACAGTTTCCCCACTTTTAAGGGCTCATGTGATGACATCAGGCACACCCGGGTAATACAGGGTCATGCCCCCGTCTCGAGATCCTTGCCTTCGTGACATCTGCAGAGCCTCTTTGCTATGGAAGGGGACATTTCCCAAGTGCCAGGGGTGAGGATACGGACATCTCTGGGGGTGGTTCGGCCGCCCGCTGTATCGATGGTCTTCAAGGAGAGACCCCTGTTTGTTTGTTTGTTTGTTTGTCTCGGCTTGTTCCTCTGGAACCTGCAGGCTTTGTTTATTTAACATTTACTGATTGTCTCTCGAATGACTCAGAAGCCAGGATGCCACGGGGTCGTTTGGTTTGTGGATGTCCCTTTCACCGAGGCGCAACCACTCAGGGTCTGTGAGCACAGCCAGAGGGGGTTCTGTCTTGGGAAGACCTGGGGTTGTAGGTGCAGCTCAGAGGCGTCTGGACCCTCCTCTTCCACGGCCTCCTCGGACTGGGGGCGTTGGGGGGACTCTGCCACAACCACTCCCTGGGCTTAGCATCTCCGAGTTGCAGGCATCTGTGGGAAAGGTCATCACGGTGGCAGAGGCCCAGCCTCCAGAACTTCGAAGATACCCCGTGTACCTTTACGGGGCCTGAACTGGTGGTTGATGGAGGACAACAAATGGGGATAGAGACAGAAGAGTCACAATAATGTCCACTAGGTAATGAGTGTTTTGGTTCAGAAATGTTTGGGAGCATCTTAGCTTTCTGGTCCACTGATGTTGCGTAACAAAGAGCCCCAACCCCAAGTTCAGAGGCCGGCAGAAACAAGCAGGCGCATCTCGCTTGTGAGTCGTGGCTTCGGCCGGCTCCCCTGGCTGTGCAGGTGGGGTCAGGTAGGCCCAGTAGTTTTGGGGCTGGATTTGGGGCTGAACCACGTCCACTCTGAGGCCAGTGGGTTCCTGGGGCACATTGTGGTGCATGTCCCACCTGCCGTAAGAAAAAGCCTCACAAAGTCATGCGGACACATTGAAAACCTCCGCCCGTCACAGCCGCTACCACCCTGTTGCCCAGAGCAAGTACCAAGGTCAGGTCCAACATCTGTGTGTGTGGGCGGGACGGTCTGTTCTAGTTGGGGGGTCCTGCCAGGCAAAGGGAGCAAATGGATATTTATGTTACGGGAAGGCAGGGAAGGGGTTTGTGAGGGAGGGAGGGGGACCCCGGTGGGCAGGACTGCACACGCCCAGGTGCATCCAGGAAAATGGGCTCTGTGGGAGGCCGTCGGAAGCGGCAGGTGCTTGTTGGGCCTGAAGCTTCTTTGGCTCCATCTTCGTCCAGTGGTTCTCTATTCGGACGGGTGCGGGTTGGCCACTCTGTCCCCCAGGGACGCCTGGCAATGTCTGGACACGGTTCGGGCTGTCTCAGCATACTATGGCTGAGGGTGCTCCTGGCATCTAGTGGGTGGAGACCAGGGTCACTCGTGCTAAACATCTTAAAATGCGTGAAACAGCCCCCGTGTCCCCCTCCCCCCCCAGGAATTATCTGGCCCACGGGTTGGGTCAGGAGCTGAGAAGCCTGGCACGAAGGCAGTTTCCAGGTGATTCCGGACACTTTGAGGTTTGAGAGCCACACCTCACATGACATGACGGTCGTCGTGCTGGTTGGGGAACTGGCAGTGTCTTCTTCCTTTAAGGACGGCAGAGACCAGCTGGGGAGGAGGAGGCTGTGGTGTAGTATCTCAGAGGTGACAGCGGTGACAGCTGTGTGAGAGCTAACAGCAAGGCTACATCTCCAGGAGTCCTGCGGCTTTTTATCATTTGTTCTGTCATTTACCAACTTTTTAAGTTTTTGCTAATTCTTTCCTCTTGCTCGGCCTAATAAAAACGGACCGTTTATCTCGTGTCGAAAAGTCTGTTTTTTATTAGATTTCCGTGATGAGCTTAGTGCTTTTTTTCCCCTCCAGGGGGCCTTTTGCCAGCTCTTTCTCGTAAGCACGTGGTTTATTTTTCCTCGCCAGCGAGATCGCACGTTCTTGACAGCAGAGATCGTGCCCGAAGTCTCCTCCTTGTGTCGACAAGGACGCAGAGACGGGGGTCACCGGGCAGTCGCCGGCGGGGTCCGTTGCAGTCCGTGTCGTGCTCAGTGTGTAAGGCTCATGCGTCAGGCCGGCTTTTATACCTTGCTGTAAATCCTGCTGCTGTCCCTCAGGCCCTGGTGGCCAGTCCCTCAGGGCCTGGTGGCCACTGGGCTGCTCTCGGTTGCAGCAAAAAGAAAGCTTTGAGCTCACAAGGGGAAGGGGGCCGTGTCCTGCAGAGTCTGATGGCCTCATTTGCACTCTCGTGGTTGTATTTGGGGGCTGAAATGTTGGGGGTGGGGGCGGGCTGTTGCTTGCTGGCAGGACCAGCAGAGATCAGAGTGACCCGTCCCCACCTCCACGGTGGACAGACAGCAGGCAGATTCACAGCTGCTTTCGGAAAGACATTGGCGCGAAGCCTCTGTCTAGAGGTCACTGTGCCCCCTAGACTCGGTTATGAGCAGATCCGCCGAGAGTCGCCTCTTGGGGTTACCAGCAAGTCATGGAAACCACTCTCTTCTAAAACCCCCTTTTCTTCTCCCGTGTGGTAATGACTAATCGCAGCGGTTGGTCTTGTTTGCATCTGTGTGTGGCACAGTAGTTGCGAGAGCAAGGCTTTTGTGCTTCTGGGTCCCACATGTGGGAAAAGACTGGCTTGTGGGCTGTAGGGACAGGGTCAGGCCCACGTGCTTCTTTCTTTAAAAAAAAATTCTCTGAAATGCAGCCATAACGGACACAGGGCGTCGCATTGGTTTTAGGTGTACAGGGCGTGATTTGATGTGTGCATGTGTTCCAGAACGATCAGCACGGTGAGTTAGTTAGCATCCGTCCCCACACAGTTGCTCAGTGTTCCTTCTCGCGATGGGAACTGTTAAGGTCCACCCTCTGTGTGTTCCTATGCGCAGTGCAGCATCGTTACTATGTGACGTCCTTGGCCCTCGGTCACCTAATCGCTGGAGGTGCGTGCCTCTTCCATCCCCTTCACCCACTTGGCCCAGTCCCCGCCTCTGCGACTCCTGACCCTGATCCCTGCTCCGCCTCCACGAGTTCGGTCATTCCTCAGCAGCTCCTGGCCTGGCCTTCCGTCCCGTTGGTCCGGACACCCAGTTGGTCTGGACACCCAGCTGCTGCTGCGTCTGACAAGCGGGTGACCTAGGAATTCACACATCGTAAAGAGAGAAAAACAGAAGCGTGGGACCTAGGGACCTAAGTCCAGAGCCGGGCTGGGCCTGCCTGGCTGCGGGTCTCAGTTTGTGACATCGCTCTGCCACCAGGCTTGGCGGTTCCCAGCCTTGTTTCTGTCTGAGTGACACTTGTGGTAAGATGAAGGCGTCAAGCGGCTAGTGAAACCAGTGTCAGGTTTTCGGGGGGGAACCCCTACCTCGCAGGTCTGTCTGTCCCTTTTTAGGCACCTGGCATGTCCCTTGTGCCCAGCGGCTTAGGAGGCACGGTAGGAAGAAACCAGGCTTGCCTTTCTGTTCCGCTACCTGGAGGTGCGAAGGCGTCTTTGGTCTCGACTCCTGCCTGTCGTCATCTTTAGCAGAGAGTGGGTGAGGCTGGGAGCAGGGGTGCATCTAGAGAGCGGAGAAAAGACTAGAATGGGGGAGCCATCTGCAGTGCAGGGCATGAGTTAGAAGACGTGCTTTCGAGGACAACCGGCTGAGTGTCCGACCGGTGACTGACAGTGTGACCGAGAGAGGATCCAGAGGTCACTTGTCTCCATCCGGCCACGGGGCATTGTCTCAGCTCCACTCTACAGAGGCTCTTTGTGCCCCTTGGAGGGCATGCTTCCCGCTGGCTTCCTGGTCGTCGTTGGACAAGCCACCCGCAGGGTCCCTTGATGGTTCTGTCCTGTATCAGGGGCGAGTGCCCAGGACTCCCCTGCCCGCTCTGACTCCGTGCTGGGTACCTGCTGCCGATGTACGACTGGGTACATGCAGACTGATGTTTCTCGGGAAAGATCCCTTGTGTGGGAACAGAATTACCGAATTTTCGTCCTAGTGCTGTCGTTAACCGCCCATGTGACACTGGCCCCGAGAGGAAGAAGCTGTCGCCCCTGCCCACTGAGAGGTTGGCAAAATGCCGTCCAGCTCAGCGTGGCCGATCAGTTGTCCGTGGCTGTCACCGTGTCGACAGTCGTGCAGTGTGGGCTTCGCTCTGCCACTCGTGGCGGGAAAAATTACACACGGCGCCTCCCAGGGTCCGGACAGCTGCGTTTGGGACCGTGTCACCTTATAAGGCATTCTCGATGGTGCTTACGTTCACTGTGACTTTGGAGACTGGATGGCTTCGGAGAGGAACCAGAAAAGGGCCACGTCCCAGCACCTTCCAGGCTGCAGGCTCGTCTCGTGATGACGTGTCACAGCTCTCCCTGACCTCGCTCAATGCAGGCGACGTAAGGCGCATCTGAGCTCGTCAGGGAAAGTCAAGTTCAGCCACTGACTGCGTCTAAGCAGGAGCGGGGAGCACGGGTGGTCACCTCTACCCCATCCTGTCCGTTCACTCCCGTTGGAAGCTTGCACCATGGTGGCCGGCATCGCGAGTGGAGGGATTTTTCCCTTTTTTTTTCCCTGAAGGTTCAGTCCATAGAGAATCCACTCAGAGACTGTGCGACTTTTATTTTTTTAAGCGTAACAAAAGAAGGTGATTTTTGGTACTTTCAAGATGTTTAGTGTAAGAGTCACTATTGCAGGGTGGCGACCCTTGGAGCATTTAGGGGGCTCTGCCCCCTTTTAGGGGGACTCCTTGCTCGATAAGCTTGGTTCTGGCAGCATCTGGCTTAGGACGGGTGTCCGGGGCAGCAGCCGTGTCGCGCTGTGGCTCCCTGTGGGCTTGCTCAGACCCCAGAAGACGTTTCTGCCTTTAGCCCTCTATTTTTCCTTTTCTTTTCTTTCTTTCTTTTTTCTTTCTTTTCTTTTTTTTTTTTTTTTTTGTTCGTTTGCTTTCTCGGAAGCGTTTCCCCATCTGGTCCGAGAGGAGGTCTGAAGCAGGAGGAGAGCGACCTGGCTGCGTCCTAACCAGCAGTGGATTCTCGCCCTCAGTGGTGCCTTTGCGTCCTCCATTTCTCCCTCCAAAGATGGAGACACATTCCGGAGCTGCTTCTGAGATGTCCCCGTCGTCCTCGTGGGGCGCTGGCCCTCTGCTGCCCGCCCTTGTGCATTTGAACCAGCTCCCCTGTGGAGCGGGGTGGAGGGCGGAGAGCTCTTCATGGGATGGGGACAGCCAGCTCTGACTTCAGGGATGAGGCAGCAGGGAGAAGGGCACGGGGCAACCGAGGGAATAGGGTCAGGGAGACCCGACGGCGATGCCACGTGCCGTGTTCTGTAGGAGAATGCGGTCAGGCGGTCTGCGGTCTCTCTTAGGTCGAGTGGGGGTGACGGGTGGTGGCTCCGTCTTCGTGTCGTTCACTGTGCAGCCCAGATCCTCGTCATTGGCCAGTGTTTTAACGGGGAGAAGGCCCGTGGAGCATCGGGTCCGGGGGGGCCGAGCCGGGACAGCCAGGGGCCTCTGCGGGTGTGGCTGAGCTTAGGCCAGCCTCCGGGGGTGGCGCGGGTGTCTGCAGCAGGGGCAGTGCAGGTGGCAGCGGCGACGGGGGTGACGGCCTGTGACTTCTCAGGCTGTTGAGACAGTTCCCTGTGTCTCAGGCACCTCTGAGACGTGACGTCGCCCACGTGGGAGACCGTGGCCGCGTTGGGGCTCATGGTGCATCCTCGCCCCATCGGGCTTACCAGGATGGCCCTCCCCCCAAGTCGTGGTGGAGAGTGGCGTGGTGTGTATGTGTGTGTGCGTGCGTGTAAGGTGGTTTTCATCCGTTCAAGTGCGCTGCGTCTGGGCACCTCATTTTCCTTCGGTTTCGTGGGTGAGCACGTGGGAGTCCTGGGTTTAAGCTTCCGTTCTCGAAGAGGCTGTTTAAGGACAGACAGCACCCATGTGACGACAGCGTCTGCGGCAGTGAGTCCGTCCGATGCCGTTTGGTGGCCCACGTAGCCAGCGGCGCGTGGAAGCCGCTTCCCAGGTCTTCAAAGGCGCACCGTTTGTTCAGTTAAATAAGCACATCCCGCAGGATGGTGGCTCCCAGGGCCGGTGGGATCTGTCTCTGCAAGTGGACAGGACAGTTCTGTGTGACGTGGCGTCACAGAGATGAGTTCTGTGAGCACCTAGATCGTCTCTGTTTCAGGGGAGGTCGTTGCCGAGATCCCCGTGCTGTGTTGATCAGCCCGTGTCCCTGAGCCAGCGGCCACAGGTAGTGCGATAGGGTTGTGTTTGCTGACGTGTGTCAGCGTGGGGGGGGGCGGTGACACTGCATGTCTGGGAGCCACGTGACCGTGTGGCCCCCACCCAGGGTTGCACATGAGCTGCAGTGATGTCCCGGGAGCCGTGGTGGCTGGGGTGGGACTCGGCTCAGCAGGTGGGAGTTAGGAAGGACTCACAAGGCGCAGGTCGCGTGCCGTTTGGATTTCAGCGGTTGGAACCCTTGCCCCATGGTGCTGGTCCCTGAAACCACCCCTGTCCCACGGCCTAGCCACGTGTCCCCGCTGTCGGCAGCCGCTTTTCTCTTTCAGTTAATGCATATTTGGTTGACAGGAGAGGTGGATGACGGAGGCGATGGCTGTGCGCTTAAACACCTGAAACATCCACATGAAGGACTCATCCCGGGAGGAGCACCCGGAGGAGGTCCTGGTGTCAGCTCTCAACCTTCGATGCTGGCAGACCAGCTTCTTCCTCCCAGAGCCTTGTCACAGGAGAGCTGGGCTGCAGTCCAGGATTAGGGAGGGGACCTCGAGGCTGGGTGGAGGTCGGCTTGTGGCAACCTCTTTGTGGCTCTGCCGGTGGGTCACCCTTTAGAGCGCTGGGAGCGTTCTTTTGGAGAATGCTTTCTAGTTTCATTTCAGGTGCTTTATTGCTAGTCGTTGCGGAGTGTTAAATTGTAACGCAGTAGGAGACTTTTTCCCTTGCTGCTCGCGGGAACACTGGCCGCGCTTGTTGCAGGTAGTTTTCATGGACCAGGAAGGCCGTGATGCGGTTCATTCACGTCCCTTGGCCTTGGGTTTGCCATGGTTAGTCCTGCAAACCAGCAGGAGGATGCCCTGGGACCAGAGACTGTCGGGTTTTTAGAAACCATTTACTGCAAAAATATATATTTATTTTGGTTGGTTAACGACACACTCGCAGGAAATCGCAGAAGCAGTCTGAGAGGTCCTGGGGGCCACCACTTAGCTCCCTCTTATGTAACCTTAGGACAGTGTCGGGAACTCCTGGCTCAGTCCCGCACTCTCGTCCCGGCCTCACGGGGAAGTCAGCAGCGTTTGCGGATGCTCATCCTCGAGTCGCATTTTGTGTCTCTTTCCAGACGTCAGTGGGACGTGAACTGAGCAGAGGGGAATGGAATGAGATGGGGCTCTACACTGGTACCTCATAGGATGACCTGACCTTCTTGATGGCTGGGGGATGTGGCAGGGGACAGCAGCCTGCGGAGGGAGGGAGGGAGGGAGGGCAGGAGAGGTTCTGGTGGTTTTGAGCTGCCCACATCGGAATGGGCTCCCTCCTTCTGTTTTTGATGCTGAGATGGGACGAGCTGGTCTCCCTTCACCTTCCGAGCTGAGGGACAGACAGGGAGAAGCGCCACCCTTCCACAGCTGGAAGGGAGTCCTGCTCTGTAAACGCACCACGCGGCCTTTTCTCCCTTAGCGTCGCCTTCGGGGGTGGTCACGTTTCCCGGGCCTCGCTTTGGAATCTCACTGTCCCTTCCCCCGCCCCTTGTGCCAGGGCACTTTGCCCCCCGTCTTGCTGGGAGACCAGACACGTAAACTAATCGTACACTGGACGCGACTCCCCGGTCACGCAGAGATGTGGCATGGTGGCTTTCTCCCCCTCTCTGTGGGAAGGTAAGAGGTCGGGAGTGGTTACTGTGTAACTGGGCGTGTGTGTCGCGGGGGGGACAGTGACACTGCATCTCCGGGAGCCACGTGACCGTGTGTCCTCATGCCAGGTGGCCTGGGGTTTGCACACGGGCCGCTCAGGAGCCCAGCATGGGTGCTTTCGGCCTGCGGGTCGAGGCGCAGGGTGCAGGGACATCCCAGGAGCCGTGGCGGCTTGGGTAGGACCGCGTGATGGGCTGGGCTGGACCCCGACGTGCTTACATAAGATCGGAAGTTCTCCCTGTTGTCCGTGCCTGCTGCCTGTCCACCATGCACGGTGGCTTTGGGCGAAATAACAAGGGTTTGGTAGACAGAGCGACTGAAACGGAGAGGAGGGTGGTGGTTGGGTCAGGACTGGGCCGTGACCCCCGAGGGGGTACAGGGCTGCTGCTGTCGCTAGTGAAGCGAGCCGAGGCTGACGGGGCCGATCGCTGAGGGTCCCCAGCTCAGTGGAGGCAGCAGGACCATCGCGTGGTACGTCCCAGTGGTGACTCGTGTGGCAGGCGACTTGTCTCAGTGAAGCTGTTGGAAACGATTCGGCCGCTGCTTCGAAGCGTGCTCGGAAAATGTGTCTTCTGGGCTTCAAAGCTCCTCCTTGCGCCCAGGCGAGGTGTAACCACCTTCAGGGTGCAGAGAGCAGTTCCAGACGCACCAGTCCCGGGGAACACGGCCCTGTCTGTGTGCGATCGCCACGGTGCCACGGCTAGGGACCGGGCCCTCGCTGATGTCACCTTTGTTCTGTCACCTCTGTGTTTACACGTGCCCTTTTCTCCCCTCGGTCTTGACCCTTCCCCCGCCCCCAGACACACACACACAGAGAAAGTGAGAGCATAGCCTGCTGAACGTGTCCTAGGCGTTTGGAAGAACAGAACACTCTGGAAAATCAGACGGAAGGACAGGTGCCCGCCCTTTCTCAGCGGCCGGCGCATAGACGAGGATGGGGGTGGAAGGGGCAGGCTCCGAACACCACAGTCTCACTCTTCAGAGCTGGGAAATACCTGAGAAATCTGATCCCTCAGGTCACCCCTGTCACCTCTGATGACGCGGACAGAGATGGCTTCCTTGCTCAGCGTTTATGGGGAACGCAGAGAGAGGGACACGCTTCGCTGCTGCTTACCCGTGGAGAACCGGTCTGCGTCGCCTTCCGGGGCCTCTTGCTCGGCCGTGATCGGAAGCCCGTCGTTTTACGTCACAGGAATGGTTTCTCCCCTCATGAGTCGCAAATACTGTGTGGTTGGGTGGAGAGTAGAAGCAACAGGCTGAAGGCGGAGCGAGGTGACCCAGAGCCGGGTGACACCGAGCCAGGTGACACAGAACCAAGGTGACCCAGAGCCGGGTGGTACGAAGAGCCCCCCACCCTCCAATTTGTGTTTGAGACGTCGACCTGCAGGGAGGGGTGGTGGCCTGTCCTGCCTTCGGCCTGCGCTGTTGGAACGGTGGCTTCATCACATGCACCTGGCTGCTTCTCCGTGCCACGGTCACAGCCCTCCGTGGGCACCCGAGCCTGAACCTCGGGACGTGAACAGGAGCGTGACTCAGCCCGGGAGGGGGAGGAGGATGGAAATCGCGTGTGCTGCAGCCGGCACCTCTGTGGGTATCTGGGTGTCCACACCCTCAGGCCAGCGTCCGAGGGACTTTCTGTGGGGACGCCGAGGCCGGGGCCGGGAAGGAGCAGGTCCTCGGGAGTCTGGGGGCGACAGTCCAGTGCGGGGGGAGGCAGAGGCAGGGCTCTGTATGGAGCAGTCGGAGAGAACCACAGCGTCTGACTCTGAAAACACCCCTGAGGTTGCCCTCGAGCCCGGCGACCTTTAAGGCGGGGACTGGATTTGGCCCGCCAGCCTGCACGCTAGGAATGAATGATTTCGTATCTTTAAGTGGCCAAGAAAAGAGGCTATTTTGCAGCGCGTGGAAAGGACGTGAGTTTCGGAATGTCACTGCCGCAAAGGTTCCTTGGAGCCCAGCCACGCCCGTTCGTTTGCGTGTTTATGGTTGCCTCAGAACATTCCAGCACAGACCCCCTGGCCCCAGAAAGCCACGAGGGGCGTCTGTCTCTTTACAGACGGTACAGTCCCCGCCTGCTGTAGTCCCTCCCCGGTGTGACCTGTGCGTTCCCCTCTCCTCGCTGCTGGTGTTCATTTGCACACCTGGCACACCTCGCTCGCAGGTGCTGCAAGGTCACTTCCTCCGCGTGAACCTTGTCCCGGCGGAAAGGCTGACCGCCTCGGGCCAGGTCATGCATTAAACCTCACCAGGTATTCATGCCGCAGGGTTGGGGGGTGGGTGCAGGCCCGCTCAGGGCTGCATGAAACGAGGCGGTCCGGGGCACCCCCGTGCGTGTCAGGAGGAAAAGGGAGGTCGGGTCGTGCAGAAGTGAGCTTTGTTCGTCCGTGACTTGTTCTGTTCCTGCCTCTCGGTGTCGCTGGGCGAAGTCCACGGCTCTGCTCCTTTCTGAGACCGGTTGGCCGATGAGAGCCACCTGTCCTGAAGGTGCTCCCCCACCCCCCAGGGTGGGGTGACAGCTGCCTCAGATGCCGGACTGGTTGGTCGGAGCAGAGCGGCCAGGCAGGGCGCACAGCCGGGAAGCGGTAGAGTGGGGGTGGGGTGTGGACAGCCTTCTTCCCCAGCCGGGGTGCTTATCTGCGTTCTAGCACCTTCTACGGAATGCTGGCCTAGCAGACGAAGGGTGAAGACTCACTTCTTGCCTTCTCAGCCGCTGTTCGTGACGGCCGCTGCTTCTGGAGGCGAGCCAAGGGTGAGAGAGTGTGGGGGAGATGTCACTGCGTTTCTGTCACGCCTTCGGTCCAGGGTCCCCCCCGCCCCGTATGTGGGGACAACTCCATTTCTCCCAGAATCAACGTTACAGTAGAGAGGCCCAGGGTCCCCTTGACGATGGGCAGGCACATTGTGGTGTCCTACCATGTTGTATTTGTCACGACCACTTTATGTTTCAGCCCCGAGTGCTGCTGTCCGGACCGTTCCAGACTGGCTGGGAACTCGACTGTATTTGTAGTTACTTTTAGGAGAAAAACATTCCTGAGTGAGAAGCCAGTCACATCCCGATTGTGATTTGGAGGCTGTGCTTTCTCTGAACTTGACCTGTTTCACATGGTAGGAATGCAGGTGACGGCCTGCCCGGTGGTGTCTTTGGGTTGACCTTGACCTGTTTCGATGTGCATAGTAGGGATGAAGCTGGCATCATGCCCTGCGGTGTGTTTGGGCTGAACTTGACCTGTTCAGATGCTCATAGTAGGAATGCAGATGGCATCACACCCTGCGGTGTCTTTAATTAGTGCCCCGCCTCCTTTGCATTTCTTCTGTTTCCTTTCCTGACCTCTCGGAGCCTTATTAAAACGTGCTGGGGGCGTCTTCTGGCTGGGACGTGGCCCGGGGATGTGGTTGGGAGGAGGAGGATGGAAACGAGCGAGAACTGAACAGCCCGGCTGGCAGCCTGGGTGCTGCTCGGGCTGACCCCACGTACGAGCTGCCGTGCGGTTCTGGAGTCCACAGTGTCTGGTTCCTCCTGTTCTGCCCTGGCCGGATCTAAAAATAACCCACGAGGAGCTGGGCACGTGGCCCTTTGGTCTCCGCAGCCTGAGATGCTTCTCGGAGGCAGCAGAGGCAGGCTCAAGGGCTTGGGGGTCCTTGCTGAGTACGAGGCACTTGCAGCTGACGGGCGGGGCAGTTGCTGGACTCTTCCTCCTCCCTGAGCTGTTGCATCTGCGTCTGGTTTCCATTTCTTGCTTCTCTGTTCTGTCCCCACGCCTTCCCTGTGTGTAGCCACAGAGGGGCATGTGTGCATTGAGGAGGGCCCGAGCAAGCAGTCACGTCACAGCAGTCGCGTCCCGAGATGCTTCTGTTCCAGAGTAAGTACAGCTGACCTTTAACCCCAGGAGGGACCGTGTTCAGGTGCATGGCACCATGGCAGGTTTGATTTCATTGATCGTGTTGGCGGCAGCAGTGTCCTGGGCCTTCTGAGGACCCACATGTGACAGCACCGCCTGGGAGCTGAGGACCTGGTGGGTCAGAGGCAGAGAGTGTCACCGGGAGCCCTGGGGGTGACGGGAGAGCCGGGAGGGGACTCCAGAGAGGGGTGTCCTCTCAGTGGCAGAGATGCTTGGGGATCCAAGTTCTGTTTTCCTCGTAGGAGCGGGTTTTCCGCTGCAGTGGGTGGAAGATGCAGGCAGGGCGAGTGTGGATGATGAGGATGGAGATAGCAGGTGCATCCTCCTCCCTGGAGAGGTCCAGCCCTGAAGGTCGGGGTGGGGGGACGGCGAGTGGGTGAAGGAGGCTCTGGAGAAGGGGACACTGGGTGGTTGAGCGAAGTGACAGGCAGTGGGGGTTGCAAGAGACAAGATAAAGGATGGCGGAGCGTTTCTTGCCAGGGGAAAACGTCCCCTTGAAAAGGGAGCATCAGGGACGCGTGTCCTGAGACGTGAGAAGGCAGTACACGTGTTGGAAGCAGAAAGGAGGATGAATCTTCTGGAAAGGTTCAGCAGGAGATGCGTGAGTGCGGCAGTGTCGGTCTTCTGGGGAGGCAGGGCATCCTGAAGCCACAGAAGCTCCAGGCGGTGGGAGAGACGCTGGCTGCGGCGCCTGCCCTTTCTCCTGCTGCACACCCGCCCCTGGCACCGCCCCCTCCCTCTCCCCCTCACTGAATACGCTTTAGGGCAGGCTTTCGGTTTTCGGAGCTTATTGCAAAGAATTAGTTTGGGTTTTTAAAGCCAGAGGGCCCGGGGCGTGAGCTGGGGCAGTGGGGAGAGGGGTCACTGCTGAAGCTGACTCTGCAGTGTCCCGTGGAGCTCTCTGCCGTGACGGAGCTGTCCCGTGGCCATCCTAGTGGACGGGCTAGTGGGAGACACTCGAGCCTCCGGCGACCTCGGGCTTCTAATGAGGAGGGAAGGTGAAGGCCGATTTCACACCTGAGGCTGTCAGCGGCGTCCCCAGGTGTGCAGCCAGTGGGCGGGGAGTCACGGAAGGTGACAGCCTGGCACTGGTGTTGGGACAGAAGGCCCAGGCGCTCACGGCCCGCAGCAGCAGAGCTGGGTGCCCTGAGTCTCGTCCGCTGCTGGTTTTATCACCACGGATGACTCTGCTTTGGGACTCTGTGACGTTTTATTTTTCTCGATCGCGTTCTCAGCGTGGGCAGGCGAGCCCCATCGGCAGCCTTGGAAGGATGCGGTGGCACTTGATCGTTGGTTCCAGTGACAAGCGGTTCGGGACTTGAAGCGGAGCTCCTTGGGTTCAGGGCAGGCGGGAGGGCAGACCCCCCTCCTCCGTTTAGTCCATCTCCTCCAGCTCCGTCTTTGAGTAGCGACCGTCACCCTCAAGCCCTCATCATCTCCGTTGACACTGGGCCTCGAGGAAGGACAGGCTCGTCTCAGTGTCCTCTGTGAGCACGGTTTTGGGGACGTTGAGAACGTGGCCTCGGTTAATTGTGTGAGCTCAGCAAGAACTCGCGTGGTGTGGGATCTGTTAAAAACCGGGGGTTTTGTAAGGAAAGCCCAGCTCTGTCGCCTCCACCTTCCACACTCCTGCCTTCAGTCTGGCGCTGAAAAGGCAAGCAGAGTGTCACAGCATCAGCAAAGCCGTCGCTCCATCAGGTAGCGTGTTACACTAATTCACTTTTCTCCTGCTTGTCACTCTGCCTTCTCCGCTCCTGTGTCCCTTTGTCCTGCCACCTGAGGGACTCAGTCCCCAGGAGCCCGGTGGCCAAGCTCTGCAGTGAGTCCCCGCTGGGTGACATTCGGTTCGGCCTCCTTGTGCCCAAGTCTCCGGATAGCCTGGCTTCTTTATTTGGTCCCTTCCCATGGACCAGGGGTCCTGACGCCGTTTTTGTCGTGTTTTGCTTTGTTTTGGGTGCGTGGACGCCCTTCAGCTGTCCCACAGCCCTGCAGGCTTCACAGAATAACATTTCCAAATGCCCTGAAGAATGGATAGGCTTGCAGAGGGAGGAAAGGTGCCGCCATCGCAGTGTTAAACACGAAAGTGATTGGTTGAAGAGCGATACCATGTGCTTTTCCCTTTTTCCTTCTTTTTTTTTTTTTATCGTGGTCAAATATGCAGAACACAGTTGCCGTCTTAGCCACGGTTACGCGTGCAGTTCTGCGGCTTTAAGAAAGGTCACGTTGTCATGTCGCCGCCGTCACCACGCGTCTTCAGAACTTTCCCTCTGCCCCCGTGCCCCACCATTCTGCATTACGTCGCGTGGTTTGGCTGCCACAGGGATCTCATGTCCCTGGAATCACACAGTTTCGCGACTGGCTTATCTCACTTCGCACAGTGTCATCAGGGGTGGTCCACGTGGTCGCGTGCGTCAGTTTCTTTTTAAGGGTGGATGACATTATTGCGTGGCCAGACGCTTCGTTCCTCTGTTGACGGACACTGGGTTTTCTACCCCGGGGGTCCCCACCCCCTGGCATGTGGACCGGTACCTGTCAGGAACGGGGCACCCAGCAGGAGGTGAGCGGTGGCAGGCCAGTGAAGCTTCCTCTGTATCTGCAGCCGGTCCCCAGCCCAGCCTCAGATCGTCAGGTGTCAGATGCTCTCGGGAGCACCTGTCCCTGGGGCCACAGAGGTGGGGGACCAGCGCCCTCCTCTTTTTGACTAGTATGACTAGCGCTGCTGTGAGGCTGGCTTTGCAGACACCTCGAGGCCTGCTGTCACTTCACTGTGTTTCTTCAGCGTTTTAAATAACGCTCTCCAAGGGCTTGACCCCCACCATCCCAACGTGCATTTCTGCTGGCGAAGCTCTCCGGGGCCTGCTCATTCACCATGGCGGCCTGTGGCCCACAATTCTGCTGGAATTCGGGGAAAGGTTGGTGAGAATGTGGCAGTTGTCCTCTGCCCGCCCCTCCCCCGATCCCAGTTCACCGACCCCGTGAACTTTGGTCCGCACACACATTCCAGCCGGGTCGGGACACTGACATTGCCAGAACTGATGTAGGACTTTCTGTCTCCGTGTCTGGGGGAGACCCGACCCCTCAATCCCCCTGCTCTGTTACTGGCTATGAAGATGCTTGCTGGGCCAGCGGCCTCTCCCCCCAACCCACTCATTCATTCGTGTATTTATTTGGCTCATGCTGTGTGCTCAGTGCTGCCCCACACCCCAGCCAGCCGGGGAAGGGAAAGGAAGGGAAGGGAGGCAACACGTGCAAGCACATCACTGGCTTCCGACACTGACAGGGGTCGTGGGCAAATCCAGGTGGCCAGGAGAGCCTGTGGGAGGGGCGTCCCAGTCAGTCGCTGAGGAAGAGACGTTGACATTGAGGATGGGGCCGGAGGGAGGAGTGGAGGGGGATGGGAGGCCTGGCCGAGGGACAGCTCGTGCAAAGGCCCTGGGTGGGTCTGCAACGGGTGAGCAGAGGCAGAGACCGATGGGCCGGGGTCCCTTGGCCAGGGCTCTGGGGTGTGCCAAGAAGTCAGTTCTTGTTCCGAGACCGCTGGGCGACGGCGATGGAGAAGGGCCAGGCCTGCACCCCGAGCTGGGCTCTGGCTGCTCAGTGGAGAACGATTTAGAGTCTGATCACGTGAAGTGAACACAGTGTGTAAATATACATATGCCTGACTGTTAAAACGTGCAGCTGAAACCTACTGGGTTCCGTTAACTGATGTCACCATAAAAAATTAAAAATAAATATTAAAAAAATAAAATGAAATAAAATTCTGTTCACAAAATGAATGAATGAATGAATGAATGGAGTGTAGCCACCAGTGCACTCCTAAATCTCCATTAGGCCGGAGGTCACAGACCGTCGGCTTTGAACATTTATATCGTTATCTCTAATCGCTGAATCGAAGGAACATGTGGTTTTTGTTTTTTGTTTAGTTGATTTTTTTCCTTCTTTTTTTTTTTGGTTCTGGAGTTCGGAGGTGTTTGGACGAATATTTCTGTCTAAGCAAGTGCAACCTAACGCTGTGGGGAGTCCCGTGAGCCCCATGCCCCTGTCACCAGGCCTTCCCAGGGGCAGTCGAATGGTATGTAATTGTTTATTAAGGAGCTGTTTGTTCTGTCCAGGTTTACGTTGTGGAGTGGCTTTTTAAAAAGACGTCGTGTGGACTGTAAGAGGAAAATTGTGTGGCCTCTGGGGTGTTGTTCCGCCTTCGGTTCTGTCCTGTCTAAGAGCCCGTTGTCGGAGAAAACAAGCCCTTTCTCAGTAATAAAAGCGTGCGTTGGTATTCGCAGTCTATGTGGCCCATAAAGCAGTGCCAACTTGGCCAGCATTTAAATCGTTCCCATAAATCAAGCCCTTTAACGTGCACGCTGCTCCCTGAATCTGTCCTTACTCGTTTGCACGGAGAAAATAATTTTTCCCAGAGAGATTTCACGTTGCAACAAGTCCCAGGAGTGTTTGAAGTGCAAGAGGTCTTAGATTTATTTTTCCTTTTTCTGCTTGAGAGGCTGGAACGCTTGGATGTTCGGCGAAGTGTGTGCGCATGGGAACGGCCCTGGCTTGTTTTCCTTCTCGGTGTTTCCTGTTGCAGAAATAGGGCTGAGCAGAGCTGCCGCCACGGTTCAGGATGAAGGAGGGGGAGGGAGTGGGGGGAGGGGAGAGAGAGACAGAGACACACGTTCCTGGCAGACTTGCAGGGGAGGGGGACGTGGAAAAGGAGTTAGAGACCCCACCAGGCTCAGCCTCCTGGGGTCCAGGTGTCCTGGGAGGTCGGGAGGTCAGGTTCCCTAGACTGACTGCCCTGGAAAGCACCGCCCCACCTGTGAAGAGGCCTCGCGCTTCCTCCGATGCCTGGCTGGGGGGGGGGTGTCCTTTGTCATGTAAAAGAGGATTATCTAGAAACAAGGCCTTTGAGGAACTACCTTTCAGATGCCCTCCTAGCTGGTCTGTAATTTAAACCCCAAGGACGACAAAAGATCGGCCATAATTCCCTCGGCTCAAAGCACACACCGACCCTAAAAGTGCCTTTTATAGGGACGTCGCAGGTCGGGAGCCCCGCCCCGCCCCTGTGGCCCTTCTTGGGAGTGACTTTAGCTGCTGAAGGCATCTGGGGCAGCTGGGGTAGGGGAGGCGGGGGGTGGCGGGGCGGTGACCATCCAGGGGGTGTCAGCAGCACATCTCCTCCTCCGTGACCCAGGTGAAGTACAGTGCCGACCAGCGTGACGGGTCCGGGGATACAGATGGAGCCGAAAAGGTCTCTGACGATGGCCACTTCTCTGTTTCTCTTGGAAAACGGCTTCAGAATCAGTGTCCGACTCCATGAGTCACACAGGAAGTGCCTGAAGCAAGATTTTGATAACGTCTTTGTCAGGGAAAGGGACTTGTGCGGCCCAGTTCTGAAAGTCAAGTTTAACTGGGGCCTCAGCCAGATCTCCCATTTCCTGTGTGCTGTGCCCGCCCCCGGGGCAGGCTTGGGTGGCTGTCACAGGCTGTGCCGCCGCAGACACAGTTGAAAGTGTTTACTGTCTGGCTCTTCCTAGGGGACCTTTGCCACCCGTGGCCTCTTGGCAAAGTGGACGGGGCCACTTGGCATCTGCCCGAGGTCCCGACTTTCAGGCTCGCTGAAGGAAGGGACCCAGGCCTCGTGCCCGGCTTCGCACGGCCTCCATGGGCCACTCCGTGACACAGCCGAGTGCCTCCGGGGTCGTGTAGAGGGTGACACGCTTGCTCCCTCTGCTGCGATTTGGGAATCATCAGAAGGGGCTCTCAGGCTCTCGGGAGAAACTTCTAGGAGAAACGCATTCATGTCTCCGGGCTGCAGAATACCCCAAACCCAGGACGGGGTGGAAATCTCACGAAAGTGGGGAAAGTGATTTTTAATTCCTCAGGTTTGAGAAGACTTATTTAAAAAAGACCCCGGGCGACGTCTAAGCAAGAACAGGGGGACAGTCCTGTTACGGCAGCTGATGTCCTTTCAGCGAACAGATGCTGAGGAGCCAGGTGCTCTTTCAGTGGCTTGGAGGGGGCCTGGCCTCTCGCCGTCTCCTTTTGTGAAGCAAGGCGCTTCTGGCCCGGCTCCACACCTTGTGGGACTTCAAGCCCAGAAAACTCGCTTGCAGTGGAAGGACTGCCCTTCCGCATTCAAGTTGGCCGGCTTCTAACAAGGGGGCAGAAATTAAGGTTTCCCTTAAACCCATCAACGCAGATTAGAAGCGATTACGCCACGTGGACGTGATCCATTGGAAGTTGTCGCCTGGGTCAGTCGTAGTTTAAAAGTGAGCCTGGACTAAAACCCTGCACTCTCGGAGAGCCCACAGCCCACGTGTTTACGCTCCTCAGTGATCCGTGGCTTTGCAGCAGCAAAACGATTTTCTTTTTCAGAGGCCACTGCCTGTTTGCTTGGCTTTTGTCCTTCCTCTTCAGAAATGGTTTATTTTTCTCCGAGAACAGGTGAGAAAACCCTCCTGGCCTCTCCGTTTTAAGGAATCGTACTCGTCTTTCCTTCAGCGGTTTCCATTTATCTGGGTTGACTTCACAGCACGAGGACTTCACATGCAGCAGGAGGAAGGCATTTCTGAGGTTTGCAGGTGGGAGGTTGGCATGGCTCTGATGCATCCACTTCCCAGGACCTGAGCCTCCCTGCTGGGCGGGGCCGCAGGGTCACCTGCTGTCCCCAGACATCTCCCAGCTGCGCCCCGGAGGCTCAGCGCCCCTGAAGTATTTCCATCTCTGTTCCCTCCGGTCCTGTCCCCGGCCTGAACTGCCTCAGCTGTAGCCTTGCTGTTGCTGATGTGGGGATGATGACAGCGTGGGCTTCGCCAGGGCGTCCTGAGGGTCAAGGTGAAAGCCTTTGGCTCTAAGGGGTCCTGCTCTTGATCACTCAGCTCCGTCTCCGTCGGGTTTCCCAGCTGTGTGCCCTCCTGTCCCCTGCACCATGCTCGCGACCGCCCCTCCCCACTTCAAGTGACAGCAGACACCCACTTCTCACGGGCCTGGAGGCTGGAAGGCCAAGATCCAGGCCTGGGCAGGCTGGGTTCTCCCGAGGCCTCTCTCCTGGGCGTGTAGACGGTCACCTGCTCCCCGGGACCTCCCGTGGCCGTCCCTCTGTGGGTGCCTGTGTCCTCGTCTCCTTTGAGAACACCAGTGCTGTGGGATCGAGCCCACCCTACCCTCGTGACCTCCTTTTACCCTAATCCCCTTTTTAAAGAGCCCACCTCCAAAGACATCTAACCTGGGGTTAGGTCTTGGGCCTGTGAATTTGGGGGGGGGGGACACCGTTCACCCCAGAGAGCGTAAACCCTTACACAGCTAACTGAGTGTGTGGATGTGTGCACGCGCGCTTCCTGTCTGCGTCCTCTGCGACGGTTTTCTCTCTCTTCTCTTCTGGTTTCTTAATCCTCTCTCTGCTCCCCCTCCACTCCGAGTTTTCAGAAACCTCCCAGTCCTTACCCATGTCTAAACAAAACTCCATCAACGTTAGGGCTGCAGCTCAGAAGTGTTCTGCCCTCAGGGAGATAAGTTAGGAAAACAGTTTGGGGGACGTTCTGCTTTTTCCTTGTGACAGTCTTCAATGAAAGACACGTGCTCCTCTTCCCAGGTGTTGAGAAAACGCACTTATCTAGGTCTAAACCACAGAGAGGAACCATCGGATGGTTCTGGAACGCTCTGTGGACATTCAGGCTGCTAATTTGGGGGAAACGTATGGTCAGGGGGCAATTCGCAGTGCAAAGATGGACCGTCTGGTCCACAGTGCACCCCCAGGACAGTCACAGTGGTGACGCGGGCGTCGGTATGAAACGCGCAGCTCAGGGATGTCCCCCTCACCAGGCTGGCATGATGGGGTGACCGGACATGTGGACCCCACACGGGTTTTTCAGGGCTGTGGCCGCATTCAGCTGAGGCGGTGCCACGACGCCTCTTGGGTGTTGAAGCGACGGTGACGCGGAGAGAGCGTGTGCTTGGCGCCAGGGACCAGGTCCTGCCGATGGCAGTGCACCATGGGCGCTGAGCAGAGGGACTTGTCCCCGGGGCCTGTTGGGAACCGGCCTTGTGTCCTGTCACCTGTTCCCGCTGTCCCTCCGCGCCGGAGGCCGGCCTCACAGGGGCGTGGGTGGAAAGTGGCGGGTGACCGATTTTCTCTCTTTTGCTGTGTTTCCCATGACCGTTCCCAGCCACGACAGAAGCACTTCGGGCATCTTCATGACTCCTAAGACGGTCCTCACCGTTTGGTTCGGTGGTGCTCCTGTCGTCGCCCTCGTGTTTTCATTCACGGACATGACGTCGTTACTGGCCACAGTGTGGTTCTCTTCGCGTGTTTTCTCTGTCCCACATAACCTTCGTTTAGGCCCCAAATCCTCCTGCTGTATGATTCACGTACAGTGAGACCCACCCACTCTGGGTTATTCTTGACTTAAAAATAAATAAATAAATAAAACCAGCTCTTTTGAGATGTACCTTATATACCATACAATTCGCCCGTTTACAGTGACAGTGCTTTTTAATATTATTATTATTTTTTAAATAGTAGTGTGGGGTGCTTCCCGTTTTCTCCTTTTTCACTAACTTTGACGCAGCCCGGGAGTGACTCCCTGGGGCCTCCTGACTGCCGTCAGCGACTGGGGTGCTTGCCTCGTGTGCTGTGCACGTCTGAAGCATGTTCCTTCTGTTATGGGGAGACGGGGGGAGCCTTCCAGTCCTCTGTAAGGACGCAGAGGTCACTGTTCATCGTGGGAAGGACAGGGAGGGCAGAGTGTGTCACTCGTGCTCCTTAGGGACTGTGCTCGGGTCCGTGTGCTCTGTGCCTGCAGGACTGACCCTGGGAACACCCACATTTCCACCTCCCCGAGCCCACGGAGGGAGGCCGGCCCTGCCACCTGATGGTGTCAGAGTCTTTGGGTGTGTAACTAAGCGGACCCCGCCTCGCCTGAGAGTGGTGGAAGCCCCTCCACGGGGAATTCTGGCGGAGAAACGTTTCTGGGTTTGTGAACAGGGCCGGGTGGTCTTTGTTTATGCCCAGATGCTGGGACGTGGCTCCGAAGTCCGGTCCCAGTTAATCACGAAGGCCAGTGTCCTCTGCGTCGTGTTGTTTACAGGTAAAGGTGCCCCGTCTGATGTTTGGTACCAAACAGTATCAGAGGACAGCGTGCTCTGTGTTCTTTCTGCTTGGCTATAAATAGATTGGTCGCTCGGCATCTCCCTCCAGTGTCCCTGGGGAAGGGGTTCCAGAGCGAGGTGCTTTAACGGACTCACGCTCCTAAGAGCACCAAACCGACACGGTTCACGTCACATTCACGGAGTACGTGACGAAGCTTGGTGAAACGAGGGGCAGAAACACGAACGCTCCAGCTCACGTGACGTCCCCCCGAGCGCCTTTGAGGGACCCACTCTTCACGGGACACGGGCTCTGAAGTGCTGGGCGGGAATCCGCCCGCCTGGCCACAGGCAGCCTCGTCGTGTCGTTAACGGTCCGTGACGACTGGAAGGCCATAGTCGCAGGTGTCCTGTTACTCCTGCGATGACTTCGTGCTTTTAAAGTGCTTTTCCAGCGTGTGTTAGGTGGTGGCTTGGTGGCCGTCACACGAACCGGTGGCACTTTAAGCGCATTGGGCAGTTCTCGCCTGGCCGGGCGGCGGAAGTGAGGGCTTCTGTCACGTGCTGAGTGTCGCCTTGGCCGTGCCCCGTGAAGTCCAGTCCCACGTGCTGTACACACAGGTCATTACGAGATGGTCCCCATGGAGTCCAAGTGTCAGCGTAGCTTTAGACTAAAGCACAGGCCATTCCTGTAAGGGCAGGGCCGACCTCACTTTTCCAAATGGGTCACTTTCCAGCCACCCCACCCCCACCCCCCTGCATTAACCCCCCCCCCAGTGGGGGAGAGGGGGTAGGGCGAGGGGGAGGGTACGCACTGAGCTATGTTGCAAAATGACTTGGCGGTCGGAGGCTGCTACCTGATTTTTCACGGTAAAGACGGCATTTTTCCGGCCGTTGCATGGTGACTTCCTTTCTCTTCCGCCGGCGGGACAAGAGCCACCTGTCCTTACGAGCAGTGGAAGCACAGAGCCTGTTTGCCGAAGGCGCTCTCGTATGGCCAAGACTCCCGGGGGGTTTCCAGACGGCGAGGTCCTACTGATTGATTCTTTTTCCGTCTTGAAGCAGGGACAGAAAGGTCCCCGCACGGATGCCCCCCGGAATGGCCAGAGATCCTGGAATCACTTGCGCGTTGAGTCCAGTAATCAGTATTCACCGGGCGCTGACTTGGAGCAAAGTCCGGGGTCGGGGTCAGGTGGGGTGGCTTGGGCCTTGAAAGAGCCACCGTCTTTGGTCATCCGCGTGTGCTAGCGACAGACATGCCCCGGCATTCCCGTCGGGGCGTGCTCCAGAGCTCGCCGTCGCAGGTGGCAGGCATGCAGGACGAGCACTGCCCAGCCACGGCGCCCTCAGAAGCACGGGCCCCTGCGGTTGCGTCCACTCTGCTCGCGACATCGGTGATGATCCAACCACTGGACAGTTTCGAATCTCCCCGTCGGTGGTGTTTTCGTCCATTTGGGCTCCGATGGCAGAGTCCCATAAACGAGGTGGCTTAAACCACCGAAGTTTATTTCTCGCAGGTCTGGAGGCTGGGTGGGTGCGAAGTGCAAGGTCAAGGCCCGGGCAGCTTTGGCGTCCAGGGAGGGCCCGCTGCCTGGGTCACCGTCGGCCGCCTTCTCGCCATGTTTGCACGTGATGGCAGGGACTGGGGAGCGCTCTGATTCTCTTCAGTAGGGCTCCGCCCCCATGCCCTAATCCCCTCCAGAGTCCCCACCTGCAGACACCGTCACGTGGGGCACTGTGAATTTGGGACGTCACAGACATTCGGTCTGTGGAATGATTATGCGGTGAGGGAGAGACAGACAGCACTGTCTGTGACCTAGCAGCCGTGCCAGCTCCCGAGAGACAGGTCAGGTTCACGGGTCGGACACGGGTTTGGGCAAACGTGCGGTGGTGGTGGCTGCAGGTGATCGCGCTGACGGTCACTCCTAAGTTCTGCTTCTGATGCCACCTTGGACCAGAGAGTTCTCCTCTTTCAGGGAAAGCTTTGTGGAGCCGCTACGGGGCACCAGGCATCGCTCGTTCTGGTGTCTTCGGGAGGTAGCACTTGGGGGTGAGGGAAGCGTGGGGACACGGAGCACAGGCGGGTTGCTTTAAGTGCAGACAGAGATGTGTGGAAGGTGCCGGCGTCGGCTCTGGGCTCCGTGAGGGAGACAGAGGCCGGGTGTGGACGTGCAGCCGAGGTGTGAGGGAGGACCACGTCCCAGGTGCCCAGTCAGCCCGTGGGGGGACACTGGACCACGCAGGCCAGGCCCTTGGACAGTGATCTAAGGTGTTCGAAGGGGAGGAGGGAGCTGAAATGTTTAATGGGGGTTGACATCCATGAGGCCAGCTCTGGCCCTGACTGGAGGATCGGAAAAGGGAAGAGGAACCAAAAAAAAAAAAGGGTTTTTTTCTCCCAACGATGAGGTTGAGCTGGTTTGTAGAAGGAGAGTGGGGGTCCTTCGGGATCGTGGGCAGGGACAGACGACAGGAGGATGGAGCAGAGAAAGCGGGTCCAGGCAGGCGGGGGACAGGGGCTGGCTCTGCAGGGAGAGTGATCGTCTGTGCCCGGGAGCCAGCCCAGCGTGCCCGCTCTCGAGGGGTGCAGCCGGTTCAGGGCCACTGGCGCTGACGGCCGTCGGGGAGTCGGGACGCTCACTTAGCGACCTGAGTGGCAACCTCTTGGTCAGGTCGTGCTGCGTGTGACGTCTGCAGCTTTGTTAATAGTTTACACGTGGAGATTAGACTTAAGCTATCTGGTTCTTTTATTTATTTTCTTTCTTTCCTCCTCCCTCGAAGGCCAGGCCTTAGTGCCCGTCACGCAGCCCTTTTGGCTGTCGTGGCTCCAGCCTGGTTTTCATGTCGCCTTCCTTGTAGTAGACACCGATGGGGAGTTCCAGCTCTGTCCCCGGGATCCATTTCCTGGACGGTGTTTGTCCTGTGCCTTTGGTCGTTTGGAGGGTGTCATGTGTCTGGGCCCCAGGCCCTGCTCATCGTCCTCTGATGCACCTGAGTGAGGTCTGCGTCGTTGGCCTTTGGCGAGTCAGGGTGGCTGGGGAGAGAGTGCGTGGCTGGACGACAAGGTGTGTGCAGGCCCGGGGCACCGCCCCGCGACACCAGGCAGGCCTTGGACAGCGGAGCAGGTGGCGTTCCCCGTCCTTCGTGCCCAAGAAAGGTGCTGGGGAACATGGCACTCAGACGGCAGGAGGGAGCAGGAATGGCAGGCGACGGGAGGCTCTGGGAAGAAGGCACGACGGCCTTGCTTCCTGTCCCCTTTCTGGGATTTTTGGTGATGGAACGAGGAGAAGGTTTTGCATGACGTCTGAGAAGGGCACCTGGGGGCATGGATGCTGATTCAAATGCAGATGGCTTTGTCCCAGTATTGTCCCGGCCAGGTGCCAGGTCCCAAGGCACGGGTGGTGGTCTGGGGTGACCCGGGGTCGGTCTGCAACGAGGCTGCCCCTTGGAGGGCCGTGGGGGCACCTCGTCGAGTTGACACCTCCCGTGCTGCCTTCCAGACGCAGAGGGTGGAGCTGAGGGTGTTGGTAAAGTCGCTGTGTGCCCTCGGTGACAGGACGCGGGGGACAGTCGTGGCGCACGGGCGCTGACTACATGGCGGGGTGTTCGGTGACGGTCCCCACTCACCCCCGCGCTTCTCTCCTCGTGACTGACTGCTCGTTCTTTGTCACTTGGCTGCCACGTCGCCTGCTGCAGGAGCCTGCGTCTCCCGCCCAGATGGCTGTTCTCATCTGTGTTTTGTGCTCTGCCAAGAGCAGTTTGTCGTCGCGCGTCCGTGCTGTTGCACGACAGTGTTCCCATGAGTGTCTCTCCGCGCCAGGCTGTCCTTCGGGTCCCCGCCGTGGCACGGCATCACCGTCACGCAGTCTGCGTGTGGCATGCGCTGGGGCTGGTGGATTAAAGGCCCGCCCGTCGCATCTTCCCATCTGCGCTGTGACGTCAGGGGAAGGGCACGCGCCGTCAGTTCCTCGTAGGTCACCCTTGCAAACAGGAGGAGGACAGAGAACTGCACCGCCCCGGCGGGCTCAGGAGGGTGCCCGGGCACGGAGCTGGCTCCGGGTCGCTTCTTAGCAGACACCGCAGCTGCGAGCAGCACAGGATGCGGGCTGTTTGCGCGTCCACGACAGGTGGTGGCTGCAGCGACAGGTGGTGGCGACAGCGCAGGAATTGTTGGGCCCGAGGAGTGGACGGTTTCACACGCGGGCCTGGGGCCTGCCCACACTGTGGCCAGAGGTCGTGCGAGGTCCTCAGCATCACTGCCGTCGTCGGAGGGGAACACGTCACTGTGCCAGCCGGGATTCGGGTCTGGGGACGGGGACGGGCGGCTCACGGACTCGGTAGGTCACCAAGACAGAGATTCAGGCAGGGAGCGCAGTCACAGGAAATTGTCTACACTGGGCGACACGGAGTCACGTGCCTGAGGCCTGCTGGCGCCTGGTCGCCAGCGTCGGAGGTCACAGCCGATGGGACAAGCTGGAGGGCTTCTCGGTGCCCTGTGGGCTGTGCCGGGATCAGTCCTTGGTACTGGGGTGGCCGTCATCCTGCAGGTGACGGCTGGACAGAGGGACGGATTCTGGCCGGGGTCCTCCATGCACGAAGAGGGGCACGGAAGTCGCTCCTGCAGCCTCCGTGCTCGGGCTCGTTGGGGACAGACCGCAGAGGACGTTGCTGGTAGCGTCTCAGCCTGTACGTTCCGTGTCTCCCTGTCTTACTGTCGTCGGAAGATGTAAAATGCTTTTTGTCGTCGTCGTTTTTGGCCAGTTGACTCGGGTGGGTGCAGCGTTCATTTCCTCCCGTTTCCAGCTTCGCCGCTCCCTTTCGGGCTGGGCCTGGTGGCGGGGTGTGCTTTCTTTATGAGGCCCAAACCCCAAAGGGACATGTTCGCCGGCCAGGACGAAGCGGTCGCTTGGGAATCACGCAGGAGGAGAAACGAACAAAACGAGACCGGAAAGCAGAGTTGTGTCTGGTGGAGTTTCAACTCGAACCCGAGCGTTCCAGAAGCGAATGCTCGTCAGGCCGGGACGCTGCCCCCCGTGTACTGGTGACGCTTTTATTCACTGAACGTGAGGCACCTGGGGTGGCGAGTCACTGCGTCGGGCCGGGGGGTTAGGGCCAGGGCTGGCGGCTCAGGCCTGTGTCTCTGGTGAGAAGAAGCGCTGTTGACGGTTCCTCCTGTGTTCCTGCAGGTCACCTGCCTGCAGTCCCAGCCGTGGTAGGTGCGCACGCACACGTGGGCGCTTTCTTTACATCCCAGCGGACGTACTTCCCGCCAAACGCATGTCTGTTTGGGGTCTGGGTGGTAAACAGCGGACACCGTTTCTGCCCACCGGGAGCTACCAGTTTATTGGAATTGGTGGCCCCGCGGGAGCTGGTGGGGGGCACGAGGCCAGCCTTGGGAGCAGTGGGACGCGAGGAGGCTCTGTGGGACGGAGCAGCAGCTTTCCGTGTGGCAGGGACCACCTGGGCTGGACACTGTCACCCAGCGTGTCACCGAGACACTGAAAGAAACTGCAAATGCGTGTGTGCATGGGGGGGCAGGGGGGATGTGTGTGACAGCGGGCAGCTGCCATGCAAGGACATAGCAGTCGTTTGAGCGGGCGTCACGCGCCCACCTGCGGGCTACACCCGGGCGGGTGGAGCAGGGATCTGGGCACAGCAGGAGGCCAGCAGGCTGAAGGGCGGCCAGCAGGTGCGCTGTGACGGCCATCCGACCGTAGTCAAAGGGAAGCTCTCCGTGTGCCCCCTCCCCGAAGGCTGCAGGAGTGCGGGGTGACGGTGACGTCCCCTTGTGGTCTCCTGATGGCACGCGCCCGGGCTCCTGTCTCCCGCCCTGCGTCCCACTTCGTCCTCCAGGACTTCTCGCGGCCGCTGGGCTCGTCCCAGCTGTGAGCAGAGGTTCTTGCAGTTCCGCCACGTTCAGCCCACATGCAGAAGGGGCCCCCGGATCAGCCCAGCGCCGGGCCCGACCGCACCCCTGGAAAATGGGGTGTGAGGAGGAGGATCTGGGAAGATGCGGCCTTGAGTCACCCACCAAGGGGTGAGGACAGAGCGTGCTGTCCGTCCCCAAGCCGGGGACTCACGACGGCACCGACAGTGGCTTTTAAAGAGCCCCGTGTGCTCCTGCCTGGGCGAAGGCGCCGGGCGGGCACGTGTCCCCCGGGGTGGCGTTTAGTGCCCATGTCTTCTCCCACCTGGCGGGGCCGGGCCCTGTATGGCCTCTAGGTGTTATGGAGGCCTCCCCTGAGGAGGAGGCGCCTCCCCTGAGAAGAGCATCACTGTGGGCCTCCGACGCGTCCCCTCCAGAGGCTGGGGGTTTGCCTGAGATGCCACGTCGCTGACCTGACCGAGACCGGCTGATGAGAACCTTCTGGGCCGACGTCGCTGCGGTCTGAGTCACGTGTGGACAAGGACAGTCCACTGAGCGTCGCAGCCCCCTCCATGCTACACTTTCATCTGGGCAAGAAGGGGAAGTCACAGCTTTCACCATGGTCCTCGAAGCAGCCCTGCCACCCTCGGATACATGCGTGTCAGTGCCGTCCCGAGTGAGTGTGAGCGCTTCTGACACGTGCTGGGCGCTGCTGTTGGCTCAGGCACCAGCACGGGAACTGCGACTGCTCCTCTCCCAGGGTCTGTGGAACTTTCCAGAAGGTGTCTGCCCCAGCCGGAGAGCTTGAGGCCTATGTGGTGCCACGGCGGTTCCGGCCCAGTTGCCACTCAGACGTAGCGGAGGTCGCCTGCATCGTGCCAGGCCGGCCCGAGACCGCAGAGGGACAGACGATGGTCATGAATGCGTGGCCCACGGCGGGGACAATCCGGGCACCCGGGAAGGTGTGCTCTTCGCTGTGAACACGAAGCTTGACACAGGTGCAGAGTCAGCGTTTTGTTTTTTGTTTTTTTTTAAACAAGACTAATGTGAAGTTTCATTTGGATTTCAGGACGGACTGGACTGGAGTGGGTATTCGGTCAAAGACACACAGTCGCCGGGGGGAGCGGGTGTCAGGGAGCACAGTGAGCTGGCGACGGCCGAGGCTGGTGAACTCGTCCCTCACTTCTGTATGCGGAAAAATCTCCAGCCGACAGGGAACTTCGAGGATCCAGCCACGTGTTCCTCTGTTCACCAATTGTCAGCATTTCGTGAAATGCTCTCTCTCTCTCTGTCATGCAGTAATTTTTCTGTTTTTCTTTTTCACTTTTCCCCCTGAATCTCTGGAAAGTAAGGATATTGTTTAAGATACACAGCACAGTGACACGGTCCTGAAGTCAGGACCAGAAACCCCACTTCGTTCTCATTCCTTCCACACCTTTCTCACTCACCCTTTAACTCCATGTTCACTCCTTCCTGCTCGTTTTCTGTGTTCCTTCTTTTTTGCATTTTTAACGTTTCCTACGGACCCCCCCTTAAAGACCTATTGATGATTCTTAATTTACACAAACAGAATAATGTCACCTCCTTGAGTCGGTTTTGTGACCGCCCAGGCATTAACGAAGCGTGAAACTCATGAGAATCGATAAAGACCCTCTAGGGAGCTTTCTAGAAGTCCTTGGGGTTCTTAGAATGTGCGGAGAATTGAGACGTGGGGCCTTTGTAAAATCTTACGAGAACGGAAACTGTGACAGTGGCCGATTCACTGTGATCTGCCCGACACCTGCTGACTCGGGGACGCATCCTGTTCTAGTAGTAAGTGTTTCACTATTGATTAAGCTCCATTTGCAGGATTTTTAGTGCTTTCGGGATTACGAGAGCTCCTCCAAGGATACAGCACAAAGAGGTGAACTGGGGCCCTGGGGGATGCCCTGGCATTCGTACTGGTGTGTGACACACACACAGTGTCACTGACCAGCAGCACCGATTTGACATGTGCGCGTGCAAACCGAGGCATGGAAAATGAGGCACCGATTACGGGGTCAGCGGCGTCATGGATATAAAACATGCCACGCCTTCCCATGTCCCAGGATGTCACTCGCCCCAGACCTAAGTTCGTAGCACACAGCACAGGGAGCGTTTGGGGCCCAGAGGGCCCTGCTCCTTTGCCCCTCCCCCTCCTCCCTGCTGTGCCAGCCCAGGTTCCCCTTCGTGGCTCTGCCACCAGGAGGTGGCGGCTGCTGTGCTCCTCCTGGGGTCTCACTCCCAGGCCAGACCCTGCCCATCGCCTGTCTTTGAACAGCCGAGATGGTTTTGACATTTTAAATGGTTTTGACATTTTAAATGACATTTTGAGCACGTCCAAAGAGGAGAATTTATTATGCCACGTGGACACGATAGGACACTCACTTTGGGGTGTTTGTAAAATGTAGACTGTGTCACTGCAGGTTCGTTTTCTGTCCCGTTACATCGTCTCCACGTCACGGTCAGATTTTGCCTTTCGGCCCCCCAGACCCGAAGGATTTCCCACTCAGGCCTTTCTGGGGGAGGCAACCCCAGCCCTGTGGAATGGGACCTTCAGGTCAGATGTGGGAGGGCGGCGTGCGTCCCAGGCTATGATCAGCGCCTCTCAGAGTCTCACGTTTCATGACCCAAAAAGAAGGGGACCTGTTCGCTCCCCCAAGGGGACCCAGACTGGACTCCTTCCACAGTGCTCACTGCAGCATCGTCCGCGCTGCCTTCGCCCGCCGTAGCTTCTGGGCTTGAGACCCTGTGTGTGGGCGTCCAGTGTGTCATGGACACCTCGCTGTGCGGACTCGGTGATGTGCCGCCCTTACTTCGTTTGGAACTTTCGAGAAGAAGTGTCGAGCCAGCTCTGCTGTGCTCAGGTCCCTGAAGCAGCATGAAGGATGCTCTCGTCTTATTCAGCCGGCAGCCTGGAGAAGGGCGTCTGGCAAAGAGTACACACAGGTGACAGAGTGCTTGGACACGCAGGCACGACAGGCAGACGTGGCGTGTCTCCTCGCCTGGCGCCCGGTCAGCGGGTTCAGACTGAGAAACGCCTAGGGGCCCGTCTCTTCTGATCTCGCCATCTGCCGGGGATTCCAGAAATAGTTCTCTGTGGCCCTGCCCCAGGTGCGGTGCCGTGATCGGGGAGAGAATGTCAGAGGAACGTGGGCTGTCCCCCTTCGTTGGCCTGGCACTGAGAGCTTTGATGCTCGCTCTCTCCAGTGCCACCAGCCCCTTTGATTCTGTGTCTGCAGGCCGAGGGGAAATAAACAGTCATGGGAGCAGCCTGCAGAAATCTCGGTCACACGAGGAGAAGATGGGATCTGGGTTAGCAGGGGACCCGGTCCCTCGTCCTGTCCCCGACCTCATGGCAGGCCCCGCCGTGGAGCTAAGGACACAAAGCGATTTCGGGTTTTTGTAAGACTTCAGAATCATCTGGAAAATACTGACATTTTATTTTATTATTTATATTTTATTTTTTTTTATTGTATTTTTTTTTTATTTTAGTGTGGAATATAGACTTCTGCAGAACTCCTTTGCAGAGGCTCGCACGTCGGTAATTTCGGCAGACTGTGGGTCAGAAACGTGTAACGCAGAATGTAAGGCGGTTCGAAGACGTCCGAAGGTGGTTCTGATTGCAGCTCGTCGGAATCTGGGGTGCTTGACGGTCCTGCTTTTCGGGCTCTGTGCGCCTGAGTCACCTCAGCCAAAGTCAGTCTGGGGACTTGGGGAGCTCAGAGCAGAGGGTCACCTCTGGGGACAGTCGTGTCCCCAGGGAACATCTGGCGGCATCTGGAGACGTCATTGCTTGTTCCAGATGGAGATGGGTGGGATGTTCCCGGTGTCCTGTGGGCAGAGACCCCATACCCTGCCGGACGTGCTCCAATGCACACGACAGCCCCCGCCACCACGAGGGTCGGGTTAGAGAGGAGGAGTGGCCACAGGAGAGGTCGGGGTCCTGAGGGTTGCGGGCCAGGGAGCTGGACACGGCGAGGAAACGGTTGTCCCCTGGAGCCCCCCGAGAGGAGGAAGCCCTGTGACCGAGCCACCTGACCTCCAGGACTCTGCCAGAACAGGTCCGTGTTGCCCAAAGCGGCTGAGTGTATGTGTGGTGGTTGGCACGGCAGCAGGAGGAGACGCACACGGCAGGTCAGCGAGCCTCCGGGTGACAGCCCAGGCTTCAGCAGGCTGGGACGAGGGCTTCAGCCACCACGTGGCCCAAGATCAGGGGCCAGCACGGTCGCCGGCTCCTGCTGCGGCCTCCCGCCTCTGCGGTGACAGATGCAGCCCGGCGGGGAGCCCTGTCGCTGTTCCTTGTTGTCACTGGTCCCCTCCTCGCGGTGTGACGTAGGCCGCCAGCGCTGACCGCGTTTGTCACGTGCTTCCACAGACCTGGGTCAGTCCTAGCCCTGCACGATTCTGATGTACGGCTGGACGGCTCAAGGGGATGTCCCCAGAAATGCGCCGGGATTCAAGGGTGTGTGTCACACATGTACCCTTTCTAGCACTTTCTGGAGAAGAAAGCTCTACGACGGGTTCATGGGCGACTGGGCCGTTTCAAAAATACATTTCACCGTCGTCCTCGAGGATTTTGTCATAAAATGGGACTTGTTCATCCACGTTCGCGGAGTTTAAAATCCACTTACCCGAGGGCCTCAGCTGTGGCCCTTCTCGAGTCCCAGTAAGGAGGGGTTCTCGTGAGCCCCATCGTCCAGGTTCTGACGTGGCTGTGAGAAACGCCTCACGTACTTCAGTTTTCATCAGAAACCCGCTAAAAGTCTCATCCCGTGCCAGTGTGGCTGGACGTGGTAAAACCTGCTGTTCAGGTGTCATGTGAATTCGAGAGCCGTTCTCTGTGCCTCTGGGCGACTGAAATTCCGCGATTCTGCTCTCGACGTTAGAGGAAATGTCCTTATTTCACATCCCTCGGGTCTCAGACAAAGGACGAGGGTCCCGTTTTTAGAAAGCTGGAAGGTGTCCGTGGCTTCTGGATGGTACAATGACAACATTATAATATAATATTTTACTGTTATACGCACGCGCCTCGCTAATCTTTGCCTCCGAGATGTCAGAGCGCTTTTTAAAAAATTAAAAACCAGCGACATCGAGGCATCCTTCCTGAACCACAGAATTCCTGTGTCGTAAATGTACAGTTCAGTGGCTTTTCGGTAGGTTGAGAGTGGTGAGGACATCACTGCGATGCAGCTGGAGAACGTCCATCACCCCAGATAGGAACCCTGTGCCCCGAGCAGTCCTCCCCACCCCCCAGAGCCCCCATGTGGACTCGCCACTTGGAACATTCCAGAACAGAGCCAGTCTTTTGTTCCGATGTCATTCGTTTAGTGCAACACTTTCAGACTCGTGTAGGATGAACGAGCACTCTATTCATTGTCGAGTGACAATCTGTTGTCACCGTGCGCTTATCCCTCCATCGATCGAGGGCCGTGTGGGTCGTTGCCACTTCCTGGCCACCACGAGTAGACGCTGTGAGCATTCGTGGCCTGGTTGGGGGTGGACGTCTGTGTTCATCTCTCGTGAGTGTGTCCCTCGGAGTGGAATGGCCGTGGCTGTGGGGACGCTGAACCGTTGAGGGGGTGGCAGGCCATGTCGCTGGACGCGCCACCACAGTGTTCGGCTGGTCCGGTTTCTGCACCAGCGTCTCTTTTTTCACAGAACTTTCCGAACCGCTGTTGTCACCTATGTAGGAAGTTAGGGATTTGCATCGCCTGCTTCAGAGGCCACCAGCCCCTCAGTGGGGCCGCCGAGTGGCCCTTCTGAGCGTGAAGGCTGTCGCCACGGTCGGCCTGAGTGGGCGGGGGAATCGAGGAATGAATGAATGATTCGCGACCCAGAAAGGGAACTGGGGGGGCCCCCGGCTCGCCCAGGGGCCTGTGGGGGCTCAGGGCTTGGGCCTGAGGGACAAGGGATGGGTGACGACACCTAGTTCAGCAGCAGGACGTGGATTCCCAGGTGGATGGAGCGAAGCGCTCTGCCACGTCCCTGCTCCTTGTCACGCGTTTCGGCAGCCCTTCCGCGACGGCTCGGTGGCATTTTAAGGGACAGGCCGACGTCTGAGGCAGTGGGAGTGAGCGCAGCTTTCACGCCAGAAGTCGTCTTGGAGGCATCAGGCGTCACTGCAGGAGGACACGAAACCTGCAAGGGCCACCCAGAAGTGGGAGCACGACCCGGAGGGCCAGGGGTAAGGAGGTGGTTGCCATCGGCCACCTCCCCTGCCTCGCCGTCACCTGGGCCTTGAATGACACGAGTCGTGCACCCATTCCAGCAGCCAGGACCGCTTTGGTGGCTCGTCACCGGAGGTGCCATGGAGACTCCACATGGTTGTATTGTCAGCCCCCTGACGCCTGGAACTATTTCTTAAAGTGAGTGTGACATATGCAGTCCCCGTTTCCACACCACCTGCCAGGCGCGAGCATAGGACAGCGGGCACGCAGTGGCACGACACGGGTTTGTTTTCTCTTAACCTCCAGGCACTTCAGTGCGTGTTCCTTAAAGTCCAGGGCATCCCCTCAGGGACCACAGTGCAAGTGTGTCACAACCCCGATAAGCTCCCGTTATCCAGCCCACAGGCTTCACTCAGATGTCACCCATGTCCTCCTTGTCCTCGGGGGTCAGAACCTGTTGGGTGCAGGATGCAACCCAGGGTCACCTGTGGCCTCTCCGTTGTCGTGTGTCCCCAGCCTTCCTGCACCGTGACCAGTCTTAACGAGTCTGTCCTTGTGCTTGACAACTTCGAAGAGAGGGGACCAGTTGGGTGATCGTGACGTGTCCCTGTGGTGGTGATAACTGTGACCACCAAATGCTCGGCGTGTGCTCCAAGCCCCTGTCCTGTAAAGTCACTCTTTCCCTTTTCTAATTAAGGACCAACTTGGGGGAAGTGATCCGAAGTCGCCGAATGTCATGTGTGTCGTGTGATGCGCTGGTAGCTCTCGGTCTGAATCACGTCGCTGTCATCGCCAACCAGAGATTGCCCAACTCTTCGCGTTCTGCCTGCGTTTATCGTAATTTTCCTGTAAAAATCCTTGTCGATTCGTTCACTTCTGTGAACGTGGATGCCCAGATCCTGACTTTATCGGGGGGTCATTGTCTGTGCTTGTCGCTACTTCCTTTGATGCTCAGAAGGTCCCAGATCCGGCCAGCGGCGGCCCCTGGCGGCTGGCCTCTGCCCCTATCATCCTTGGGGCACGTTCTCACGTCCCGCATGGGGTCCAGGGTTCCCGTCCCGGCCCCCACTCCTGACCCCACCGTTTTGCTGGGAACCCCGGTTCTCTTCCAGCGGGACGTGGTATGGGAACCCAAGGGTCCTGTCAATGGGCAGTCCGGGGAGAAGAGCCATGTCATGTCGTCCCGGCCCATCCCCGTGTCGTACTCCTAGCTCCTGCCTGTTGCCGGGACCAGCCTGGCAGCCAGCAGGAGTGTCATATTGACCCCTGGGCTCAGGCGTGTCGTACACATGAACCTTTTCACCATCACCATGTCCGCAGGGTCCACTCCCAGCCACACGCTGACCCGTCTGTGAGGTCACGTTCACGTTTCCTTTCATCCTTTTGTCTGCAGGCGAGGATTGTGAAAAAGCGCAGGAGCCCACGCTACTTGGGTTCTTCCTTTTCTGTCCTTCTGTCGTGTGGTTGTCACCCACCTCGTCTACACTTAAGTTGCTTTGTTTCTGTGTGTTTTCAACTTGGAAGTTAAAAACCCTCCTCGATTTAGCTTTGTCATTTTGACGCGGCCGTGTCTTGCCAGGGGCCTATCTGGGTTCCTGTCTGGGACTCTGGGCTGGCTTCCTGGGCTGGTGAGGGGAGTTTTCCCTCCTCCTTGCTTCACCAAGGTTTCCATTCCTTTCCGTCGCTGTCCTCCCTCTGCTACCCCTGTGATGCGAGGGTTGTCACGCTCGATATTGTCCCCGAGGCCCCTCAAGTTCCCCTCAGTTTGGGGGATTCTTTTTCCTTTTTGCAGTTCTGACTGGGTGTTTTCTGCTCCTTCGTCTTCCAGTTGCTCGTTTGGTCCCGTGCATCATCTAATCTCCAGCTGGTTCCCTCTAAGGTATTGTTTGTTCCCGTTGTCGCAGTCTTCGTTGCTGCCCGGTCTTTTTCACGTCTTCAGCTCAGTGGCTTCACACAACGTGGTTTATCATCTTACTGTTCTGGACGTCACAGGCCCAAAAAGAGTCTTGGTGCTGACACGGGGGCTCTGCAGGGCTCTCTGACGTTCTGGAAGCTGGAGGACAAAACCTTGGGGGTTGCTTTGCTTTCCTGGTGTTCTGTATGTTTTCTGACTTGCCTTTCCCAGCTTCTAGGGGCAGCCTGCGTGCCGTGGCTCCAGGCCCCTTCCTCCATCTTCAGAGCCAGCCGCGGTCCAGTCCCGATCACGTTGCATCACTGTGACACCAGCTGTCCCGTGTCCCTCTTCCCATTTCAAAGACTCCCCTGATGACCCATGGGGCCTACCTGTAAAATCCAGGATATCTCATTTTTGGGGGGATTCAGATTAGCAACCTGCATTCTCCCTGCAACCCACATTCCCCCAGGCCATGTGACCTGACACGTTCACAGATGCTGGGATCAAGGTGTGGCCAGCATGGGTGGGAGGGACACCATCCCCTGACCACCTGGCACCTGGCGCTGTGATTAACTTATCCTTGAAGTGGAATCCGCTCCATCCCTGGCTCGTCTGGCTGTGGAGGACGCAGCGGCTCGTGCAATCAGTGTCACAAGCTCGGGAGCAATCCGAGTGACGAGCTCCGATCAGACCTCTCTGCTTTGGAAGGATTCAGGTGGTTTTGTGGATTTGCAGAGAGAAGGGTCAGGCAGACGGAAAGGGGATGCCGTCATCTGGAGGTGAGGGGCGTGGAGAGATGCCACGTTAGGGATGCCCTGGGGTTGAAACGACGGGACTTGTCATCTGATGGGTGGCATGTTGGGAGGGGGGTGGGTAGGGGACAAGAGGGTGCACACGCTGTGCAGCGAGGCTGGGAGGACAGTGACGCTCGCATTGGAAATAGGGGCCTTGGGGTGCCAGACGGGAGCCCAGCGGAGAGGGACAGCAGATGGGAGACGCGTCACCTGGAAATAGAGCCTCAGAGTTACCTGCGAAGAGCAGCGGCACGTTAGGTGACATCACGAGGGAACAAAGCCGGAGGAACGAGGGTCGAAGGCAGGATGTTGGGGGGACGCCACCGATTCACGGATGGGAGGATGAAGAAGAGCCAGAGGAAGCGTCTGAGGGGAAGTTAGGACGCGGGAAGAGACCCCACACTTGTGTCCTGAGTGGCTGCTACGTGCCAGGCCCTGATGAACCGCAGCCAGGCCGTTCCTGCCTTCGTGGTGTCTGCGGTCCAGCTAGAATGCTCCAGAACGTTCTCTCGTCGGAGTGCGGCTGTCACCGAAGCCAGTGGAGGTGGGGCCTGCAGGGACGGCGAAGCCACACGTCACCGAGGAGCGGGAAGGACGAGCCGAGGTCCCTGCCCCGACTTTGTCAAAGGTATTGATTACTTCCGGACGACAGACGGAGGACACCTGCTGTGACGATCGTCACGGCTCTGACCAAGGGCCGTTTCTGCCAAGTCTGCCCTGTTGCAGACCCCAGTTTCACAACGCCCCCCTCTTCACACAGAAGGCGACATCTGGGACCTTGACGTCCTCCTGGGCCAGGCTGGGTGCCGGCTCATCTGTAACTGACGGTCCAGATTGGGGCACTCCTGAGAGAGAGAGGCAGCACTCCCAGTAATTCCCATGACACAGCCGGGGTCAGCCGGGGTGGCCCGCAGCCAGAACGCGCAGGAACGTGTTGGCACGTTGAGGACAGTCGTCGTCCACCTTTTCAGTTCTTCTGAAAGTCTCAAACTTGTGAAAGTGTTTTCAACGCCTGATGTTTCATCCTTTCTCGGGAAGCCTGGACATGTTCCTACACGCCCCCCTGGGTCAGCTGTAGGTCTGAGTCAGCTGTGTCGTGTGTTCTGACGGTCTGCACGTACCCACGACCCCGCTGGGACGGGTAGAACCACAGAGAAGTTCGGAGGTACCTGCTGTTATTGACGGATCTCACCCTCCAGCCTTTTCCCTTAAACATCGGCTACTGGAGCTGCGTCAGTGGCCCACGGACATTTTCCACCCCTAGACATCATCAGTTCTTGTTTACCCAAGCGATGGCCCAGGGTCGAACGCGATGGGGAAAGATGCACGTCTGATCCGGCCCGAACAGCGTGTTACTAGGCAACCGTGAGGATGCTGTTGCCGACGTGGGATGTTTATTGGCCCCGAACTGTGTTGACAACATACCGCAACGCGTTTCTGCGACCCCAAGGGACCCACAGCCCAGCCGAGACCGGAGCTCTGCTAGAAATGCGTGCTTGCCGCACACCAGGCTGCGGGGAGACCGGCACGCCGCCCCCGCGGCGCCTGCACACCCATGAACTTGACCTCCTACGTAGCTGTACTTGGGTGGCGTACAGTTGGGGCTCGTTTTCGGTTCGGGAGTGGCCCAGATGGCATTTCCCGAGGCCAGAGTGTTGCACATCCCATGCTGACCGCTGTGTTTTCCGTAGTCGCGACTGTTTTGCTTCGTGGGTGCTGTGACGCGAGGAGCCACTAGCAAGCTTCTTTCTTTGGGTGGGCGTCTAGGAGGCCGGGGACGCGGTTGCAGTCGCCTTCCAGCTGATGCAAAGTCGCATTCAGTGGCGAGCTCTTGGTGGGGGGCGTCCCCACCTCTCGGCTTCATGTCACTTTTTACTGTGACGAGGACGGCACCAGCAGCTGTTGAGCAGACCTGGGAGGTGAAGCCGTCAGAGCCTTTCAAGCCCGAAAATGAAAGTTCTTTAAAAATCCATTTAGGAAAGCAAGGTGCATACCCAATAGCTGAAGCTCTTGGATCACTTCATTTTACTGGGGGGAAAAACAATTTTTAAATCAGTTCTTGGACTTGAAGGCACATGGAATGGAGCAGTCGTTCTTGTTCCTTCCCCCTCAGCGTGGCCCCAGGACAGCTGTCCTGCAAATTCCGTCAAAAACTGGGCCTCAGAGCCTGGAATCGGCTGCGTAGTTTTTGTTGAAAAGCAGGACGTGAAAATGCGGTTACGGAAACCAAAGTCCTTCCCTGCCTCCCACCAAACAGAGAGGTCTATGAGCAGGGAAGCTTTAGATGGCTTTTGGGGGGACCGGCTCGGGGCCTCGGCCATTCACCAGTGATGTCCTCCGGTCCACAGCAAGGCTGGGCCGGGGGCTGTGCTACAGGCTTTACGGGCGTGGCTCGGTTTCCCCCCAACAGCCACGTGGCCCGCGTAAGTGTCCCTCACCCCGATTTCCTAGGAGAGGGACGTGGGAGGTTCCCAGGTTCCCGTCTGGGGCCACTCGGCTGCCTAGCGACACTCTGAGGTCGTAGTGTATGGACTGTAACGACAAAAGCAGTTGCAGCCGACCTCACCTGGTGTGCACAGGTGTGGGGGGGGGGGTTTCCCTGTCCTTTCCCTGCCTGAGCGGTGGTGCACACCCCAGCACCTGCTCTCTCCATGATGCAGACGAGGGCGTGGAGGGTGGGAGGCTGCCTGCCCCGAGGACGTCCAAACCCCCGAGGTGAGTTTGGTTTTTTCCATCCGTGTTAGCTTCACATGGATTACATAATGACAGGCCTAACTGGGTCAGGCGACTGCCTCACCTCCTGCCAGATTTCCCCGTGACAAATCCCATCCTGCTCTTCTGCGGGGACGGCTTTTGGCATTTCGCCGTGTGACTTGGGCGTGGATGTTCACTTGTCACCTGTGGCCAGGGACGACCCCAGGGTGGGGTGTGGGCGCAGGACACGTGTGTCCGCAGCCATGCAGCCGTGCACAGCAGCACGATTGATTTTGCCACTTCGGGAGCATAAAATCCTTGCCCGCCAGCCTCCCGGCGCGTGAAAGGAGGAATCGGGTTTATGTAAATGTCTCATTTAGTGCCTCTCTCCGTTTGAGTAGCTCGTGCTTTGACACGGAAGGGTAAAACCCGTACGCGTAATAAACTGTCGTTTCGCTGGAACAAATGGCTGTGGCATAATGACTGCTCGGAAGAGCGCGGAAAGAAAACGTGTCTTGCCATTCATCGATCCTTAAATAAAAAATGAGGGATTCTCCCCGAATGGCGATTGCCCTGTACCCACCAGCGCTGGCGTGTTTATTTTGTCTTCCGAGTCGGAAATAAGGAGCCTCGGGTGTGATGCTGCCCTTCGTTCCGAAGGCGCACCTATTGCGTGCCACCGTGTTCTCGGCGCGGAGCGTCGGTGACCGTGGCTCGCAGAGGTGCAGATGCGGTGACAGGCTCCCTGGCTCAGATGCGTTGAGTGAGTGAGTGAGTGAATGAACGAACGAACGAACGAAGCAGCCAACGAGCCAGCGCCCAGAGAAGTCTGCGTGCCTTCCCAGGGCCTGCCCCAGAGCTCCCACTCTGCAGAAGGGACGTTTCGCAGCCAAGCGTGTGGAAGGGAGCAGGCCATGGGGGCTCTCTGATCGCAGGATTCGGGGGGTCAGGAGCCAGGCAGTTGTCTGTCCCTCGGTTCGGTCACGTTGAACACTTCTGTGCTGTGCTGTGAGTGTCGTGAGTGTGACACTCCAGGCGTCTGTGTCGTGACGTGCCTTCATCCCTGTCCTCGGGAGAAGGAGGGACCCCAGTGGCCCCGTTCATGGTGGACAAACCCCAGGCCTAGGTGCACACGGATGTTTCTACTTGTGTGACACCCCTCTGAAAGCCCCCAAGTTCCTGCAAGGAGGGGGGCGGCGAGGGACTAAAGCAGAGAACCTGATACCGGAGGGACTCATGGTGGAGGTGGAGACGTTAAACTCTGTTTTTTTCTGAATCCGGGTTTACTGTTGTTATCTCAGAGTTGGCACAGAGGCCACCGCTTTTCCTCTGTTGTCTTTTCCCCTCCCCCCTTTTTCATAATGTTTGGATTTGTGCTGTCTTGTATGGCAGCCACTGGCCCACACGATTATCTGAACTTAAACCCATTTGAAATAAAATAAAAATGTCAATTTGAAATAAAATAGAAACGTAGAAGCGAAGGCCTTGGTCGTCTTCGCCACGTTTCAGCTCCTCAATAGTAGCCGCGCGTGGCTGCTGGTGCCTCATAGGCCCGTGGGGGTGGAAAGTTCTATCAGGTGAGAAGTGGCTGCCCAGACTTTCCCCTGACACATGTTCCAGGCCAACCAGAAAAAAAATCTAAAATCTGAAAAAGGGAGTAACGTCACAGCAGGCGACTAGGTCAGGGAAGAAAGCTTAATGAACACGTCGGGAAAAAGGACCACGCGAAGGTCACTGCTGTGTCATTGCAGAGTGTTAGGGATAAAGGCGGTGTCCAGGTGCTGCTGGAGGGTGCTTAGTGGCGTCCCAGCCCCCCCCCCGGGTGCCAGCACATTCTTCTTCCTCCAGTCCGCCAGCTACAGATGTCCTCAGACGTGGGCCAGCGTCCCGGGGCGGGGGGGGCGAAACCTGTCCCATTTAAAGGGTGCGAACCCGTCGTAGCCCCTGGCCGGTGGCCTGATTCTCGTTTCAGGGTTCACTCAGAACGGAAGAGGCCCCGGGGGGAACCTGTCAGGCTCAGCGGCGTCTGACCACACAATTTTCGATTTTCCACGTTTCCCTGATGGCACAACGCCAGTGTGTCCAGGCTGGAGACGTTCCCCTTGGCAGCAGCGTGGGGAGATGGTCACGCCCTTTGCGTGTGTCCATGGGCTCAGCCGGGGCTGCAGGACAGATGGACACGAGCGTCCTCCCTCCCTCCCTCCCGGTCCTTCTGCACGTTCCGGCTTCGTGGCTTTGCTCATGTGGTCCCTTAGAAGCTGCCGAGGGAAGTCAGCAGGAAAGTGCTTCCTCGATGCAGATGACACGTCATAAATAATTGAATGGCCTCGTTTCACAGCCGAGGAACCTTCTGGTCCAGGGAGAGGGGGAGGGAGGGAGAGAGTGTCTTAATTAGGGGCAGAGTGAGCCCTGTAGTGCTGCTCTGCTGTTTTCTTGTTGTGCGTTTGGTTTTTGCTTTTTTTTAATGCAGCGTCACGTGGGGGGTGAAGGCGGAGTGGGCAGGAAAGTGGGTCATGCATCTGGCGACTTCGCTGTCACCCAGTTAAGCGTTCCGGGCAGCGTCAGTGGCGGGTGAGGAGATAGGGGGAGGGTAGGAGCTGTCGTGAGCTTAGAGAACGTGAATCAGAACCTGGAACAGTGGGGTCTGTTACGTCTTCACTCTGGGGGACAGGGAGGTCAGAAAGGGGAGTCTCGAGTCCCTGTCCCCCGCCCCTGTGTCTGAGCCAGCACTGCCACCAGGCAGGAGTTCACACCTGGGGGGCCACGCAGTGAGGTCGGGCCACGCTGGTCGGGCTGGATTCCTCTTTCCCCGGGTCCCTGCATCCTGACTGGCTGTCCCCTCTCCTGCGGGGAGCCCCCCACTCCCATCCATGGTCGGGAAGGGGGGCCCTGCGCCTGCGTGGGTGTGTGCCATCTGCAGGGCCGTGTGGCCCCGACGGTCCCCCGTCTTCACCCAGCTGGTCAGGCAGCGCTGCTCTGGGCACTGCCCACCTCCTGGCACCGCGCTGTCACCAGCCCTTTCCTGAGCGGCCCGAGAGCATCGCCCGACGTGTCTAGAAACTTCCATGTTTTCTCCGTCCCGCCGTGATCCCATGTCTTGTCTGCAGCCTCTTTCTTTTCCCGCTCGATCAACTTCGTGGGGCTGTAGGAGCCGCACCTCCTCCGGGAAGCCCCCTTAGATTTCCTCCAGGCAGCGCGCACGTGCAGGGGACCCCACGCGCTTCCTCGGCGTCCTGTCATCCGCGGCCCTCCCTGTCATTCCTCTCTCAGCAGCTGTTAGTTGCTAGTCCCTCGCTGACTTTAGAGACATGTCTGTCCCTAGAAGCCAGGGACACCTCCTATCCCGGATCCCCACCTGCGTGACGCTTGGCAGCGTCCAGGAGTGGGGTTCGGTGGTCACAGCTCGGGGTGGGGGAGTTGGTTGCCACCCTTGTCTCAGGGGTCAAGCCGAGTGACACTGTTCAGCACCCACAATGCTTGCCCCCCCTTCTGCCCACTGGCCCACTGGCCATCTGCCCTTGCTGGCCGTTGCCCTCACTCCACAGTCTCTGTCCCCACAGGCCCCGCAGGACATGTGCGCTTGCTGTGTCCACAGCCCGGCCCCTGTGCCATTTCCCAGAGTCGCGCCCTGGTCCCCACTGCAAGGTCTGTGCCCGGTAGTGACCTCCAGCGTCGCTCCGCAGTTTAACCTCCACTCGTTCCCCTGCTGATGCAGCTCGTGCTCATGCTTTGGTGTCCCCACTGTCGCATGTCACCTTGCGCCACGTCACCGCCAGGACGGGGACCTTCTGGGTCCCCGGTACCGTAGCAGCCGCGAGCGCCGATGCCTTTTCCCACAAGACGGCGTGCGGAGTTGTCGCCGGTGCCCGTTGGCTGCGTCGCGCCGACTCTGGAAGCCCCTGTGCCTTCACGTCACATGGTGCGGGACAGTGGAGCGACGCGTGTTGTCCTTAGACTCGAGATGACGTCCCAGGTTTTGAGCCAACGTCATAGGTCATAGGTCCCGAGATCATGAACGTGGCGGACTGTCGCGTGTGGGAAGTGTCCCCAGCCGCGGTTGTCGGCCACCTGGCACAGTACTTATTCCGGCTTCGCGACGCCCATCCTTCAGGCATCTGCCTGCTACGCGACGGTCAAGTGCACGCCGGAGGATTTTGTCATTGCCACCGGTTCCTCACTCTGGGTGTTTTTCGCTGACAGGTAACTGAAGACGGAAACCGGGCTCGCTCGGAAACCCCAGGAGGAAGGAGGGATTCATGCCACGTGCGGCTCTGAGTAAGTGACGACGTAACGTGCGTTTCGTGTTATGTCATGAGTGTCCTGTCGGCCTCGCCGTGCTCTCGTCAGGGCTGGTTCGGCCAGCCACCATGCCGTCCACGTGCATCAGCACTTCACTGCAGCTCCCGGACGTCACAGATGCGAGGACAGTGGCAGGAAGAGCGTCGTCACACCAGGCTTCCTGGAGAAGCCCTATTTCTGCTGTTTTTCCCCCGCCTGCGTGTGAGGCTGCTGGTTTGTCCCGCACAGAGGGTTGTGACGGGTCCTCTGTCTCGTGCGTCCGTCTCGGAACGTGTCTGGAAAATGACAGGCCGCTGTGTCGTGACTGGTGGCCCAGCCGGGCCTTTCCGCAGAGGCCTGGTTAGGCCGCCCCCCGAGGCGGCAGGGCCCGTGCCGCAGGCCCCAGGGGAGGTGCTGTCCTACTGTCTGAGCCCTGCACGGTTGTCGTCGGGGCGCACACACGTTCCAGACTCCCCAAGAACGAGGCCAGTTGACAGGGAGGGCCATCTGCATGCAAATCAGGAGCATCCTTTTTAGACTTTCGTATGAAAAAAATTTGTGTTTCTGGGACGAGCGTTTTTGGAGCTGTCGCGTCCGCAGCACCGTGAAGGTAGCAGCGTGCGAGCTACGTCTTGGTTCGGGGGGGAGGCATTTTGGGGGCACAGAAGGGGGGCCCGGCACAAAGCCGTGGTGTGCGCGGGGGTCCCACTGCTGTGGGAACTCCGAGGAAGGGTCTCAGTGTGGGCTGGAGCCGCCGAGCAAGGCCGGATCCCCCTCGTGGGAGGGAGGCCTGACGTGGCTTTGCTGGCGGCTGGGGCTCTGCCGCCTGATGAAGACGTGTGTCCCGGACGGGGACTCTGTGGGCCGAGGTGACAAACTGGGAACCAGAAAGCTTTTGTTTTCTTTTTCAAGTCGATTAGCCAGTCCGCTGGAGGGCAGGGGGGTGGGGCAGGGGGGACAGAAGAGGCCTGCGAGGAAGGGAAGGACTTCGAACTTGACCCTGCGAGACGAGGACTTTGAACTTGGCCTTGCCTGCACAAGGCCCGCAGGAGACTTCGACGCCCTCAGGGTGAGAGCTGCCCTCTCTGTGGGCCTGGTCACCCTGAGGGGGCCGCCCCTGCCGGTAACTCAGGGCCTCCGTGTGTGTGGAACCTCAGAATGACCGAGTCCCGCAGGGGAGGAGAGGATAACGGTAGATCACGGCGGATCCCTCGCAGTGCAGGGGCCGAGAGCCAGGTGTTTTGGCGACAGCTTTATGGGGATGGAGCTCCCATCGCAGCAGTTCAGCCATGTGGGGCGGGGGCATCGGTGGCTTTGATTATGTTCGCTCAGCCGTGCGACTGTCACCAGTCTGTTTTAAAGCGTGTCATCACCCCCAGAGGAATGCCACACTCCTTACCAGTCTGGTCCCGTTCCTGGCCCCGGACAGCCCCCGGTTCCCACGGGTCTGCCCGTCCTGGGTGTGCCCCATAAGTGGCATCCCACGCGTCACGTGTTCCTTGTCACGGGCGTGTTCCTCGGCACTCAGCGTGACGTTTTCAGGGTCTGTTCGTGCCGCAGCACGCGGCACAGCCTTTCATTCCTCCTGGCTGCCAGAGCCTTGGCATCGGACGAACAGACCACGTTGTTCTGCGCTCCATCCGTCAGCCGCTGTCATGTTCGAAGCTTCTATTTTGAAACACTTCGAGACTCCAGAAGTCGCGGAAAACAGTCCAGCGAGTTCCAGGGCTCCCTCCCCGCCTGCCCCAGCGACAGCGTCTTACGTGGAGCGACCTCATTATCTAAAGTAGGGAAGCGACGTGGCGGCTGTTGACACACACGCAGGCCGTGCGTATCTGGTTCCTCAGGATTCCGAGCGTGTGAGTGCACACGTGTGAACGGCGTGTAAAAGGTCACACGTATAGACCCGCCCGCGACCGCAGCTGGACCTCTGTCCTTTATGGTCACCCCATCCAGTGGCAGCTGCGGCTCTCGCGCTGCCTTTTTGAGAGAGTTCGTAGGTGGCACCGTGGCTCGTGTGGCCTTCACAGGCCGTGTGGGCCGACAGCTCGTGCCTTCTGCGTGCCGAGCCGTAGAGCACGGTCTGGACGTGCCAGAGTTGTCCATCCTTTCATTCGTTAGTGGGCGTTGGGGATCTTTCTGGTTCGGGGCTGTGACACGTCGAGAGAGCCACCATAGACGTCTGTGCACAGGTTTCGGGGTGAACTAGACGCCGTTCGGAGTCCCCGCGTACTTATTTATTCGTCACGCAGCCTGCTGAGGTGGCCGCCGTCATAGTTTGGATAAGGAAGCCATGGCACCCAGAGGCGGTGCCTCCCTGGGTGGCCTGGGTCGCCCCCGCCTGTGCGCTCTGTGTCCCACCACTGGCTGAAGCCCCACCGGGACCCTGTTCCCAGAGGATCAGAGGCCGTGGTGGCCTTCTCTGCGTGCAGACCCTGCTCCGGACAGAGCATGAGTCCCCTGCCCCGCGGGAGCACCGACAGACAGCACAAGCCACCACCGCGAAGGACCAGCGCTGGGTTTCTCCTTGAGCCACCTGACCTGGGAGTCCCTGAGGAAGATGGAGAGAAAGAGAGTCCAGTTACGGAGGCGGCTTCCAGTACCCCCTGCACCTGGGACCTCAGGAAGCCCGAGCGGTCAGCACTCAGGGCACTCGAAGTCGGAATCAGGGGTCCTTTGGGCTCGTGTCACTTTCTGGCTGCAGAGAAGGCGTCCGTAGGGGCCAGGCGTCCGTCCACACTGTCCCCAAAAACTGCAGTCAGAGGATGTTTTCTTGGGGTGGGGGTCTGCTCCTCCGAGCACTGAAACTCACGCACCCCTCGTTTTGATCCACACTGTCGCCACCAACGTGAGGGTGGAGGAAGGCAGGAGCGAGGTTTGACTGCGTGGACCGCTCCCCAGGTCCATCACCCACGCCCTCTGGGAAGTCCCAGCGGTGGGTCCGATCCACTGAGCCTCAGTGTCCTCTTCTGCACCGTGGACAGTGCGTCCCGACCATGCCACGTTATAGTGCAGCGGACTGGACCGTGTGAGCAAGGTCAGAGTCAGGCCGTGGTCCCCTCTCCCGCCTGAGCCCTCTCCCACCCCCCATTCTTACTCACAGCCTGGAAGGGACCGAGAACCCCCAGATACAGACTTCGTTGTGGGGGTGCGATCTCTGCCCTGTGTGTGTGTGTGTGTGTGCGCGTGTGCGTGTGCACGGCTCACTGACAGCTCGCCCTCTGCCTTCTCATTTTGTCTCTGATCACTGATCTTTCGGGGTCTAAGTCACCGGGATGGGTGCCCAGTTCTCGCCGATTCCTTTTGATCCGTCACATCCCAGAAGGGCACAGCTGAGCCAGTCGGTTCTGCTCAGAGGGTGCCGTGACTCAGAGAGAGGTGGAGAGAGCTGGACGCCACGACAGGGAGGGAGCAGGGCCTGGCCGATGTCCCCAGGCAGCCCGCCACGTTCAAGACCAAACCAGTCGTGGGGGTTTTCGGACTCAGGGTTGCACCTGCTCAGCCGGTCCGGGGGGCCGGGTGGGGGTGTAGAGTGGGTGTGGGGGGTGTAGAGGGAGGGAGGGGGTGCTGATCTATTGATAAAGCCTCACGGGCGTCCCAGGAACCCTGGCTCTGTGACTTGAGGACGTGAATGCCCTGTGGAGGGTTCGATAGAATCGCTTTTTGTGGTCTCCAGTGGGTGCAGGCCCGGATGAAGTGCCCTCGGACAACACGATTCAGCTGCTTCCTCCCCTTCCAACCTGCGGTTCAGAGTTATCCAACGTTCTTTTCTTTCGACTGACATGTCTTCAGCCGCTGTCTGTCACACCCAGAATGCGCACGTGCAGCCCCACAGACTCTTCAGGTCATCAGGAAAGCCGAATGCTCCAGAAACTGGGTATTTCTTTCCTCTCAAACCCGAGTCAGCCGGGACGTGAGGTCAGCAGCCGTGCACTCTCTCCCCAACTAGCACTGTGAAAATCTCGTGAATTTGACTCAAATGGACGTTCATGCAGCTCCTGGTTAGTTAAATTCAAGGCTTCCCTCTTAAAAGTGGCTGCAGATTCTGATGGTAAAATGTAAGACGAAGGAATCCTTTCGTTTCCGACGGTTTTCACTACTTCTGGCTCTTCTGCTAGACCCAAACATGTTGTTTTTCATCCTGTTTTCCTTTTGGTTTTTCTTTGCAAACACGGGCGATTCCCAAAATAGCTCTTTTCTCAATTTAGGACACTAGTTCTCCCGTGGGGCCGTTTTTCCCTGCAGGGGACACTTGGCCAGGTCTAGAGAGTCACTCGATTGTCACAGCTGGAGTGCGTCCGTGTGTGAGATGCCGGCAGTGGGGGAGAGACCAGGGACGCTGCTGACATTCTGCATGCAGGGCCCCGGACAGCCTCCCCCCCTCCTCCCCACCAGAGGACTGTCTGGACCCAGATGGCAACAGAATCGAGGCCGGTGGCCAGGACCCCTCGCGGGCGGAAAGCATTGCCCTCCACCGTCCTGCACCGTGGCCCTGCAGTACACAAGGCACCGTAGTGACGAGTGACACGTGGATCCACACTAGTACCCAGTACAGCCAAAAACGTGGCAGAGAATAAGGCCGCAGACCTGGCTTTCTTTCCCTAAATCACCTTTTTTCTTAATTGCATTAAGAAATGTATTTTTGACAACATGGTCATGTGTGTAATTCATAGACGTCAGTTCAGTTTAACTTATTAATTCACATTAATTAAATTCATACTAGAGTAAATGAGCTGCTTCACGATTCGGCTCTGTGGCATTAACTTAATACAATGATTGAATTTATTTGAATAAATCATGTGATAATTCAATCATTTAATTTATATAAATTAATACCTTTCTATTAAATCCCTATTGAAAAGGAAAGTAATTTTTAATGGCCAGCAGTAAGTTGGAGTTTTATTATTTAGAATAAGGTAATATATTTCTATTAAATTTAATCCGTGTTTAAAAGGAAAATAATCTGTTTTTCACGGTCAGTGGTAACTGAGTTTTATTACTTAGAATAACTGTGGAATTCTCCAGATGTCCCGTCTTTGTAGGACACCCACATGCATAATTAGCAGATTTTTGGTGGCACCCGCAACGTGAACATCATCCCCCCAAGGAAAGGCTCCCTGGAAGCGCGTGCCTTTACCTGACTCCTACGAAGTCCGGTTTACAAACGATTCTTTCTTATTGTGACAAAATGTACATGACGTCAAATTTGCCACATTAAGCCTTTCGGGACTGACAAGTATGCTTTCTGATGATGTTTGTTTAGATGACGCGGGCTCATACCATTCCGTAGGTTTCGGGTGTGCAGTCCAAGCGTACGTCATTGCTCAAATCTCCTGTCACCGAACGGTGGACCCCTGTACCCCAACCTGCCTTTCCCCTCCCCCTCTACGCTGTCGTCTGGGTCCCTACGTCTCTGTCTGTCTGTCCCACGTGTCCCAGAAATCACACGGTTCTCACCCTTTTCTGTGTGACTCATTTCGACGATGCACGATCCTCCCCAGATCCATCCGTACTGTCTCAGACGGCGGGGTTTCACTTTTGCCCATGGCCGAGTCACAGCCCTTGTGTGCGCACCACACCCCAGCCCCGCCTCCCTGGCCCCTGGCAGCCACCGTTCCACTCCCCGTCCCTGTCAGTGGGACTCCTGGGGACCACGTAGAAGTGCAGTCAGCCCGTGCTTTGTACCCGCTTCTTTCACTCAGTGCAACATCGTTAAGGGTTTACCATGCTGTATGTCAGAGTATTTTTCTGTTTTAGGACTGAAGGGTACTCCGCCGTGTGTAGACACCCCTCTCTGCTTATCCGTCCGTTCATTGATGTATGGGGAGTGGTTTGCAAAGAAGCGTCTTAAACTCGGGTGCACTGCATCTGGCACGTGACTGATGTTCAGACGTAGACAAGGATCCCATTCCCGCTTCCCGCCACGTGCTCTTGCAGTGACATCTGCCACCTTTCCCTCCTTCACCTGTGCCTCAGCTCAGTAATGGGGTCATGCGACAGACCCCCACCTGTCCTCTTCCCGTGGCCTGAGCTCGGCCCACCTGCAGAAGTATCAACTTGGGCTGTGTGTGTGCAGACTTTTTCGATACCCCTGTAGTCAGCAGGGTGCAGTCTTTAAGAGAGGATTCTAGATTATTCTGGAACGGGCACCTGTGTGTGACTTAAGCTGCGTCCAGAAAAACATCAGGGACCGTGTCACTGGCACGTGACTGAGGTGCTTAACCTCGCGTACGACCATCGAAATGGATTTCTTTGACCTTTCAGTGCAAAGGGGGGACCACAGAATTGATATCGTTTTATCTGTTCACGTGTTGAGGGCCAGTGCTGGATGCGGGGCCTGGAGCACCTTGCTGTTTGCCGCAGCAAAGATTTGCTTTGATTTGATTGGATTGGATTAGATCGGCTTTATGGTTGGGGCTGGCAGATGGAGGAGGCAGGCGTGGAACTCGCACCCACCTCGTTGAGGTGGTTAAAATGCCATTAAAATCTTTGTCATCAGGAGGGGCTTGCCTTGCTTCGCAAGGTGACACTTCTGAGTCCTCCCAGACGTGCGTGTGCCCCTCAGTGACTTACTGCCACGGACCCAGCTAAGTGCTGTCTGTCGTCCGCTGTGTTTTGTGTCCCCATTTGTGTCCCCTTCAGTGAACCTGAGGCCAAGCCTGTTGGGTCAGGCCGGTTGTCACCGCAGAGAGGCCGCCTGGCTTACGCAGCAGGCCGCACTGGGTCCGGAGTTGACCGAGCTGGATCACGGGAAGTGTGGTCCACATCTTTCTGGTCCCAGAGTAACGACATATATCGGTGCGCTCGTTACCAGGTGCTTGTACTGGGGGGCGGCGAAGGGCAAAGTGCTACTGACCTTTCATTTTTACTTTTTCGCACCCATTTTAAAGACTTTTTCTGTGTGACCACACCCTGTTTTCCTGACCAAATTCCCATTCCTCTGACCTTCTACTTGTAAATTTTAAACGTCGTGTTTTTAGCGGAGCGCTCTTCACGGCGTTCACTTCTGTGGACTCCTGTCACTTTGCACCCCGCAAGCGTTTGTCTTTGTCACTGGCCGTAGGTAGGATGTTCATCTGGGTGTGCAGTTCAGGTAAGCAGGGAGCAGATGGCTGTGTGGCTCTTGACCTCCGAATAACGGGCTCCCTTAGAGAGAGTGACCGCCTCACACAGCCACCCAGGCCGGGCAGGGCCGGGCCATGCCCATTCCTGGGAGGCTTGGCAGTCCTGGTGACACGTGCCAGTTCTGGGGTCCGGGTAGTCTGGGAGGTTGAGGAGAGGCCGCACCCGAAGCCCCGTGTCAGTGAGGTCGGGATGCGTGGAGGGCCCCCCTGGGGGTCTTGGTTACCTGCACAGTGCAGGTGGGCTGTCCTGGGCCATGCAGCGGGGTTGGGTTATTTGAGATCCATTCCTCTTTGTCCCCAAACGCCCGTGTCCACCAGCCAGAGCCTGAGCTTTGGCTCTTTACCATCAGGAGGATGGACTGGGCGTCATGAGCGCTTTTGTGGTTCATGCTCCGTGGCAGGTGGGCACGGCACCTGGAGCGAAAGCCCCTTTTTCAAGCAGTTTTGGGGACAGACAGGACAGACTCCATCACATTCACCTGCTCACCGTTTATGACTGGGTGCTACTTCGTGCGCCCCCAGGCTGTCCGGCCATCACCACGGAATGTAGAGCATTTCCAATATTTCAACTTTCGGTCACCCCCCATTCCTTCCTCCCTCTCCCCGGCCCCCGGCAACCAGCAGTCTGCTTTCTGTCCCCACCGATTTGCCTGTTCCTCACGTTTCATGGAAGGTACCACATGGGACCTTTGGGGACTTGGCCGCTGTCATGTAGCGTCGTGTCCTCATGGTGCATCCATGCCCTGGCGCAGATCAGCTCTTCGTTCCTCCTCGTCGCCAGGTGATGCTGGTGACCACACGGACAGGCCGACCCCGTGTGGCCCACCCCTTTGGTTGCCGGTTGGTGGCCGCTTGTGCTGTGTTCACCCTTTGGCTGTTGTGGCCGGTGCTGCTGTGACGTACACGTGTGGCCAGTGGCCTACCCCGAGCCTCCCATGATGGATGCGTCGGGTGAGGTTCCGGTGGGGCCGTGACACAGGACGAGCCAGACTCACCTGGCCTTTTTGGGGGCGGGAGGCAGGAAAGCAGTGTGACGCCTCTCTCCGTTAGCACAGCGGAGGTAATTTTGCATTCAAGCCCCCTCTGTCTTCCCTGGACACCCGGCCACGTCTGGAGGCATCTGGGGTGTCACACTGGCGCACAGGGATGCTGCTCGCACCTAGCAGGTGGTGACCTGGGGTGCTGCTCAACATCTTGCAGTGCCCGGGCCGGCCACACGGTCAGGCCTCGGGGCAGGCACACAGCCCGGTGGTGCCGCATCCAGGACAGCCAGCCAGGCATCCCCCTGACACTGAGACACGTCATCAGTGACACACACACGTCTGAGCGGTGACGCTGAAATGTGGCTGCGCGGCCACGCGGAGCAGGCAGAAGGGAACCCCGACGGAGGCCGAAGCTCGGCTCTGCAGACGGTGGGAGGTGGAGGGAGGGACAGGTGGCAGGAGAGCAAGCGTGTCCTGTGCTCGGGCACAAGCGGGTCGCTGTGGCCGCCGTGTCTGTCGTCGGCGTGCTCCGACAGTTTGCCAGACAGACCCTGTCGGGCCTGATGAGAAGAAACGAAGGCGCAACGCTTCTATCCCGTGAACCCCTTTTTGTTCTTTTGCCGAAAACCGTGGGTTTCAGCGGGACGGATGAGCCTGTGACTCAGGAACAGAGTCATCCAAGGAGTTAGATGGAAATCGTTCCTGAAGATGACGCGAGGCCCAGAGGAGTCAGGGGGAGGTTGGGTCTTCTTTGATATAAAATGACTCGAAGGAGAAAACAGCAGGCATCGATTGTGTCACAGGCGCAGGCACTTTACTGTTCGGTCCCCTCCCCCTCCTCGGTGGATGTGGGAGTCACCCAGTGTGAACCCACCGAGGGGGAGGGTGGAGGCAGATAAAGTCCTTTTCAGCCGTGAATTGGGGCATCTTCTCAGATCGGAGACTCCATCTCGACGACAATGACGATGACGTGATGCAAGAAGCTGTCACGGAAGCTGTCAAGAAGCTGAAACGCGCCACACGCGCGTCCTCCATCCGTGTGCCGGGAGCCCTCTGTCCCCCATGGTGGGGGGACAGACGCACAGCGTCGAGGGTCCCCGTTTTTCCTCCTTCGGGGACGTTTCTCGTGTGCGTGCTCACGGATGGAATTGGAAATTGGCTGCAGAATGAGCACGCTGGCTGTCCAGGTGCCACAAGGACATCGAAAGCTCGCCTGGTGGCACGTGCCGGGTCGTGTGCAGGTGTGTGAACTCAGAGAAGACGTCGGACGCGTGAGGGGTGATCAATCAAAGCACGCTCGGCGCACGCAGAGGACACTATTCCCGAGAGCCGGGGAGGCCGACGGCGCCGTCCTCGCCGTGGTCCTCGTTCTGGATGTCATTTCGGGCCCGCCCAGGTTCTCCTGAGGATGCCGAGTCAGGTCTGTCCCTGCGATGTCGTTTCTGTCCGGTGCGATCTGGGGGAAGCAGGAGCAGAGTGTTCCTGAGCGCGGCCCCAGTCACGCTAACTGGGTCTGTCACCGGGAGGCTCGGCCACGCTCTGCGTCCCGATTTACTGCTCTCCTCGCCGCTGTCCTTTGCCGTTGACACATTTAAACGTCTGAGCCACGAAGCCTGGTCGCCTTGGAAGGTGCGTGTCCATTCAGGGATGCCCGACTGGCAGCGGGCTCCGTGCCGGCTCCCGTGACACACACGCTAGTGGCCGGGTCGCGAGGCCCGTGGGGAGGTGACCTCTCAGCCCGTGCGCGTGTGACAAACACAGGCTCTGCAGCCTGGGGGGAGGCGTCTTGCCCAAGGGGGTGGCCTTCTTAGCTCAGTCTGGGAAGTGGGTCTTTGCTGCAGCTGGAGCATGGACACCGCCCCGGGCGCTGACCTCCTGCCCGGCGCTTGCCGACGGCTTTTTAAAGAATCGGCATCGGGTCAGGATCCCGGTGGTGTCGCCGTCGCCTCTCGCCCTCCTTGCTCGGGATAGGTGGAGAAATCGTGGCCCTTGGGTCACACACACCTTTTATGGCAGGTCAGAGCAGTGGCCTAGGAATTACGACACCGTTCATGTCCTCTCATATACCCGCCTATTATTTATTTTACTTTATTAAAAAAATTTTTTCTCATGCATCTCCTTTTATTTTTTATTTTTTACGTTTTATTTTACTTTTAGTTTCAGGTATTCGGGACATCGCTTAGACATGAGCATAGCTTATAACACGATCCCCCTAATTGCTCTTTGTCCCGTCTGGCCCTCCACGTCGCCGTGGCCTGACTGCTGACCCCCTTCCCTCTGCCATGCTCCCCACCCCCATGACCCTATCAGCTACCGATTTCTCCTTCTTTAACCCTCCACCTCTCTCTCCTAGCCTCCCAAACCCCCTCCCCTCTGGCCGCCACCAGGTTATTCCTTTAAAAAAAAAAAAAAGCCTGGCCTCATACACGTAATCTTATTTTAACCGTTTGTGAGCGTGCAGCCCAGGGGCATTCACTCCATCTGTACTATCGTATGACCAGCCACCTGTCCCACACTCCTTCATCGTCCCCCCCAAAACACTCTGAACTTGTTAAACAGTCATCCTGTGAACAGTTGCTCACCGCCTCTCCCCTCCCTCGTACGCTCTGTTCTACTCTCTGCATCTCTGGGATTGGCCTGTTCTGGGTCCCACATGTCAGGGCAGACATACAGCATCAGTCCTTCTGTGCCTGCCATGTTTTCCTAGGCAGCATGTACGTAAGGCCTGTCCACCCTGTAGCTGGCATCTAACAGCGGCACCTTTTTCAGGGCTGAGTAATACTCCGCTGAGTGGTGGCAAATCCTGTTGGCGTGGTGGTAAGTGGGGCGGGGAGGCAGCGTGCTCACGGTCTCTGCATGTCACATGTCGCGCCCTGTGGGCTGTGGGGCTTTGTCTCCTGGATGCTGTGGTAGTGGAATTGCTCCCCTGCGGCCTAGTCAGACCAAGTAAAGGCATCGCTCGCTCACTCATTCATTCAGCCACCTTTTACTGAGTTCGTACTGCTCTTTACTGAGGTCAAGCTCTGTGGTGGGTGCTGGATAGAAACCAGTTAAACCAGTGGACTGGTATGGGACCGGTGAGCCAGTATTTTGCGGTGTACTTAGCTCGATCGCATCCTCCTGTGTTCTCCACTCCGTGTCATCCTTCTCAAGCAGTTGTTCCACTTTTTAGACAGAGGAGTTCATCTTTTCCTGTGTATCTCATCCAGGCCTTTTTAATCCCAGTTTTCCTATTTTGTGTTTGACACGTCCAGACCTACCGCCTCGCGGAAGATGAGTTTCCAAGTGATTGCATCACCGCCATGGGGAACTGCTTTTCAAGGATTTCGCTGATTTTCTGGTAATTGCAGCACAATCAACAGAATTCTCTCCTTGAGGGGGAAATAGATGCACATGTCTGTGGGGGGCGGTGGGCGGGCAGCTTTTTGATTTCCGAGGGTCAGTAGCCACCCCATCCGGGTGCTTACACATCACCAGAGAATTAGGGCACATCTGGCATGAAGGGGTGACGGATGAAGCTGTGACTCTCCTGCGCTCTGTGTGGTAGGGACTCTGGGCATGTTTTCACGCTTTAAACGGTAAACAGATAGGAAACGGGGCAGCTGATGAACGGGAGGGGACTCATCACGGCTGGTGCCACCTGGATTCCCGCCCCCACATGCGTCGGAACTTTCTTGAACACCACGGAGGACGTGGAGAGACAGTCCGCTTAATCAATACCCCATTGGAGGATGGATGGTAGTGCTCAGCTGTCTGAAACATCACCCAGGTTGAAGTTCAGTTAGTGTATTGGGGCCACCTGTTACCCTAGGTAACATCCACCTTGACCCGCCTCTGAGATGTAGCAGGGTGGGCTCCAGGGCCACGTGGGGGAACACCAGAAAGGCTTGTCCTTGCATCCGGTCTGCAGGGTAAGGGGTGGGTCCTGGTATCCCCGGCTTAGGGGAGTCCCCTGCCTACCCTCCCCGCACTGCCCCGTCACCTGTGGCCAGCACCCACTCCCAACCTGTACCTGTCTCTCTCCCCTGCCACATCCAATGCCTCACATGTCCTCACACAGCCCACCCCTTGCCCCAGTCCACCTTGCACCCCTCACCCATCTCTCTCCTTGCTCCCCTTCCCCTCTCTCATCTCTCAGCCCCCACCCGATCACTGCTGCTTCTCCCACACCCCACCTGGAGCTCATGTCCCCTGGCCACCCCGCCCACCCTGAGGGGGGGACGCAGGGCTGTGTGGAGTCCCTCCCCATCTTGGCTGCTTCTTCAGACTCTCCCAGCAGCCCGCCCCCAGCCAGCCATGCCCGATGGTGCCAAAACCACCCCCTGGTCAGCGTGTCGCTGGCCTGGCACAGCGAAGGAGGTGGTTTTGAAAGGGGAAGGGGACTAAGAGGACAAACTTCTGGTTATAGAGGAGGTCACGGGACGTCGGGTAACAGGACGCCAGTGATGCCAGAGTCACTTCGAGCTGTGAAGGGCAGTCACTGGATTACCATGGTGATCAGGCCTTCAGGTGTGTACATGTCGAATCCTGATGCCACACAGCTCAGGCTAAGGCAGCAGGTGTCGTACATCGTGTGCAGTGACTCGAGGAGACGCTTAAGAGGCCGGGAAACACCCGGGCAGATGATAGGCAGGGCTCCCCCACCATGAACTGGAGAGTCCTCTGGAAACACTTCAATTTTTTAATTTTTCACATCATCACATGACGTCGCAATAACCTTCCCAGTTCTAGATTCTCTCTATTTTTTTAAAAAAACGTGGTTGCACGCAGACACATTTTTTTGCTGGAGAATAAATCATGTTAGTTCTGGAGGATTCCTTGGGGATAAAAAGGTGATAATTTGATAGCATTGATACTGATAGTCCTCGGTCCAGGGAAGATTTCTCCGTGAAAACGTTTGTCCTGGTTCACTCTTTTCTCAGATTTTTAGTTTATCCTTAGCCGGCTTTGCGTGTCTTCTCTAGAAAGGCGGGACAAGCATTTTGGAAAATGTTAGGAATCTGTGGGGATTCGGTTTTACCCTCGAGGGATCTTTGCATTATCTCCTGTGCCATAAAAGCTCAAGCAGAGTGATTTATTTTATTTTATTTTTTACTTTATTTTACTTTTTATTTTATTTTATTATTTTAATTTAATTTATGTTACTTATTTTATTTTATTTTATGTTATTCTTATTCTATTTTATTTATTTTAATTTTATTTAGAGCCAGATGCTCATAAGATAGTGCTGGTCACCCGAGTTGTGTTTAGCCTTTTTATTGCCCTTGTTCTGACCTAGGATCTGGAGAGCGATCTTCCCTGGAATCAGCAGGTGGTGTAGTACCCAGCTGTTTTCTGTTCTCCCCTATCACGAAGTATTTGCACGTTCCAGGATCCTGCAGGCCTCTCCCCACCCCCACACCTGTAAGCAGCAGTCTGAGGTTCCCAGACTTCTGTTTCCTCCTCTCCAGCCTGTCAGCCACCTGCATGGAGGTGTCTTGGCAAAGTTACAGCGAAAACAAAGAACGTTTGGCAATTTGAAGATGTATGCGCTTCCAGGCACAGGAGAGCAGGTGTGGGGGGAGGGGCACGGTCGCCCTGGGCTGGCTCTGTCCCCTCCAGGGTGTTTTCCCAGCTCACCTTTGTATTTGCTTTGCTTTGTTTTGTTTTTTAACGAGGCTGTGGCAATTATGCTTTAGAGTGACACGCCCTAGGGCAGCCCTGGGCCTGGGAAGCCTGGGGGCCTCCCAGTGAGGACCGGCTGCAGGTGGCACAGCACTCCGGTCCTCATGCCTATCGAATGCCCTTAAATATAGGGCTCGCCTGAGGCCACGTACACCCGGGAAATGATCCAGTAACTCAGATCTCAAAGGGAATGAGGTTGGATCGGCGTATGACGTGTCAATCGCGTTGGGTGACAGCGTGGTGGCCAACAGCCCCGCTGACAAAGAGGGAGCTCCATATTTCGTGTTTGAAATGCAAATACCTCTTTGCTCAAATACTAATCTCGGTTCAGTTTTTCAGTTGCCAGGGTTCATTTAGTAGATAGTGCCCCTCACGGAGTTTGCGATGGCATCGTTCTCCAGAAGGGCACGCTGGCTGTGCGTCCTGTCGCTCAGTGTCTTCTGACCTTCGGGGGAAGGGAGACAGAAAAGGAAACGTTTAACTACACCTCAGATCCTGGGACCTTATAAGAATTGCACGTCCTTAGTGCAAAACAGCTTATAAGTCGAGATATTTTCTTTTCTTTCTTTTTTTTAAATAAATGGGAATTTCATTAAACGTGCTTGGACCAGCACCCACAACGGTTGCTCCCCAGCACGAGTGTGTAAAACAGTGCCCTGTTTTCAGAGCTCGCACTTGGCACTGTTATACTGTTCGCTCCTGAACGGCTGGCGGACCCCTGCGTGTCGCACCGTGCCGTGGTCGAAACGGCGGACCGTGATGTCACGCAGTCCGGGTGGGACACGTTGTTCCCGAAGCTCCGCGTGATTTCGCCTTATCTTTTCCGTCGTTTACGTGAGGTGGCTCTCCTAAACTAAAGGGGAGCCGAAGACCACATACCCAGGCGATCGAGACTTGGCGACCTGTCGCCATTCACCTGGGCGAAACAGAATTGTCTCTGGAAACGAAGTCACAGGGAGGCTCTTGAGCGTACGTAAGGGAACAAACTGTGGCCTTGGCTGTCACAGGCACATGTGTGGCTTTGCCAGTGCCCAACAGACATGAGGTTTTTTCATTTTATTTTAAAAAAAAGGCAAAATGGTTGCACTAAAGACGGCCTTGATGTGACTCCCTCTCCCAAGTGGCTTAGGGAAGATGACAGCGTTTATAATTAGTGGTTACACAAGCCACCCCTCGAAACCTGAGTATCCGCAGAAAGCAAGACCAGCTGATCCATCCCCTAGAGCAGCATTTTTTAACTGGGGGTGGGGGTGGGGGGTGGCACTTCTGCCCCCTGAGAGACGTTGGGCAGTGTCTACGGACACTTGGCTGTGACAGCTGAGGGTAAGCTGCTATTAGCACCCAGTGGGTGGAGGCCAGGGACACTGCTGAACCCCCTGCGGAGCACAGGCCAACCCAGCTCGGAGAGCTCCCCACCCAGGTGTGTGCCAGCAGGATGCTCCCCCACCCCAAGCTCTGAGGCCCCAAAATCTCTCTCTCTGTTGTGGCCTCTTGAGTTCAGAGACATCAGGGGTCGCCTGGAGCCGGCAGGGTTTGGTGTCAGGGCACAGGTGGCGCCCTGAGTCCCCAAGCCTCATCGTCTAGTGTGGCATCCATCCCCTGACATGGCACCCGAGTTCGGTCGTGGTCTCTGGACATGCGCACGTTGACACCCTAGAGTAGCCTCGGGGGGTCGTGTGAGTTTTATGTCATTTTAGACGTCACTTCCAAGTCGTGCGTGGCCGATGGGTGCACCAAGTGTGTTTGCACGTGAAGCGTGCAGGATGTACAAGGATCTTTCCCAGTGCAAGTCCCCGTGCAGCCGGGGTCCTCTCCAGGGCGTGTGTGACCATCTGGGGGGGACCCCGAGTCATCCTCTAGGCACGTCGTCTCTCCCTAAAGCAACGTGAGGTTCAGACGTCTAACCCCAATGGAGAGTGCGGACACGTTCATTAAATGTCCCCATGCCACTTCCCCCTAAGCCTTTTCGGGGTCCCCCGGGAACAAGTGGAGGACCCCGAGACTCCGTGGCCCATGGATTACCATAACAGCAGTGGTGGCCAGAGTGTCTGGTCATAAATAATTGGGTGGGGGCGCCCAACGTGTGACATTGGTTCTCAAACCCTCAAGGGAGAAAGTTGTCAACAAGACTGATCGTTAAGGAGGAATGATGAGACCCGAGTGGATTGGAGATTCGGGGGAAGCGAGTTAGAAATCGGATTTGGCGCCAAGATGACAGGAGGAAATGCACGAAGAGGCTCAGGCTTTCGGCGTCTCTGCTGCGCAGTGCTAGAAGGCAGACGCCTCGGTCCCCAAGGACGCCACTGCCTTGGCCACTCCGGTCCAGGATGTCCCCCTGGAATTCTTTGCCTTCCATTTTTTTTTTAATTTAAAATTATTATTTATACCTACAGCAGCTGGTCTTCCTAGGCGGTCTCCCATCCAAGGACTCACCAGGCTTAGCTCCTGAGATCAGACCTCAGACTTGTTCGGGGTGGCGTGGCCGCAGACCAGGGACCGTGGCTCCACCAGGGTGCCAGCCCAGGACCTTGTGCGTGTAAAGCCGACGTGCTCAGCGCTACACGATGGAACCACGTCCAGCCTCCCGTGTTCTTTGTGAAATTCTGTGAGCGTTTTTCCAGCACCTGCTCTCTCGAGGGCCCTGCGGCCCACACGCACGTGCAGCCCCCCGCTGGCCAGAGTCGGTCCTGAAGGCCAAAGTCACGGACACTTACAAATGCCTTTTTTTCTTTTTTCTTTTTTTAAATCTATGTCCTCAGATTTATGGAAAATGTTCCCATCAGGCAGTCACATGGGTCCCTTAGCATTGTGTGGTGGGACAGCCCGTGGCGGGACCTGGGTGTCAGCGGGGCCACCCCGAGAAGGGAACAATCAGGCCCCTAAGTCCTGTCTCCACACATTGTCCCCTCTGTGCGTGTGGTGTTAAATACCGCCAATAATCCGGCTTTATAAATGACATGATCTGTGTCCCCCCAAAACACGGTGTGGCAACCCTCAGGACGTCTGAACGTGACCGCATCTGGGGACAGAGGCGATCGAGGGAGTGAGGCCATTCGGGGGACTCCTGACCGGATGAGAGTGCCGTGTCCTCATCGGAAGAGGAAATGTGGGCTCGGGTGTGGGAGAGTGTGAACAAAGCCATCTCTGTGCCAAGGAGAGGGGGAAGCCGCCCTGCGCACAGTGTGGCCTCAGGCCCCAGAACTAGCGTGACAGTGCGTTTCTGTTCAGCCACCCGGCCCGTGGCCCTGTGTCGCGGCGGCCCTCCTTCCACGCCATTAGCCCTGCGGCACGAGCACCCTGGCCACGGGTCTCCCCGCACATGTGACAGGGACCCGGGACCTGTGTGGCAGCAGGCCGGTCTGCACACACGCCCAGGACAAGGAGCGCTGCGATGCTGCCCCCCGGACTCCTGCCGCAGAGACCCCGTCTTCAGACGCGGTCACACTGGGGTCTGGGGTTAGGACTTGACCTTTAGGACGTAACCTCTTGGGGGGAGCACGATTCTACCCATCACACCCAGAGGGGCGTGCGGCAGACGCAGCATGCAGGGACACAGGGCGACACAGGCGCCCAGCGGTTCACGCCGGGAGGGAGAATAGATGGCCCGACACGAGGCAGATCATGCCGTGGGCTCAGCAGCATTGCAGGGGGACGACGACTGGAGGCCACGACCAGTGCCCAGGCTTTTATTTGGTAAGGGACACTGCAGGACAGACCTCGGGGGCTGTGTCAGTGGGTGGCGCACTAGCTGACGACCCCGAGGTTGTGTTTCTGCCCCCGCCCGAAGGCCTGCCAGCTCCAGGGGCCCCTTAACCTCTCTGAATGCGAGAGGCCAGGGGGACAGTGGTTTCAGGGGCTCGGGGACAGTGTCCCAGGGGTACAGTGCTGATAGATTAGACGTGGATGGCAGCTCGGCTTGTCCCCCGTGGGGGCTCCCAGGGGGAAAAGGGAGGGCGAACACCCTCAGGGTCCCCAGGGAGCTCGTAGGTGTCAGCACATCCTTCCGTGTCTCACCTCCCGACCAGCCTTTGCTGTGGGGACCTGTCGGCGTCTCGCAGCTAGAAGTCGCAGGGCCTGGTGCGAAATGCCACTCTGCTGCAAGATCGCAGACATCACACTCCTCCAGGCCATTACCTAAATTACTGTTGTTGATCCGACGTGGATGTGGGATGGCCGACATCTGCCGAGTACCGCCTGGGTGACAGGTGCCACGCTGGGCACGTGATGGGCAGTGACAGGTGACACCTCGTGGGTCGCAGGGCCTGCATAGCACAGGCTTGAAGACGGCTGGGGCCTGGGGCCCTCACAGCGTGGCAGCTGACCGACAGTGGGGTCTGACTCGGGCCCCAGGAGAGCGAAGGTGGCTCAAGGTCACTGCTGACCTCTCTCAACTGGGCCTCAGAGGACAAGGTGGACGACGTTCTTGATGGAAGGAACGCAGAAGTCACAGCACGTGGGCTGAGCCGCGTGCAGGGGACCATAGTGGTGGGGGGGACAGCGACGTGATACATCAGTGTCTGCCCGTGTTCCTTACCTTTGCATGTGGTGGGGTCTGGGTCTCTGGGGAGAGGGAGTCCATGACGACGGTGACAGGAATCCAGGGGGCAGTTTAGGGTCTGAGGGCAGTGTCCTCTGTGTTCGCCCCCTAAGCTAGTTGGGCCAATGGGGACAGACATCAGGGTCACACGGCGCTGGGTTCTCGTGGCCGTGCGCGCTCGCTCTGGGTGTCCCCAGGGAGGGCTCGTGGGTGCGGCTGGTGTGTCCCTGGGCTGGGCGCACGCGCGTGGGAACGTTTCATCCCATGGGTCGCGAAGGTGGCGGTGGCCGTCCACCTCTGGGCAGCCGCTCCCAGGACAGAACTTGTTTGCAGGAGCCAGTGGCTGAGGCGGACCCATTCACGCAGGCCCCAAGGGGGACCTGGGGACAAGATGATTCGAGGAAAGAAGGCGGAGGGCTGCCCTCCGGCCCAGCCCTGCACGTCGGCGGCCTGGTGGCACCCCATTAACCCTGGGGCGGGCCCCGCTTCGGGCCCTCTCACTGTGGCGGGTGAAGGAAGGTGCTGGGTCTCAAGGAGACAGGAGGGACCCCAGTGGGCGATGCTCGGTCATTGCAGCCTTCGATCACCCACCATGTGGGCTCGTGTGACATGCCAAACAGTGAGGTGTCCACAGGAGGTCACACATCGTCTCCACACAGTTTCCTCTCTTTTTTCCTCCTTATGTCACCCAAATGCTGTCTTTTTTTTTTTGAGGTGGTTATCAGCACAGCGGTATTCCAGGCTGTGCATAGTTCTCATCCACAGAACTTTCTAGAATGGCTTGTGGCACTCCTGAAGCTTCCCGGGGCGATTTCAAAGCCTAAGGATTGTTACGTGTCCACTCTGGCCATGTCGTCACGTTCCTCCTCCTCCTGTGCAGACGCGGGAGCTTTGCTTGTCAGCTCATCCCGCTGACAGTTGACAGTTTTCTGGTTTTCTGACTAATCCGAGGGATTTTCGGCAACATGTGGTATCTTTACGAGCTTAGCCGACCGGGTCTGAGGATCCCTGGCTCCCAGAGCTGTGTCGGGGTCAGCAGCCGGGTGCAGAGCTCGCCTGCTCTGAGCAGGCCTGGAAGCCGAAAGTCAGTATATTTACATTTATGGACGGTAGTTAGGGAATTAGGGAACCCTGGGGGGGTTTCTTTCACCCCACGGGGATGCCAGGTGTTGGCAGTGGGCTAACATCGATCTTCTTTTTTCCTGACACAGACTCTCACCGAATGCCAGTTTCTATAGCATTTATATACCCGATAAGTGACCAGAGACTGTGCTTTTCCCTTTTCATAAGTGTCAGGAAAGTCTTTCTTGTGTTTCTCACAGTCGACTGGTGATGTGAAACGCCAGAAACCTGTTGATTTTTAAATTTGTAGCTTTTTAAAGTCTAAAAGTGCACCTACGTGGATGCGGGTGCTGGTCGCAGTCGTAGAAACAAGCACGTGTGTCGCTGATCCCTGAAACGTCAAGCCCATCCCTTGGGTCCTTTTGTGTTCCCTGTTTGTTCCCGCCTGCACCCCGGGGTCCCCCCAGGGCATGGAGGGGGAGGTGAGGTGTCTGTGATTGTGACCAATCTGAAGTCCGAACCGGGACCCCAGCTGCTCGGGGGCCTTGCCATCGCCAGGGAGTAACAGGGTGAGCGTCCCTGTGACTGCGCGTGCTCGTGTTGCAGTTAGGGCGGCCGTGACAGAGCGCACCACAGGGGTGGGGGACGGGCCACCGGGAGCGTATTCCGTCTCAGTGCTGCAGGCTGGACCTCAGGGAGTCGCCAGGGCCACCCCCCGTGCGAAGGCCGTAGGGGGACCCCTCCCTCTCTCCTCACTTCCACCGGTTGCCGGGAAGTTTCGATGTTCCCGGTTCTGCAGACACGTCCCCCTGTGGCGGTTAGGACTGCCCTACCTTCTTTGAGGGGACACGGTCCATAAGAGTCACCCATCTCGGCCCATCCCAGCCGTCTTTCTCCGGACCCCCCTAGAGTTCCCCCAAGTGGCTACCCAGCCACGTGTGACACAGGCCGTGGCCGGTAGACACGTCCGCTGGGCAGCCAGACAAGTCCCAGGCGTTCAGATCTTTTGTCTGTGACAAAGCCCGCGTGTAACCAGCACGGAGCTCCGAGGACAGTGTGCCATACATGGCCTGTGTCCCTGCTGTCACCCGCCAGAGCGGCGAGGTGCGAAGCCAGGCGGCCATGGCAGTGCACTCACTGGGCTTCTTCGTGCCTTTCTGCCCGAGGCCTGCACGCTCCAGTGGCCTGTCCCTCCGGGAGAATTTGTCGTGGATCGGGGTGTAGGGCACGTTCGTGGAATGCAGGCCTCCCATCCGGGGACCCTGCTGTCCGCCACGTGTCTCATGAGCGGCCTTTTCCCCGTGGCTACATGGGAGGGATGCTGTGACGAGGACCTGGGGACCCGCTCGCCTTGTCCCCTGGCACACGCCTTGGGCAAGGCCCCAGCCGTCAAGGTTGCCACCAGGGCCTGCTGTTTGGAGCACGGACGTCTGGCGGTAATGCCCAGTCTTGGGGGCACTGGTGGCTTCAGATGGTACCCGGGGGTGACCTGGGTGTCCTGCCACGCAGTTCACCCCTCGGAGACGGTCTCGGGGCCCCGGAGCGGCAGCTTTCAGAACGGCCGGGCACGTGATTCTCCATCCTAACCGCAGCCCCCAAACGAGACCCGCTTCTGCTTCGAGTCTCGGCGGCGCCCGTCAGTCAGTTCTGGGACTCCTGGGCACTGTGGTAGGGTCAAAGCACCAGGGAGACGCCCTTTATTTTTATTTTCCAGGCTCATTTCTCCTTCCGGGGGGATGTAAAGTGGGGCTCGGCTTCTCCCATCCTCATGTCAGGAGTTTGCTCAAATAGATCAGAGACGGGTAAGGTGGACCTCATAGTCAAAGCAGCAGCAGGAGGCAGCAGCTTTTCTTCTCATCTCATGAAAAACACCACTTTGTGCCACGTGGACGTGGAGATGTTTCTTCGCTCAGGGGAGCAAGTTCTTCGCTGGAACTTCAGGGGGGGAAATGCCCGTCTGGTGTCTAAGGCCACACAAGTCTGGGAGGTAAACGACTGCCCCCGTCGGCCCAGATCTTGCTAAAAGCGAATTAATTGATGGGGCAAGGCACATCCGTCTCGTTTGCTGGGCCGCCGCCTCCTGCTGCTGGCTCGCAGCTTGTTTACAAAGTTCGCAGCCTGCTGGGGTCGGCTGTGCGTCGCGTCCACGCGGCCAAGACCGGCGATTCTTGACGTGAGGGGGGTTTGCAGCGAGGCCACCGTGATACGCCTGGTTTTGCCGCAGTTGACAGGCGTTGGCCCCGCTGGGGTTGCTGTGGTCCATCTGCGTGTGCGGCTTTCCCACCCAGGGCAGGAAGCCCCCCCCGTCCCCCGCCCCGATGCGGACCCCAGGGGGCACAGCCGCTGCGATGGCTTCTGTCATTTGTCATATCGTCTGTTTCCTCCGGGCTGTGCGGGTCCCTGTGACCTGCCCTGCCTTTCACAACCCTGATGGTTTTACGGAATCCTGGCCCTCAGTTCTGCAGACTGTCCCTCAGTGGGGGTTGATGTTCTTCACAGGGTGAGACCGGGGTGGTGAGTTTTGGGGACGAAGGCCACAGAGGTCAGGTGCCCTCCTGACCACATTAGGTCCTGTCGGGGTGGGGACTGTCTGTCCACCTGACTTACCTATAACGAGCTGAACTTGATCGCTCGCCTGAGGTGAGTGGTGGGTTTGTCCTCTCGCGTTTTACTGCTGCTTTTCCCCCTCCCTGTGCTGCTCATTCACAGCCCGTACTCGGGGTGGGAGCAGCGAGCTACGTGTCACCTCCTGGGGACGTTTTTATTTTAAGTTCAAGTGTGTCACTGCCGGTTTATTCGGCAATCTCTTGGGGGAAGAAAGGGGAAACCTCTTCACGGAATGCGGATCCAGTTGTTCTGGTTCGGGGCCTAACTTTATCATCGAATGCTGCCTCTGCCCCTCCCGGTGTCCCCAGTGCCGTTCCAGCGGTGCTTTCTGAAAAGCGTGCTGAGAATTTAAAGGGACCCACGAAGGTGTCTCTGTCCCCAATCCACACGGGTTTGTGACCTTATCCAGGCCTGCTTCCCGGACACTGTCCACCCCACGGCCACGCTAGGGATGCATTTTGCTTTGGGGTCAGGTAACACTTTGGGTTTTCATGACGTGTGCAGGTCCCTGGGTCAGGCAGAAGGATCTGGGCCCTCAGGGAAGGAAGGAGACCCCAGCCCCACGAGCTACGGGTCCTGTGGGCAGCTGTCACCTCGGCAGACCGTCTTGGTTAATTCAGCGAGAAGGTCAAGTAGAGGCCCTGTTAAGAGAAGTCCTCTGTGTATTTTTAGAAACAGCAAATATCAGCCATCAATGTTTAATGTTGTGTTTATAGACATCAGCATCATAAAAACTTCAAAAAGGAGGTCGACGAGCATATCCCTAGAGAAGAATTTCCCTGGCACATCCCAGTGTATACGGAAAACCATCACCGACCTCAGGAAACAAGTAAATAGCACCGTTGTGTACCTTACGGACGCTCACCAGACGAGGGGTTAGTAATTCTCCGCCAGCCAGGATTGCCATAACCCTTCCGATTTTAAGGCCACCGTGCTGGGAGCAACTGGGAAAAATAAGATGAAACATGAAAAGGAAAGGAACAGCTCTTAACGTTGCCCATCAGTGTTTTTGGTAAATTTCCTTCTATTTATCTACGTGTGTGTGAGAGAGACACACACACTGTGTATTCAGCTTCGTGGGCCACGTGTGTGTCCCATTTGCCCGTGCAGTTAGCATTCGATCATCAGCATTTATCAAAGGTTTTCACGCACCCACCCGGTCAAGTGCATGTCCCTAATTTACAGAACACGCGTTGCTGACCTTTTGACACCTCTGATCTGTGCCTTAGGCCAGGGTGCTGGAAATGGACCCCCAGGGCTCTCGCCACCAGTGACATGTCCTGAAAGCTGGTCCCCCTTATGTAGTGTTCTGGGGTTGGGGTGCCATCCCCTCAAACAGCTCACGTGGTTGCCACCCCTGTGAATCAGGACACCTTTTCTTCTTCTTTTTCTTCATCATCATCATCATCGGGCATTTCTTTGATTACACGGGAGGTGCAGTGTGTCCTCCTTTTTGTCGTCTTCGTTTCTTTTCCCGTGACGTGGACGTAAGCTTTGCGAAAAGGCCTCTCTCAGGTGCTGCTGTGAACAAGAACATTTCGTGTGGGTTCACGGGGATGGATGCTGTGATTTTGAGGATGTGAGGTCAGAGGTCTCCTAGGCGGGCCATTGCTGGCGTGTGCTAGGACGCAGCTGACCTCAGCCTTAGGCCTGCGTGTCGAACAGGACCTGGGGCCAAAGAAGCAGGAAAGCCAGGGATAAGGGGTTAATTTGCTGAGATGCACTTCCACGAGCTGTTCTGAGGTTAAATGGACTCTTCGACCCCTTTCCTTAAAGGGCCCCGTGGGTGTCGAGCTGTGGCCGCTTGTTGAGTGAGTGTGCGTTTGGGTGCCACCAGGACGTGTAGATCCCGCTCCTCGTGTCCTGTTTCTTGGTCTGCTCATCCAGTGACAGTTTATCGTCCAGCACTGGTGTGGAAAGCACAGGGTCTTATGTTAGGCAAGAAAAGACTTTTAAAGTATAAAACGGTAAATAGACAAGCTTGCCAGTTTGTTTCTCCTTGTCATTAGCCGAGTTCACTGTTTTGCTCGCGTGTGTGTGTGTGTGACACGTTTTGCTGTGCAGAGGGATTAATTGAATCTCTCTGACGTGACAGGCTCTGGGCTGTCTCTGAAGCACTAGCTGTTGTTTGATATACTCGGGACAGGGACAGAATTGCTTGTTTCCTCTGCTGCTGCGACGCCATCCAAGCTCACGTTTGTGTGTGAGCAGGACCACTCTGCTGTCACTCTTTGGTGACGTCCCACAGAGAGCTGTGCAGGTCCCAGTTCTACTTCTCTTCCAATGGTGTTTGTTCGAAATATATATATATTTTTTTTCTTAATTCTCTAAAGAAAGCTCTCCACACTTTCAGATGAAACCAGGGGAAGGGAAGGAAAAGGATGATCGGAAACGATTGATGGTTGCTGTAAACCAACGCTGTGATGATTTGGGGTGCAGGGTCTGCCCTTTCACAGCGTAGCAGGTGTGGCTTCTGGGTGACGTTTGTGTATTTTTTTGCTCAAAAGCAAGTTGACGAGGTGAGTCTAGCCAGGACCGGAATGACTCCTTTTCTGCCAAACATGAGGACATGGGCTAGTCCATGGGGAAGCGGCCACATCTCTTTAATGGCAAGCGTCTTCTGAGGACTCGGGATGCTACTTCCTCTCATGGTTTGAGGCCCACAGACTGGGTGGCTTCTTGGTTTTGTCCTGTGCAGGGACAGCGTGAACACCGCTTCACAGGGCACACGTACAGAGCCAGTTTCAACTCTGGACCACTGAAATCCATCTTCTCTCCACCCCAATGATGACGAAAGTCAAAAGCTCTCGTGTGTCGATGCAGTGAAGACAGGTGTTGCGTAATCTCCGCCCTGCAAAATGAATTTTTTCTCTTAAATGGACTCAAACAGAACTGAGAGTGACCATAAGACTCCTCCTGGTCAAACGCGGGCAGTCGAGTGTTGGCTTTGTCACCACCTGGGTGAGACGGGAGGCAGGCTGGTCACCTCAGTGCTAGAGGGCAGCGTTCGGTGATGTTGGTGACAAACAGGCCCGAGTGAAATCCTGAAGCGCGGCCTCTGAGCATGAACGTGTAAGGGAACAACGGAGTTAATTTGTAAAGGAAGATTTCATGCAGTAATAATAGCAGCGTCACCAGGAGCAGTCCTGCCTCGTTCAGGGTCACTTAGTCCTAATTGGTGGCACATGCCACCTGCGGGGCCAGGTGGCTCCAACGTCACAATGTCTCAGGTGCGCAGACAGTGGGGTGGGCTCTTCGCTCGGCACACGAGTGACCCGCTCGTCACCTTGACATTTGGGGACCACAGGCTTTCATCTGGGTCTCGCTCAGGTGTCTCCTAACGAGGGACTCCTAACAAGTCACGACGTTCCAAGTAACTGGAAACAGAAAAGAGCAGCTGGTGGTTTTTAAATCTGTCTGAACCGATCAGGGAATAAGAAAAGATGTCACGGGCACATGGTAGAAACTTCGCAGTGCGCGCACTTGCGGGAGGAGCCGTGTTGGCCTCAAATGCACGGTGCCGTCTTGCCGACCACGGAATTGGAGCCATAAAGGGAATGTACGTGTTCTGACAGCCACAGTAAAACGGGAAAAAGAAACTGGTGAAATTAATATTGTGGTATTTATCTCAGTCTGTGTTAGGTTAATATTGGACTCCATATTTTAACTTTTAATAATTCAACAGCATGTTCTGTTGGAAACTGTATATCCAAAAGTGTGTCATTGTGACAGGTGGTTCATTTTTTAAAAATTATCCACAGAATATTTTTTTTGTGTGTGTGTGCTGTCTGCAAAATTCCATGTGCCATTTAAACAGCACATCTCGATATGGAGTCGTCACATGGGAGCTGAGACCTCCAAGCTCTGATGTCCATCTCATATTGTGAAAATCACCTATTTAATGGCGTGAAAAATAAGCTTCAAGCAGAAGTTTTAGGAAAGGAGAATTTTAAACTTGGGTGGTTTATGGTCGTTCATCTCTGTGGGATTGGTCCAGGAAATAAGCGCGACCGGCCCCTGCCAGTGCAATGACGGTGTGAGGCTGACATAGAAGGAAGAAAAAGGGGTTAAATTTGTGTGGAACATGACAGGCGGCTGAAGGGAGAGCAGATCACGTCTGCAGATGTCCCCAGATGTCCCCTTAGGAGTCGTGCCATCAAGCACAGGAATAGATAAGGAAACACAAACAGGTACGGGGTCTGAGCTCTCGTGTTTGGAGGGGGCGTCAGAGCTGTGAAGGAGCTGTCCCAGCAGGGTGACATAGGTCCCTTCATGGCAGTGCATAGGGACACCCTGGGAGTCCTAGGGACAAGGAACAGCCATCCCTCCTGGGGTCAAGAAGGCTGGACTTAATGATCTCCCGCAGGAGGTGACTGTAAGCCTGTCCCCGGAGGTACCAGGTAGGAAAGGAGGACGGTGGGGACAGGGCGACAGCCAGCAGAGGACGACGCAGCAGAACCAATGGAGCAGCATGACATAAGTCTTTTCATTTGTCCTATTTCGTGGGCTTCTGTCCCACTTCACCCATAACCGCATTTTAATAAACATTTCATAAATGGACCTCTGAGCTCATTCACAGAGTCAACAAAGCGGAGAATTTGCTCGTTTCCGTTTGAATTTGCCACTGAGACTGAGGCTCACGTTTCCTTTTTTCTGACTTTGCACCTGTCCCCTGAGTCGGGAGCCGTGGCCGAGTAGATTAGTTAGATCTGCCCAGCGGTGCGGTTTCTCAGGCTTCCAGAATTTTCCGACGGCCACCAGTTCAGTCCCGACCATCGGGTCACAGCATCGTACGTTACTGTGTTTGAATGAGCTCTGCGATGAACCTTGGTTTAGCCAGATCGTCCATCCCGTCCCATCTCCTCACCTCAAAGATTAGAATCCGTTTCATTAACCAAATGTGTCATTCCCCCACCTGGTCCCCGAGTTCTCCAAGGGCAGAAGAAGAAAGAAGCTGGCCTGAGGATGTCTAGGTTCGACTAGGATCGAGACGCTCCAGAAGCGACCGAGATGCTGAGATCGTCTCTGGGGGGGGCGTCTGCTCGGGCGAGAGGCGTGCCACAGTGTCGCCTGTGAATTCCGGGACAGCTGAGTGCACCTGGCATCTCACAGATGAGGTTAGAAGCCGGCTCGTGAGGGAAAGGAAGCGGGCGTTTAGTCCGGACTCGCTGGGCCTGCAGGAGAAATGCACTTGCATGGACGGTTCGTCTCCGCGGACTTTTTTTCCTTATTCCGGTAAAATGCACATCGCAGAATTTCCCCTTTTCACCCACCCTGAAGGGTGCGGCCCTGAGGACATGCACCGTCCACCCCCAGAAGGGGGTTTCATCGTCTCAGATGAAAACGAACCCCGCGAAGCAGTGACTCTCCTCCATTCCTTCCCCCACCACTGCTGACACCACAGTGCTGCTGCTCCCTCTGTCCTTAGGTGCTTCGTGGAGCGAGGATCATACAGTATCTGGCCTCTCGTGTCCGGCTTCTGTCGCTTAGCATAATGGCTACTAGGTTTCTAAGTAGTCGAAGAATTTTATTTTTAAAGGCTGAATAATATAAATATTTGATATCTGCAAATGCATATATTCTCATGTGCATATGTGAAAAATGCGTGTTAAAGGAATTTTGTATGAAATTTGTATCTTCTCTCATAAAGAAAAGAATATTTTAAAGAAAACAGTATTTTTTCATGTCCTAAATCTACGCCTCAAAGGGAAGGGCCCGTTTACTGGTGTCTCTTCAGCTTTACGAATACACAGGAGGAAGGGCACACATCTCCTGCAGTGGTAAAAAAAAAAAAAATCGGCTTAAAGAAAAGCGGGTTCCAGAAGTGAGTTTTTCAGGAAGATGGGAAGATAAGCAGTCAGGGCCCTGCGCCTTCTCTCCTCCCACTTTCCTCGATCGGCGACTAAAAGCAGAAAGGAGGGTGATGGCTGGCCCCATTTCAATTCCCGGCGGATGAAGGCCCCATCCGGAGCTGCCCTACTTCTCGACACTGTTACGATATTCAAGGTCATGTTTATCTTTATTTGTCACCACCACCTTGGCACACTTGCATTTTGTTTTAGCCCAATGTCTATCGTCTGCAGATTTCAGAGCTTCCAGCATTTTAAAAAAATGCACATCGGTTCGTATCTCTGCTGCAGAACATATCGTTTTCCCAAAACCTCCACTTCTTGGCATGTGTAGTGGCTGGTGCCCTCAGAGCCCTGACTTGTGTAGTGGCTGGTGCCCTCAGAACCCATCAGAAAGGTGTCTTTAAAAGCCTTCGAGAGGGGAAGTGGGGTGCCAGGTAAAGCACAGCTTGGTAAACAGACGTGCAGTGTCATGGGGTTCGGTGGCCCAGGTGCATGCAGGCATCTCTCGTAACTGACCCAGTGCCCACCTGCTTTTCTGAAGGGGTGGGCACTGGGCAGACTGTGTCCCTGTAAAAAGCCTCCCACTCACTGCTGAGGTCATTTGGATGGGCGTCCACCTGCCTGTCAGCGTCCCCATTCTGTGGGTGGCAGTGCAGTGGCCTTGGCTGAAAAGGCCCCGTGGCCCAGGTGTGTTTCCTCCCTGTCCCCCACGACGCGTTGGCCTGCGAGGGTCAGGGCTGCCACTGTGACTCTGCCGTGTGATGCGGTGCTGTCCCTGCGGTGTCAGCTGCGGCCGTGCCATCCGTCTCTGGTGGCGCTCGCACGTGGCCAGCAGTGGATGCTGGCTGTTCGCAGCAGGCCTCGGGTCTGCTCCTTGTTCACGGGCAACAGAGGGATCTTTGAGCTGCAAATTTGATGTATTTTAGCAAGAGACAGAATTAGTACGTGTGTGGTTAAGCATTTAATCTGTGGTCAGTAAAAATGTGCATTTATCCTTTCGACTTTCTGATCCATGAGGGCTATTTTTAGTTGTTTTCTGCGTTTGGGCCACTGAGAAGAAAGCGTTGTGGCCTGTATGAAAAATACATACAACATCCCTCAGACAGTTCTTTTTTGATCTCAGATCTGTGTCAGAGCGCTGTTTCACCTTCTGACTTTTCACAAGAGAAACCAGGCAGAGCCCTTGAGCGGATGAACTTGGGGATTCTAAACTGAGCTCTGTGAACGTACCGACTCTCCAGTGTGGCACTGTAGACACTTAGGGGGGATCGGTCTCTCCAGCTGAGGGGCCGTCCTGTGCCCTGTAGGCAGCACCCCTGGTCACTGCCCACTGCATGCTCGTAGCATATCCCTCACCTCTGACTCCAGAGGTGACGCCCAAAAGTGTCTCCAGACGTTGCCCAGTGTCCCCTGGGGTGGAGGGCACGGTCGCCTCTGGTTGAGAACCACGGTGGTCGCCCCGTGCTATTATCAGAGATGATGTACGTGGACCCATGTCACATTTCAGTGTGGAAAGGGACCTGGACAACCGGTGTCAACCCCCCTGGCCCTGATGAGTCTGACCACCTCCTCCAAAATCAGAGTTAATACAAAACACCAGAGGGCGGGACTCGAGGGGGTTCCCATGGCAGCCAGGGCGGGAGGCAAAAAACTCCCAGTGCCTCTGGTCACCTGGGACACTCCGAAAAGCTCCTGAGGACAGGTGCTTTGCCATAAGCACAGAGACGGGGTGTGGTGTTCTCCATGTTTGTGCTTGTCGCTCAGGGCTCCCGCTTTCGGTCGCTGGCCGGCTGTGACCTTTGTGACACTGGGTTCCCTTCCTGCGCCTGCATTCCCTCCGCAGGCCGCCCTGTCTGCCGCAGCCAGGCCACCAGGTCCCTGGGTCCCGGGTGCCAACTTGCTCTGCCCAGCCCCCCTCTGCCTGCCTTTCACTCGGGAGGAGGAGGAGGAGGAGGAGAAGGAGGAGGATTCAGCAAAGGAGATTAAAGGCAAAACAGTGTCATTTGCCTTGGGCATCCTCCCCAGGGCCTACAAAACGGGCTCAGACACATACTTGTACGTACAGATGTCCACAGCAGCACTGTTAGCCACAGCCAGAAGGTGGACACAGCCTCATGCCCATCACCCGATGGACAGATAAACTTATCGATGGACGGATGAATGAATCAGTGGACGGATAATGAATCAATGGACAGATAAATGAATCAGTGGACGGATGAACGAATCAGGGGCCACCCATCCTATAGAGCAGTGGTCAGCCATGCCAGGGAGTGAGGTGCTACCACATGCTGCATCGTGGCTGAACCTCGAAAGCATTGGGCTCACGGAAAGGAGCCAGATACAGGAGGCCCCGTGCGATTCCAGAACAGGCACAGCCGCAGACGCAGAGCAGATAGACCGGTGGTTTCCGGGGCTGGGGCTGGGGCAGGGGTGAGGAGTGACTGTTGCTGGGTGCGGGACCTTCTTTTGGAGCGATGGAAGATGATCGGGGACTTGACATGGGGGACGATTGCTCAGCTCTGTGAGTGTAGGGAGGGCTTTGCCCCTCCCCCATGGAAGGGCATCAGGAAACCGGGAGGCCCTTGGAGGCCCTTGGACACCCACCACTCCCTTTGAGAACGCAAAATGCGTTTCATTTGTTAAGTGATTTGCATTTCACACAAATGCTTCACGACACACACACGTTTTGCCAGCCCCGTGTATCCCTAGTGGTTCTGTTCGGGGACCAATAATAGGAAAATCAGCAATGACCAAATATTGGAAGGTCGGATTTCTCATTTTAATTTGTTTCTAGCAGGAAACTAATGAATGTCGACGTGTTGCATAACCAGGAGAATGTTATTAACCAGAGTCATATTTCCTTTTTTTTTTTTTTTGGCATTTACAACACACACGATGCTAATTATCCTTAATGAGTTTAACAACATATATAAAAGATAATCTCCACTTCCAAGACTCTCGTTTGTGAGTTGCCATCTGTTTTTGGACCAAAGAATAAGGATTGGATTCGAAAGCTTTTCTGTGAGCAGCTTGTAATAAGAGCTGTGTATATATTAATTACTTAATGAATTATTATGGATTTTAGTGTTTTGGTTTTCAAGCCATTGGGGGCGTATTGTGGTGACATCTGCTCATATTTTGACACTTCATGGTATTTAGCAGTTTCATCACGAGGCTCTTTTTTCCTCCTGGTGATTTATAACCTAATCCTGAAGACAGTAACTCGCTTGTTTACGTCAGGGTTTACTCTAAGGAACATTGTCCTGTTTCGTCTGCACTACAGAATGGTTCTCGTAATGAAACATACTTTGATCTTAGGAGCAACATGGATGATCTCTTGTAGCCGTTTCACTCTGGTACACTTTAGTAGAGTTGTAGACAAATTTTGTTTAAATATCGTATTATTGGTTTTTTTTCTGTGGCCAACTTTCAAAATTGCCCTGGTTATGTCTTTAATCTTAATACAGCCTTGTGATATTTTCTAGAAATCTAATGGGGTGACGAACCTGCTTGTAGAGTCCTTTTGACCTAGAAACGTGGAACTAGAAACTAGAAACATGGCTTTGTGAGAAATAACTTGAATTACCTTAGACGTTTCGAGAGGTTCTGTATCGTTTCACTCGTAAGAAACATCTTCGTTCATTGCTTCACGTGTGGATTTTAATTCTGTTAAACCTGGCCCCTTTTCATGATCCCTGAATACTCCTGAACAAGAATCGGTTCAGTTCTCAGGCTTTGTGGATGGTCGTAGGCCACTTAAACGGGGTAGGAGGCTGGATTCATTCACAGCCAAAGCCATTTTATAAGGCAGAAGGTAAATGTCATTAAATAATGCTCACTGACTGCTTAGTGTTCACATGGACTGATTTTTTTTTTTTTAACATTTTACTAGGGGGACAATTATCCTTTCATGAGAGATACAAACCCGAGTTCTCTAGAAATCAGTGCAAGTGGAACTGCTGCGAGATGGAAATTTATGAGTGGGGTAGTGGAGAGGTTGAGATGTCTTAGTGTCTGTCTTTTGCTTTATTTTAGGGAGGCCCAGGTCAGGGGAAAGACATCCTCATGTGGTTCCTGTGATTTTCTGAGCGTGGTGTCTATGAGCTGGATACACACACGTAAACGGGGCCTGTCGTGGTGTCTAAAGCCACCCTTAGTGATGTCTAAAGTTCCTTTGAGGCATCATTTCTTCCCTCAGGGTGTGGGTGGCTTAATTTATCGGTGGCATATGGTACCGTCCTTAACGACATTTCACATGGGCATTAGTTTATCATTAAGTGATAGCAGTAGCCATATCCGAGCAAAAATTCATTTTATCTGCTTTGAGACTCTTTGCTTTCAGGATTTCTGCACGTACAATAATACCCAGCTGGCCGTTTTCATGTCTCCTGTTCCATTTTGCAAATAAAACTGCATAGTCTGTGTTCAAGTTCAAAACAGAGATGATGATGAAGCAAAATGTGTTAAGTTAGAGATGAGATGAAAAAAGAACACGGTGTATTGGATTCAAAAGAGAAAACTCAGAGGAATAGGAGAAGTCAGCAGTGAATAAATAGTTCCCAAAGATTTTTAAGGTCTTTTGCTATTTTATTTTATTTTATTATTTTTATTATTTTTATTTTTTATTTTATTTATTTATTTTATCTTTTTTATTTTATTTTTATTTATTTATCTTATTTTATTTTATTTTTTATTTATTTTTATTTTATTTTTATTTTATTTTTTAATTTAATTTTATTTTATTTTCATTTATTTTATTTATTTTATTTTTATTTATTTTTATTTTATTTATTTTATTTATTTTTATTTTATTTTACTTTATTTTATTTTATTTATTTTATTTTATTATTTTTTATTTTATTTATTTATTTTTTATTTATTTTATTTTTTATTTTATTTTATTTTTTATTTTTTATTTTTTTATTTAATTTATTTTATTGTATTATTTTATTTTATTTTTAATTTTAGTTATCTTTTTTGTTTTATTTTATTTATTACAAATCTCCCATTTCTCACCAGGCAGGTCCCGGGAGACGCCGTGTCGCCGTGTGGTTTCTCTGATCGGATGCTGGGGAACTCATCGGTCCGAGGGTCTACACATGAAGTCACCATAAAGGTGAGTGCTCCACCTGCCGCTGAACCTTGGCTCTTCTTCCCGAAATGCGTTTAAGGATTCTGTCTCAGGAAAGACACAGAACTGCTGTTTTAAGATGAGGTTTCCAGAAGAAGGCACAGGTATCTTTCCCCTTGCTGAAATCAAACGTGGCAGATGGAGCATCATGAAATCAGTGTTTACATCGTCCGTTGTACCTGACTTTTGCGGCCTTCTAAGGTTTTGGGGTCCCGAACGAGCTATTACCAACTTTTCTGAGTCTTAACGGGAGAGGATGACAACCTCTGCAATCAATCTGTCTTGTCAACGTTGAGAATTGAAATTGAGCCGAGATAATTTGTTGTAATTGGGCACATGAGTATAGATTGTATTTGCCTCCTGTATCTTAATCCTGCGCTTTATTAGTTTCTTAATATGATTTGTGTCTGTCTGCAAATTGATTTGCTTGTTAACCTTGGAACTGTCAGAGCGACGTGGAGATTACTATTTAGAGGTCTAATGAGATGATGTTTCCAGAACAGCCAAGCAGTCTTAGGTACACCGGCTTGGAGACTTGAAGCCCACATCCCAAATAAAACTGGAGGCCTACTTCCCACCCCCCAAAATATTTTTCTGTAAAAGAAGTTGTTATCTTGTAGAAGATGGGATTTTAGGATTTGAATTTATTATTTTTGTGTTTTCTGGTTTTCTTTAATTTTTTTTAGCAAAAAACACAGAACCTTTGTAATGTTTAAAACATAAAGATGGAAATTGCTTTGTTTAAAAACAATCAGAAGGACAACGATGGGCTTAAATTTAACTAAATTTAACCAAGTACATAAAAACTGTTTTAACAAAGTAAATGAGTAAGTTTTGATGTTCCACTTAAATATTTGAAAAGTGTCATTTGTTAACAAAAACAAAAATTCACGAAATGTTAATGGAGTCAGGTTTGGGACTGGCTTTACCTTAGCATAGTGTTTTCAAAGTTCACCCACGTTGTGGCCTGCATCTTTTTCACGGCCGAGTAATATTCCGTTGTATGGATAAGACCCCGTTTTGTCCATCCGTTCCCGAATTGATGGGCATCTGAGTTGTAGTTATCTTCCAGTCGGTCCGGATAATGCTGCTGTGCACACTCGTGTAGGAGGTTTTGTTCAGGACTTCATTGGAGCCTTTGATAGCTCGTCCCGCAGTGTGCTTGTCTCCTGAAGAAATGGGAAAATCTTTGGGAGAGCACAGGGTCCCCAGACACTTTCCGTCAAGGGCCAGAGGGCGGATGGCTTAGGCCTTGCGGGCCAGCCGGCGCTGCGTTTGTCGTGTGAATGTCCCTGTCATCACACAGAAGTGCACGGTCGTAGCCGAGTGCCAGTAACACTTTATGAATGGACGATGGAATTAGACTGTCACATCCATTTCATGGGTCGCAAAATTTGACTCTCTGGGCCTTCTTTTCGACCGTTTGAGAGGGTAGACACCGTCCCTAGCTCACTGGCCTTACACAAGGAGGCCTAACAAGGGGGATGCACACACCTGCTGTGCTTCTCCCTCTTCCCACTGCAGCCTGTCGAGCTGGAGGACATCGGCCTGGCACGTGACAAGGGCAAATATCATGTGGTCACTTAGCAGGGACACCACGGACGTCGGGAGCCGAGATACAGGAATTCGAGGGCCTCCTGCTGTGCCATGAGAAGTGACTGCCTGAACTTGGAGACTTTTGGGGACTCTCCACCACTACCCCCTCCCCTCCAAGGGACATTAGGCCACATGTGGAGACATTTTTCGGGGTGAGGGGTGCTACTGGAATCCATTGAGTAGAGGCCTGGATGCTGTTCGACACCCTTCAGTGCAGGGCACAGCACCCCATGGAGATTTACGTGGGCCCCCTGTCGGGAGGACCGAGACGGACAGCCCCGTTCACTGTCACGTTGTAATTTAAATCTCAGGAGACTCATGGCTGTGGAAATGGGAGCTGCTGATCGTGTGATTCTAAAACCTGGTGGTACCTGTGTTTGCTGACACAAACGCGTGAGCCTCACGGGACCGTCATCCCATCCTGGGTTTCACGATGCTTTGTTTTCCTTTCGTCGTTGTCGTCGTTATTTATATCAACGGGAGCATCAGAGGAGGCTGTGATGCCGAGGTTTATGGGATCCAGGCCACTTCAGTGGGCGAGCCCACTGCCTTTATGTCTACAGAAGAAGCCACGGGTTGATTTTTCAGAAACCAGGGGCCACGCCACATGAGTAAATGACCTCACATATGTGAGTCACCTACCAGAGGGAAGGAAAAAGTCAGGGCACGTGAATCCTGCCCATGTGGGTGACATCTCAGTGTTTCAGTGTCGCGGTGGTTTCACGTGTGTCCCTCAAATTTGTTCAGAGGCCTGGTTTTCGTTGCTTAGAATCTATTTCCAGCCTCTCCATCTGAGAGATAATTAACGTCCGTAAATTAATTTACGGCTTAATTGGAAGCATTAGCTCAAAGCCCAGAGCCATTGGAAGAACAGCAAAGTGCTCTTCTGTGGACGCAGACACAGGGCCGTCTGCTGTGAGCTCTTGGGTACGTGAACGTGGCCTTTCACCATGTGCAGAGGAGGAGGACGTAAGGGGGACGTCGTGCTGTCTCTCTCATGGGCATCATCTGGCTCACATGATGCCCACGTTCTGGGCCATTTTCTGCCCCCACCAGCCCTAGTGTTTTCCCGAAGGCTTCCTTCTGGGCCTGCCTCCTGGGCAGACAGAGGAGACGTAGGGAGTGGGTGGCGAGGACAGAGGGTTTGAGAGGGGACCCTGTGGCCACTTGGGAGGGAACCGCAGCACGGGATGCCTTGCCTGTCACATCAGCATTCTCCATTGATGTGCTACCGGGTCCTGGACGAAGGCCACCACCAGCTGTTAATGAACCCAGAAGGGCAGCCAGGCACGGAGGGGAGCCTCCCCCAGGGGTGTTCTCTGCTGCTTGAAGAGAGTGACACTATTCTCTAACACGAGACCCCTCCTTTCCTCCTTCCCGAGCCTGCAGCCAGCCTTGTTTTCCACTTGGAAGCGCTGAGGCTGTCATGCTGATTACTTCCGACGACATGGCTGTGCCTTAATTATGCTTTAACGAACGGGAGAACAGTTCGTGTTCATAGGAGGGAATCTGAGAACACGGAAAAGCACACACGCTCTCAAACGCAGGGATAGCCCCATCCCGAAGACAGGTGCAAGAGTGCAACCTCTGTGCATGTGTGTGTGTGTGCGTGTGTGCGCACATCATGCACATTCTGTCCTGAAAGCGACCTTTTTCCCAAATGGAGCAGTATATCTTGGACGTTTTCATGAAATATTCCTTTAAGGGTCGCATCTTATTCCGTTGGCTCATTCCCATCTGTACGTGGTGCTGCCACTATGGCTCTGATCGTAAAAATAGTTGATTTTATTTCTAATTTTGGACCATTTGACTCCAAGTAAACAAATACAACTACGAGCAGCAGAAAAGCTTGTTTGGGAGGGAGTTTCTTCTCACTGTGGAACGATACTCACAGGCCCGTTGGTAAATGAAGACACATCTATGACAGAAGACAACCGAGACGAAACCCTGTTTCTATTTTCGTGTCTTTCCTCCCCAGCCTTTTCTGTGTGTGTGTTCCCATCATGGAGGTCAAACTATAACGGCCTTAATGTATTTACTCACATTGTCCCTGGCCAGGAGGATGTGTCAGCAGCTGCGTCTTGGCCCAACGACACAGGAGAAAGAGATGTGCAAAGTGATAAAACAAGCCGGTCTCGTCCAAAACACACTGCTCCGCAAGCCAGTCCTAGAAAGGCCCCCCTGCCGTGGGTCAGCACGTGCTCAGCTCGTGGTGTCAGGAGAAGAGAGTCACTTGGCAAGAAACGGACCTGCCATTTCTGTCCGTGACCCCAGCTCCAACTCTCCCGTGCGTGCTCGTGGCTTTGTCTTTTGAGATAATTTAAACAGCAATTTAGATTTCGTTCAGGGGGCCGACCTCGGCCTTCCCAGCGAATGGGAGGAGGCACAGGACACGCCGTGAGGATGTCCACAATTGACACAAAGCGTGTCCTCGACGTTGCTCTTACGACCACATTTCTTAACTGTTTTGGCAACGGAACCGTGAGTGCCAGGAGCCGCTGCCATTCTGGAGTTAAGTCGTAAAGAGGACAAATGCTGGATCTAGAGAAAATTTCCCCTTCGGTGTTTTGACAGCTGCAGCCCCAGGTCGTCGTTGCTGTTGGGACGGTCGTGTGTGGAGCAGTGCCGGCAGCCCGCACTGATCTCGCTTACGCAGCGCATGGGGACACGGCTGTGACTCTCCGGGGACGGTGCTGGCGTCCTCTTTGCACAGTCACGAACTGCAGGATCTTCGCGTCCACCGAACCGAAGGGGTCTGGACTCAAAACTGGGGCAGGCAAGAGGACGGACACCATTGCACGAGTTCAGCTGTGGCGTTTGTCATCATTGTCCCTTGTTTCATTTTATCCTTCCGTTCGAGGCCCACCGGGGCTGCAGAGGCTCTGCTCGCTTTTTCTCCAGAGCCGCAGGGTTTGCAGAGTGTCCACGGCAGTTCTCAGACCTTGGACTGGAAACAGAGGGCCATCCGGTCACCAGCTAGGCCAGCCCCGCTAGAAAGTGCACAGCCACACACAGCCCCCGGGGTAGCTGCAGGCGGTGACGGGCTCTGTAGGTGCCACTTGTGTGTTTAAAAGTCACCGATTGACTCTTCCGAGCACGTCGGCTTTGGGGGGGGGGGGTTGGGGGTGCGTGTGGTTGGCTGAAGAAGAGTCCCACTGCACCTCTGCTGCGCCCCAAGCCCTGGTCTCAGGGTCGGTGTGAAAGCATTCCAGCCTCTCACCCCTCCCGCCTCAATTTGGAGGTGGCAGAACTGAGTCCTTGGACCTGCAGCTAGAAGAAGGGGTTGGAGATGTGACCTGATCTGGCCACGAGGCCCCCTGCGTCCCCCATTTCTACCCTGATCCTCGTGCAGCCACCACAGGCGTTCCAAGCTTCCCATCCTGCGGCCACCAGAACTGTTCTTAGCAGAGGGGACACGGGCCAACTTCTAGAAGACGCGAGTGGCCTTTCACTTCAAAGCGTGGCACAGGGGCCAGGCTCCCGTTGTGGGCCCGGGGGAGCACCTGGTGAAGGTCAGAATCCTCCTCGTAATGTGTGTGTGTGCGCGCGTGTTCAGCTCCCAGTGTGGCCAGGCGCCATGCTTTGCACATAGTAGGTGCTCCTTTTCCCCTGTCATCTGTTCACACGTCATTTTCCCTAAATGTGGAAAAAGCAGGAGCTTCCCGCAGCCACAGGACTTGGAATCCTACTCGGACACACGTGTGTGCAAGAAATTACACAACAGAAACCTAAAACCCTGATTGTTTGGGGAAAAAACACGATTTTCTTCTGACGTCTTCATGTGACATTTAGGTCTTGGAGGAAAGAGGCTGCGTTACTCTGTTCCCCAACCTTCTGGGTCCATTTGGGCGAGGTGTGTCCAGAACAATGATTTTTTTGCCAAGTGGAGATGGACCGTCCTGCTCATGTGAGTCAAAGAAGTGAAACTGAGTCTTAAAAACCAGCACCAGGACCATCAAGCACATTGACCAGACGTGCAGCCCGTGTGAACACCCGCTGCTTGATGCCTTCGCTTGTTTTAATACAATCGAACCCACAGACTTGAAGTGGCCTCAGCCTTGCTGGTAGGTTTGTGGTCAGTTCATGTAACATTGTTTAATGTCATATATTGTTAATGTTGTTAAGGATAACATTGGTTCACTAGTCTTTTCTGGAATGAGTTCGGTTTTCGGAGAAATAGCCGTGTAGAAGCTGGTTGAGTGGGGGTGTCAGGCGGGGCGGATTTTGATCCAGTTCGTACATCAGTTTTTAAAGATTAAGATAGGTGCTTGGGGTGGGGGGTAGGAACTCTTTAAGACATTCGCCCCGTGTCGGGGAAACGTTCTGTTCCTTGGATCCTGATTTATAAACGTCGGGAGGGGGTGAATCTGATGAGGAAGCAGAGCCAAAGCCCAGACAGCAGCTTCCACACGCGGAGAAAGGGCGATGCGTGAAGATCAATAAGTAGAGGAACCGACTGACGACGTTCATCCGTGACCCCCGTCTCCCGAGGGCCCGCATCCTCCTCCTCCGAAGGCCCGTGTGAACACGGGCACAGACGCCTGTGTGTGGGACCCCGTCACAGGGTGGGGGTTGTGAGCCAGGCCCCCGGTGCAGGGGCGCCGTCTGTACGCGTCGGGAGACCTGCCATTCAGGGAACAGAAGGATCTGGAAGCCGAAAGACAGAGCCAGCCTTGGATTTTCTTGGGACTGTGACTGTCTCTGACCTCGTCGTGCTGCACTCAGTCCCCAGGATCTTCCCAGCGCTGTCCTGGGGTGAACTCCCCGGAGTCCGAGCAGAAACCCCAGCCCACACCTGTGTTTCCACGGTCAAGGTCCCCTTTCGATGGATGCACGAGGACAGGAGCGTTAATGACCGTGAATTCAGCGGCCAGGGGCAGCCCATTTCTAATCTCACAGCGTCCCGGGGCCAGGGGTCCCAGCTGGCCTAGCCGGGTCTCCCGAGGTGGCCGTCACGGTGCCGGCTGAGCCACATCCTTCCTTGGAGCTTGGGGTCAGGAGTCTTCCAAGTTCACGCTGTTGCCATGGTTTCGGTTCCTTGGGGTTGTGGGGCCGAGGCCCACAGCCTCCCAGGGGCCGCCCTCAAGCCCCCTGGGGGCTTTGTGTGATGGCAGCTTTTCCGTCCAGGGCCAGCAGGAGGGTCCTCCCCCATCTCACGTACTAGTGTCTGGTCATCATGGCAGTGACAGCTGCCCACCCTTGCCACAGAACGTGGCCTTGCCATGACAGCAACATCCATCTCTGCATAGCGCAGCGGTCCCCAGCCTTAGGGGCCCCAGGGACCCGGGGTGTTTGGTGTTAGCCGCCCGACGCAGAGCCTGGTGGCCGTTCTCGGCAGCTGGCTGCGGTGAATGCTGATGTGACAGGGACAGGGGCGTTCTGCTGCGTTGGCTGCTCCTGTTCTCTTGGGGTCGGCTTCTTTCCAGCATCCGCCTAGGACCCCCGTTTTCTTGGCCACTTCAGACCCACAGGTCCCCACAGTTCTCCCCATCGTGTCCCCTACCCCAGGTTTTCAGCTGCCATCCAGGCACGGAAGCCCCAGGCAGCCTCACCGTGACAGCCGGGTGTCGTCGCGGCCTGCAGGGGCCCATCGTGATGTCAAGGACTCGGTGGTCATAGCACACACGTGATTTTTACTGAATGAAAAGTCGGGTCTTGTTTTTAGTTTCCGTCTGCTCCGACATTGGTCCTTTGTTTCTTCCACGTGGTTTGTCCCTGACACTGTTACAGCCTGAGCAAACACACCCACGTCTGTGGTTCTGAGGGAAACGTTTCAGCAGGATGCATGGGTTTTTTTAGAGAGAAATAATGACGACCCGTCTACGTGATCAGGGTGTGTTTCCTTCCTCCGTCTGGAAGGGCACGCGGAACGACGGCGTCGCGGGCCGCGTTGGAAAACTCTGCTTTCTCCTGTCGCCCTGCCCGCAGGGGGTGGCTCCCGCGTTGTCAGGACCCCGTCGCTGCGAGGCGAGGCTAAGATGAGCATAACCAGCGACGAGGTGAACTTCCTGGTGTATCGGTACCTCCAGGAGTCAGGTAAGGGGCCGCGCCACACCCGTCTCCCGCTGCAGTGACAGCCACCGGCCGCCGCCGGTGCACCCGCCGGGCTCAGAAGAGAGGAGAGCTGAGGACAAGGGGGGAAGGGGAGGTCTGGGGTTGTCCACCCCTGGGTGGCAGGCGGGGGTGGGTTCTCCCCCCCTCCCCGTTTGTGTTCAGGTGGCACTGGATGGGCGTGAACACAGATGGCCGTGGTCGGCGGGGCAGTGGGCGGGCACCACGTGCCGCTCTTGGCCTTGGCCAGAGCGAGGGCATTTGTGAGTGCAGGTGTCAGTGGGGACCTCTCAGGTTCAGGGCCTCTGCTGTCTGCAGCTTCCAACCCGCCCTCCCACCCACCACCTCCTACACCCCCTAGTTTTCCTGAACCTTTGGGAGAGTTCTTGTTTCCCCCAACACCTTTGGTTGTGACCGAGAGTGTCCTTTGTGGTTAAGTCGTGACCGGGCCCAGTTGGGACATGATGGTCCCATCCTCGGGGCAGCAGAGGGGACTGGAAGGTGCCATGGAGCCCGGGCTGTGGTGGCCTGGCTTTCGTCCCAGACACACGGATTCCTGACGCGTGTCCTTTGACGTTGCTGAGCATCGATGTCCCTGTTATACGACATGAGGGCTGACCCCGCGGTGGAGTCTCAACCCAGCCTGCAGCACCGCCCGTCGTGCCCTTTTCAAGTCTTTGCGTCTTCGTTCTGTTTCCGTTCGCTTTATTAATTTTTAGATTCATTTCCAAGCTGCACGCTCCTTTTTAACTTTGAAGGCTTTATCTCATGAGAGACGTGGCAGGTGGCATCAGTGAACGAGCATCTCTGTGCCCCGCTGCCCACCCAGCCTGGGAAGTGAACCGTTGGGCCCGTGCGTCCACCTTTTCGGGGCCGACGCCCCCAGGTCCCCTCAGCGGTGATGACCCCCTCCGGAACTGGGCGGGCTTTGCCCCCGTGCGTCGCCCCCTTGGGGGTGTCATCGCAGGCAGTACCAGCTGACGGCACGTCGGTTCCCTGGTCTGGTGGCACATGGCAGCACAGACTGCGGTGGCGAAGCAGGTGGCTCTCGTCTCCCGTCCTGGTCGATGGAAGTCCGAAGTGCACGTGCGGGCAGTGTTGGCTCTCTGCGACGGCAGGGAGGGGGGTGTCCCTCGCCTCTCAGCTTCTGGTGGCCTACTGCCATCCCTGGGCTTGTACCCCAGACCCCGATCTGCCTTCAGGATCACGTGGCGTCGTTTCTGTGCCCACGTGTGTCGGTCCAGGATGGTCCAGTTTCCCTTTTTTTGGTAAAGACACAGCCCTATTGGGTCTCGGCTCACCCCTCTCCATTGTGACCTCACCTTAACTAGTCGCATCCACATTTCCGAACCCAGTACTGGGGGTTCTGGTCCTGGGGGGCAAGACTTGGACACAGTTGGCGGGGTGGGGCCCACTTCAGCACGCAGAAGTCGCTTTGTGCGCGTTCAGGCCTTCTACGCCTGGTGACATGGGGCGTCTGCTCTGCAACACGATTTTCCAAGAAGGAAAGCAGTTGCCAGGGCCCAGTTCCCAGAGGCACGTGTGCTAGGACCGAGGCAGACCCACTTGCCAGCCCCTGGGCCCGGGCTGGTTCCGAGTTCGCCTGGAAGGGTGAGGGGGGCTGGCAGGGCAGCCAGGCCTTAGGCCCGAGCTCTCGAACCGTGACAAGTCGTTTACTCCGTTGGAGCCTCAACTCTGCCAAAAAATGGTTATTCTGGACAGAAAGGGGCGCAGCACGTGGGGGACACGTACGGCCCGTCGTGAACAAACAGCGGTCCCCGTCACACCGGGGCCTCTGTCACTCCGCACGTCCGTCACTCGAGGCAGGTGCACGCACGTCTGCACGCAGACCAGATCCTCTGGATTCGCTTTTGCCAGAACAGCGTGCAAGGAGACGACACGCAGGGCGACTCGACACCCGGGGGGTGACGGCCGCTGCTCTGCTGTCCGGCCCTCCACTCCGAAGGGGGTCCCCCACCTGGAGCACAGGTGTGCTCCCGGCACAGAGTACTGGGTGCCTGGCGATGGTGGCAGGGGGATGCGAGATGCTTTTCTGCTGGACACCTCTCCACGCGGGCACCTCTCCACGCGGGCACCTCTCTGTGTGGTCACCTCTCCATGCGGGCATCTCTCTGTGTGGACACCTCTCCATGCAAAGATAAGATGAGGCACTCAGAGCACGTGAACAAAGCACTAGGTGACCCCATGACAAAGCACTAGGTGACCCCGTGGCCGCCGTGTCTGTGGACATGGAGGTAAACAAACACCGTGCAGGTTTTGCCACTGGCTGGTCCCCCGGGCCCGGGGTGGCAGCGTTGCTAGCACCTTCGCATAAACCCAGAAACGTCTCCCCCGCAGAAAGGCCAGCCTGCCTTGTTTAGCATCTCTGAGCATTTGCCTCCTGTTCGCTGACAGTCGCCGTAGCCAGGCAACCGTGGAAGGGGGCGCGGAGGCAGCCACCTATGGAGTGTCGTCAGCGTGGACCTTCGGGACCGTCGGGGGACCGCGGTCCTGCTTTGTCAGGCCCCTGAGGGCGAGAACCCACAGTGTCGGGCCGGCTGCGACCGTGCGTGCCCTAGGACAGACGGGGCCCCCACAAGGACGCTCCACAAGAGGGAGGAGCCTGCTGTGTTCATGCAGGGTGCCTTTTGGGGTCTCCGGTAGGTCTGTGCTTCGTTGCCAACCAGGGGTACGCCCAGAAGGTTCCACAGCACCTTCCCCCTGCAGGGAGGGAGGGACAAGTTCTCCGGCACCGAAGCTGTTCCCGGGCCCGACCAGTGGCCCAGGTGGACAGAGGCCTGCCCCTCTGCTCCAGCAGACGTGTCCCTGCCCGTCCACCAGCGTCCCCCTCCGTGACACCGTGTATCGGCTGGGACACCCTGGGCCCAGGGGAGCGGCCCCCACGCAGAGGGTACAGGGCCCTGAAGACGATGCTTCCCCAGAGCTGTCACGACAGGAAGACTCGGGAAGGGCCTGGATAGTGGCATGTGTCACTGCGCCCCCGGACGTAAAAGTCCATCACCCGAGGGTCTCCCGTGGCCGTCCCCCGGCTGTCCTCGGCAGCCACCCCTGTCCCCACGGTCTGCTTTCTGCGGTTACCCACTCTCCACCGAGGTCAGGACGTGCTCAGCGGAAAACTCCAGAAGTAAACAGTTCAGGAGTTCTCAGTCGTGCCCTGGCTGAAACCTCCCGCCATCGGGCCCTGGACACGTCTTGTCCCTCTGTCCAGCTGGACACACAGACCGCGCCATCAGCTCTGCTGAGATGGCGACCAGGCAGCATAGCGCAGCACCGCCCGTCATTAAAATTGTTCTTATTTATTTTTACTGTCACCCTCTCACTGTGCCGCACGTACACATGGGACAACGCCCTACGGGTAAGGGGGGGCGACTGTAACGGTTCCTCGTGGCTCTGTGGGATGCCACGTGCTGGATGCGTGGCCCGTGCTGGGCCATTCACCAGGCGAAGGACAATCGAGTCATTGGTGAGTTTGACGGTGACAGCCAAAGCGGCTGCAGACATGTCCACACGCAGGTTTCCCACGTGACCACACGGGTTTTCGTTTCTCAGGTCCCTATGAGCCTCCGGGGACCTGCAGGGGGTGACAGCTTCCTCCAGCCGTGACTCTCACCCGGGTCTGCCCACTGTGCGCAGCGTCCCTTTTACCGTGGAACCTCCCGCCGTGGATGAGACGGCTTGGGGACACAGCCGGCCGGGTAGACGCTGGAACTGGACCTTTGCCCACACGTGCCAGGTGTTACAGCCGTCAGAAACCGGGGCCACCGTCCCCACCTGCAGCTCTGTGCACCGTGGCGGACGGGCCGGCGCCTCCGAAAACCACTTGACGATTGCAGGGGTGACCGTGCCGCGAGAGACACACCAGCGAGAAGTGGAGTAGAAAGTTCTGTGTGTGTAGAGTGGTTCAGAGTCTGTGAAATCGGTCCTGGAAGGAAGGGGACCAATCCTGGATCCCACGGTGACATTATTGCACCCGAGGAGGGCTTTTTGATGGCACTGGATAGCGTTGGGGCTAAGTCCTTGGCACAGGCGACACCATTTGGAAGCTACATGGGCGCCTGACAGTTAGTCCACGCCATACCCTGCGTGAGTCCCCAGAGAAGTGCGGTCCAAAGATCCCACGCAGCGAGGTCCCGTCTATGGGACACTGACGATGACGAGGCCATAGAGGAGGCAGCCAGGGGCGGGGGCGCATGGCTGTCCCCGGACAGGGTTGCTCGGGGACTTCCGTGCCGCCGGGAGTGCCTATGTCCTCACGGTGGTGACACACACAGAAGAGAGCCACACACACACGTGCCGGTCACAGCTGTGCAGTTCCGCAGAGCCATCGGCCTGACGGCATCGTCTGGGTTTGGATGTTGTGGCCACCACAAGGGACGACGTCACCGTTGGGCGAGGCTGGGTGACGCGTACACGGGACCAGACTGTTTTCCCAATTCTTCGTGAGTCCGTGATGACTTGAAAGCTATTAAATCGAAAATAAGTTCCACCCGAGACAATTCCTCACTTCCATTGAGTGTGGGAGGGGGAGGGGCAGGGGAGGGGAGGAGGAGGAAGAGGAGGAGGAGGAGGAGGACAAGGAGGGAGAAGGAAAGTGAGGGGTCAGCATCGCACAGGCCGCCGGGCCAGGTTCATTAAGTCGTGCCCGTCACCTGCCGTGCATTGCCCTTTGCTGAGTGCGGCTGAGTCGTGGCCATGGCCACTCAGACATGGGTGGCCGCAGGGCCCCTTTGGGAATGAAGAGTCATGGCAAGTCTGGGAAGGGGAGCAGCAGTTGCCATGGACGCGGAGCGCGAATGTCTGCGTCTCGGGCCGTCGGCGAACGGGGGGACAGTTGTCGCTGGCCGTGCCCACTGCTGGCTTCTCCTGGCCGCTGAGGAGAAGCGGCTCCGCGTTCCCTGACAGCGAACTCCCTGGGCCGGCTGCGTGTTTGCTGTCGGGGACCTGAGTCTGTGCATGCCTCTTCCCTCCCCTTGTCCAGGGGCACTGAAGTATGTTTAAAGTGTCCCCTTAGGGACTCTGGCCCAGAGGACTCTGTCACCGGGGCGTGGGCAGCCAGACGGGTGGGCAGGTCGGAGGGCCTTCGTCCTCGCAGGTGTTCCCAGTGGCCACGGCCCGCTGGGTCGTCGGAAGGTCCTGGGCCCATCTTTATCGTAGGGTGGGGGCTGCCCTGTATGGTGGGGCTGAGCCAGCATCCCGGTCCCCCACCCACCAGGCGCCACTAAGGCTGCCCCTCCTTCGTGACAACCAGAAATGCGTCCGCACTTTGTCGTCCCCCGGAGGGTAAGATCGCCCCCCTCCCCTCCCCGCTGTGGACAGCCGCTGGTCCAGACCCCCCCTCTGTCGGGTGGTGTCCCTTCCAGCTGGTTCTCACTAGCACGGGGAGGTTTCAGGGGCCTCGCGTTTCTTCCCTTTTCATCTTTTTCTTGTCGGGGGGGGAGGTGGCTGCACTGGACCCACCACGGAACTCAGCTGTTCCTAACGCTCAGCGAAACGCAGGCCCCGTCTTTCCTAGAATTTTCCAGGGCTTTCTCCCCCTCGAGGAAGGGCGAGTCTGCCAGAAGCAGCCTCCTCTGGCAGACGATAAAACCGTCCAGACGAGCAGACTTTCAACCCCATTTTTCTCTCTTTTGTTTACGTTGCGGTGAGGAAGCTGGACCGGCAGGACAAGGCCGTGGCTTTTGGGATTTGTGAATCGTCGCGACTATGGCGTGGAGAAGGGGCTTTGCCCCCCTTCAGTAGCAGCGGACCCATGAGCCAGTCGGCTCGACTCTGTCTCCTTGGACCGCGGACACGTTTCCACGGATTCGGGGGTTTTTTTTTAACGCTTCGGCCGTCTCGATTTAAACAAAGTTCAGGCCTTGCTGTCCTTACTGTCCTTACTGTCCCGCTGAGTCTCCAAGTCCGTTTGGACTGCAGCGGCCCTTTCCCACTCCTGTCGTGTATCCCTTTTTCAGAAAGGGGCGTCTTTATGAAATGGCGGAGCAGGCGCTGCTCCGAGGCCTCTGCTCTGGCAACAATGCAGGAAATCATTAATTCCACCCGCTACTGGTTAAGGGAGACCGGTAGCGGGTGGCCGTACGCCCGGGGGATGAGAAGCGCCTTGAAGATGACGGGAAGCAACAAACGTCTCCTTTCCAGCGGATGGAGGAGAGCCACGCGTCTGTGGCCGTGTGGCCGGGGTCGCCAGACCGCCCTCCGGGCTCTGGGACTTGCTGGGACTTGCTCAGGAGCTCCTTAACAGCGGAAAGACGTGGGAAGATGCGTGTCACGCTGTGCAGCAGGTGACCGCACTGCACAGTGGGGTAGCATCTCCTCGCGGGCTGCTGAGGTAGGTCTTCACTGTCCTCACCCCAAAAAAATAAAAAGGTGACAGTGCGAGGGCCTGCGGTGTTCCCTGTGTGGTGGCCGTCACTCTGCAGCGGGTACGTGGGTCACATCGTCAGGGGGTCCAGCCTAAGCCTACAGGATGCCCTTTGTTCGTCGCATCCCGCTAAGGCTGCAGAGGCCGAGGCGGATGGCAGTCGGCGAGGACACAGGTGCGCAGGGTGTAGCTGGGTACACGCCGGCAGGTGTGCCTCTCGCAGCCACGACATTCGGCGACACACCTGAGCTATAGGTGACCGCCCAGGCTTGGGCACCCAGGGCTTTTATGGGGGCGTCCGTGACCTCGGCGTGCAGCACCTGCTGTGTGCGGGCGGAAGGAGGACTCGGGGAGATCCTCGGGGTCCATGCGGCCTCAGTCTCGGGCCAGGCGTCAGCCTGGGTCACGGTCGCAGAGCTGTCATTGTGCGTTTGGGTGCAGGTCGTGTTGCAGGTTTAAGAAAACCTTTTACAAGGGTAGGGGTGGGTGAGGTGACAGCCCCCCCACCCCGCCCCCGTGCCCGTGCGGTGCGGGCCGTGCCGTCTCTTCCGAGCCTGACTGTCCTGACGTGTGCGTGTGGAAGAGCTGGGAGTCGAGATGCGCCGTTCACGTGCCCAGGCATGTGTCACCGTGGTCCGGGTCGAGCGATCAGAGTGAAAAAGTCCCTTGGGCGTTGCCGAGTCGCAGTCGTTGACGTGCGTGTCTTGCTCCGTCGAGCCGAACCATTGCCATGGGTATTGACACAAAAACACCAAAAAACAGATTAGAGTCTGCGGAAGGTGCCTGGAAGGCTGGTTCTGTCCGTTTTTAATGGAAAAAAGTGCATAATTGGGGAAACATCTGAGATGGCCTGAGTTGCCTTTTTTCCAGCCCAAGTGGAAGAGCCAGCGACCAGGCGGCCTCTCCCCGGAGTCCGCGCACCGTCCCGCGTCACCCCCGCCTGCTCGGACGTTCTCATGTGACCTTCAAAGGCGGCCTTTGTCGCCTTCATTTCCTGCCAGCCTCATCCCCTTTCTCCTTCCAGACGGAAAGGCGAGTCGTCGTCTGCGCCGCCAGACACAGCCCTGTCCTTTTCTTTCTCGTGTCTCCTCCTCCTCCTCCTCCTCCATCCACGTCTTAAATGCCACCAGCGTGCACACGGTGACGTCCTCGTCCTTCCCTCCCACGTTCGTGTCTGCGGTCGGCATGTGGCACCCTCGCCAGTCTGGCTGTCCCCGCACCCAGACGGCCGTGTGGGCCACGTGTTTCCCAAGCATCCCTCACTGTAAGGCCACACTCATCCCCATGACCCCTGTCCCTTCCCTCCATGACGAGCGTCCCCTACTCTTCCACCTCACACAGGTTTGCCATAAAAACGTCATAGTCCTGCCGAAACGTCTCCTTAGCATCCTTTCTCCTGCTGCCGTGTTGGGCGTCTCGTCCTCCCTCCTCCGTCACTGTCACCGTCACTGTCTGTCCCCTTTGTACACGGTGGGGCACGTCCTGGAGTAATCCCGTTTCGTTTTGTCAAACGTCATTTTGTCATAACAGGGATGAGAAGCCATGGGGACTTCGCTGCTGTCTGCGCATCAGTGAGCCCAGGCGACAATGGGTTTCAGTTTTAGGAGAAAAAACATCGTTTTCCCCAAGTCCCAGCACCTATCGGTGACGTGAGCGGGGAGACCCCCTGTGGTCACGTGGACGGAGCAGGTGCTGCGTGCCAGGCGTGTTTTCAGTCTCGACAGGCACACCTCGTTCCTCCCTGGCATGGAGGTGCCCCGCCTCCCTCCCCCACAGGGGGGAAAGCCAAGGCACGGAGCAGCCGCTGGCCCGCCCAGATCACACCACCACCACCAGGAAGGCTAGATGGGCCGTCCGGTTCCAGAATCTTCCTCTGTCACCCGGGGAGGAATCGCTGCTCTATATTCTGACACCGAGCCCCGCATTCCTGGACGAAACCCGACGCTGCCTGGCCCATTTGCCTGCTTATTTGTCGCCGGACGTGGTGGGTCGACACTGTGGCTGGCGTGTTTGCGTGTAGGGGACCCGAGACGACTGGGCTGTGACGTGCCTTTTGGGATGTCTTTGTCATGCTTGAGTTCTGAGGGCCTCGGAAAGCCAGCTGTGGGATCCCAGACCGCTTCCCTGGGCCCCCCACCCGCACCCCACGGGCGGGCTTCATATCCGAGGCCAGGTCTCTATCCTCCATCAGGGCGGAGGAAACCTCTGGAAAGGGCCAGATGGTACACGTTTCCATCCCCATCACAGCTGCTCATCTCTGCCTTTGTAGCCCGAAAGCAGCCATCGAAACATGCAGAAGAATGAGTAGCCGTGTCCCCGTGTGACTCGTTGACAAACAGGCCAGATTCGGGTCCCAGGACGTGCACAGTTTTCAGACTGTCCCACCCAGGCCGCTAGCAGAAGGCGGAGTCCTCGCCTCGGCGTCACCCGGAGCCGCGTGGGGTTCACTATTTATCCCTCCTTCGCCCTTTTGCCGACGTCCTCAGCCCCCCCACTGTGTCACCTCCTCCGTCCAGACCTCAGCTCTTCGTGTGCTGTCTGCGTCGTGAGTTTTGCCACCCGGCACACAGCCGGAGGAGGATTTTGTCAGGATTGACTCGTAGTTTTCCTTAACCCGAGACCGCTGCTTGTGCTTACACGCACCAGGGTCTGTACGAGTCGCATGGGCGCGACACCTGTGACCTGTGACGAGAAATCGCTGCTCGGTTTTAAAACATTGGCCCCGCGCTACCTGACGTGCCTGTGAGCGCCACCTGGTCATCCTCGACGTCCAAGGATCCGGCCTTCTCGGAATTTTCAGTTCCAGAAGTGTCCCTCGGTGTCTCGTCCGTCGCGTGGTGACACTCCCCGAGACGCCAGAGGTGGAGGGACAGAGGGGAGAAGGAAGTCACCTTTTTTTTTTTCAAAATCAGGATCATGAGTTCAGTCCCCAAGGCACAGGGGTGCCCCAGGGTGTTGAGGGAGAAAAGGCCATCTTGGGGGAGGGACAGGTGAGGGGGAGAAGGGGAGAACGTGCTGGAAAGTGGGGGTGACCGCCGATTAACAGAACCACTGGAACCCCGTCCGCTTAGAAGCCACCGATGAGTTTTCAAGTCCGTCTGGAGGCCAGGGTGACGTACCTGCTCAGTGACAGTGGAGACGCAACCAAAACGGTGACTGCCGGCCAGTCAGAAAGTGCCCATCGGCAAAGAAAGGACAGGGACAACACAGTATTCTGGGGCCACAGGGTTATGGGTGAACAAGAAGGGGATCACTTCCTCTGTCCTCCAGGTGGCCGCCTCTCATCTCCCCCCAAAGCCTCCGTCACCTTTCTCTTGTGACTGGGAACGTCGCTCTCTCCACTGTCGTCGCCACTTGAGCCTTCAGGCCTCTCTCTCCTGATGTCCAAATGCCAAACCCAGAATCCCTGAGCCTTCAGAAGTGGGTGGCGGCAAGGAAGGTGCCGGAAGGAGCCTCCTCTGAGCCTTGCTTTCCAGCCACCTCAGCTGCCGGTGACGCGGCCTCCCCGCTGGGCCCCTCAGGACCTGTCACAGCCCAGCCAGTGGCGGTCCCTGGAGGGAGGAAGCAGCGACCTCCATCTGTAGCCTGACGAGTGCCTTGTCCTCCTGTGGGTCTCCCACGGGGAGGGGACACGGAGTGTCTCGGCGGGGGCCACCCGGCCTGCTGTCATCAGAGGCCCACGGGGTCCCTCCCGGGCAGGTGTTAGAACGCAAAGCCCTGTTTTAACCAGGTCCTTGGGGTGTTTCCTGGGGGTGCCAGCCAGAGCCGTCGGGGGTGCCAGCCAGAGCCGTCGGGCTCGCACTGGGTTGCGTGTGGGGACAGGTGGTGGCGGAGCGTCGGGACGAGGCGGCAAGGGGAGGACTGGGTCTCGAGGGCCCTTTTGACTTGGAGATGGCCACCTGGGCTTGCGACGCCCACGGGCACCCGCAGAGTGGGGCGGGGCCCTCCGCGGAGGCGTGCGCCTTGGGCCACGCACGCGGCGGGACTGGTCTCAGGAGGACAGTTGCCGAGGCGCTGGTGAGACTGACCCAGGCCTTCCAGAAGAATGCGTTCCCGAAGACGAGGATGCGGTTTCTCTTCTCTCGCCCTTCTGTCGGCTGTTTCTAACTCCGTGTGTGACTGTGACTGTGTGTGTTCGTCCTCCTCGATATCATGGATCTGAACCAGCTCGCCCTTTATCCCTTCGTCACCTTCGTCCCTCCCATCTTTATTTTGCCCAGCGCCCTCCCCAGCACCACCGCTGGGAGTGTCACCCGTTGCCACCTGTGAGGCACGTCGGCAGCCTGCCGGGCGGCTGCAGTTCTGTCTCGGGAGCCATTGCGGTCCTAAGGGAGAAGCTAGCTCTGCTGACGGCACGGGGAGTGGGGATGTCACAGCAGAAACAGCCGCTGCCACGCGTCACTTAGCAGGCCACAGTGTTCGGGACGCCTCGCTTGTCACGAGCCAGGACGGTGGGGTGGGTGGGTGACCCAGAGACCGCTGGGCACCCGTTTGGCACGAGGCCACAGCAACAGCCCGGGTCCTCACCGCACTCTGACCAGGTGGCCTTCGTGGGCCCAGGAAAACCGTGTCACAGATCTGCCAGCCCCCGGCTCCGGCGTGTGCTGTCACGTCCTGTCCCAGCAGGGGACAGGCCTGCCTGGCGACGTGCATGAAGGCGAGGGCGCAGTCCCAGCCCCCCTCTCGGCTCCCCGCGCGTGACAAAGCGGTGGGTGGCCCTGTGCGGCGTGGCGGGGCCGCTTCTCTGAGGAACTGGAAGTCGTCGATGCTCCTCTCTGTGTCATCGCCCGGTCACCCCCGTGAGCTAAAACCCTCTGGGTTTGCTCGGGGAGCCAGGGCCTCTCCTCCTGTGCACAGACTGGGGGGATGGAAAGGGGCCTGGCCCGCCACCTCGTGGCACCTGTTTGCTGGCCAGAGGGGGAGGCCCGGGGACACGGACCCTCTGTCTGGGCCGAAAGAACTGAGCCCCGTCCCTCCGCTGCTGCTCTCGTGGGGTTCGCTTCAGTTCCCGGCGCAGCCCTCTCCACCGAAGTCTGGTCAAAAGGCAGCGCTCGTCTTTTTTCACTTTTTTAACCTGGAAAGCACTGCGCCTGGTTCCCGAGGCTCCCCTGGGGCCGGGGGACTCCCTCGTGTCGCGGAAGAACGGAACGGAAACGGCATCCTGACTTTCTTCCTTTTTTCCCCCAAAGGATGCCGTCTGAATCACTTTAGGGACCTCCAAAGCAATTTCAGGAGTTCGTGGGTTAAGGCTCTGGATGGAGGGGGTGGCATGTCCGCGGGCCACTTGCTGTGTGCCCGCAGGGAGATAAGTCCCTGGCCTGCTTCCTGCCGGTACCGTGTGGCAGACCCTCCCCGGGGGACGTCGTCGCCGGGGACGCACGGCGGCTGGTTCCGTGGGCGGCACTGGCCCCGGGGAAGGAAGGTGGAGGGGGAAGACTCCGGGCAAGCGAGGTCGCTCACTGAGGGCCTTGCTTTGCTTAGGTCCTCAGGGAGCGGGGCCCGAGGGGCTCCGTGGGGTGCGGGGCCGTGTGCAAGCGCATTCGCATAGGGACAGATCCGTGCAGCCCTGGACGGAGCTCGGGCGCCTGTCACGGAGCTCGGGCGCCTGTCGAGGCCGTGGCTGCCGTGCTCTCTGCGGAGCAAGCAGAGCGCACCTCCGACGTGCCGGGCGGCCAGGTGGGGGGCCTGGATTGAGGAGGGGACAGGGGACAGGGCCGTGGCGCGAGGTCCGAGCCGGCTTTCGTGGAGAAACATCCCCCCCTCGTGGCCGCTGCGTGCGTTGCAAAGTCAGGGTCAGTCTCAGCCGCCAGGGGCGGCCATGCCCGCGGCCAGGGCTGTGACAGGAGTGGGCGGGCGCTGCTCCTGGTCTGTGTGGCCGCGGGATGGAGGTGCCCGCGGGGTGGGGTGGGGGTGGGGCAGTGCGCAATCCTGTCGGGCAGGGAGACGCCCAGGGCCCTGTCCAGCCAGCCAGCAGCGCGGAGGGTGAGCGGCCGGTGGTGGCAGCAAGATCCCAGGACAGACACCTCGGGGCGGGTTCCTGGGACCCACTGTGCACGCTGTGACGTCTGCCGAGCATCCCTGTGTCCCCACGTCACCGTGGAGGTGGCCAGGAGGAAGGGCGAAGCCCCGACGTCGCAGAACGGGGCTCGAGGCCACAGCGGCCCGTCCCAAGAGCCTCTTCGTCTTCTCTGTTTGGCTGTGTGTGCCATCGGGGGCCGGGGGACACGGACAGGCAGACAGAAGCCCTGAGCTGGTGGCCGGGAGGAAGCCCGGGGCCGGGCCTCTGGGGCAGGGTCACTGACGGGGCGGAGTCCGCCCTGTTCCACCTCGAATGACAGACGCAGTGTGAGGCTGGGAGCTGCGTTTCTGTCCCCCCCACGGCAGGTCTCCCCGGGTCCCTGGGTCCCTCTGCACGCCCTGCCCGGGTCCGGAGCCGGGTGTCCTGCCCACAGTGCCGCCCCCGGGCCCTGCCGCCTTGGGCCTGGCCTCACGACCCCGCGTGCCCCTGTCGCCGCAGGCTTTTCCCACTCGGCGTTCACCTTCGGGATTGAGAGCCACATCAGCCAGTCCAACATCAACGGGACCCTGGTGCCGCCCGCCGCCCTCATCTCCATCCTGCAGAAGGGGCTGCAGTATGTGGAGGCCGAGATCAGCATCAACGAGGTACGTGCCCCGCGACGCCCGCCCCGAGGTCGCGGACTCAGCGTCGCGGTGTGCTGGCTTCGGCGGACCGTGCTCCCGTGTGGGAGCTGCCCCACGCGGGTGTGGACCTGCCGGCCGTCCCTGGTGGTCACAGCACCGCGGTGGCGCGGGGCGATGCGCAGCCAGGCTACGCGCAGCGCGCCTTTGGCAGTTTACATGTCCCCGCGTCGCTGGTGTCCCCTCCCTCCGTTTGGAGCCCAGAGGAGAGTCGAGCCACTTTACAGCGATGTTTTAAACGGGGCGGGGGGTAAAGTTTGGTTTAAGCCGGCCCCTCTGCCACCCACACACCCCACCTGCTTTGCCTTTGGGGTTGTCCGTGTGAGGGCCTCGTGTGACCCCCCACGCGACCTCGCCTGAGGCCCCTTCACGCTGTCGGCAACGCCTCAGCCACTTCCCCCAGAGCAGGTTCCACCCTGACTTCCCCGTGTGCCGTGACGCGTCCACACGTGCTCCCTGTGCCTCCCGGCGTCCCAGCCACTGTCCCCACGGGTCACGCCGCCCTGTGGCCCTGCCCGGGTCCTGGCAGGCTTCGCTCCGGCCCTCCTTGCTGTGACGCCATCCCCACCTCGTCCTTCCAGGCCTGCGTCGCTCGTCGTGCTTGCGCCCGCTTTCCCCTTCGTTTATAAATCACAGCAGGGCGGCGCCCCCTGCTCTGTCACGTGGGTTCCTCCGTCGTTTTCCAAGAACACGTCTCTTTGGAAACAAACGCCCGATTTTCTGCTTTTTCCCTGACCGTGGCCTTCTCGTGTCCTTGCATTGGGTGCCCGGGGTCGCCCAGCGGCTCCTTGGGGGCCCCGAGTCTCTTTTCTGCACAAAACAGACACGTGGGGACATGAGGACAGGCCCTCATGGGCCCCGCTGGCTCTCAGGTCCCGTGATGCTGTCACTCACTCACGTCCCCTACTCGTGTCCCAGTTTCCGTCTCTTCCTCGTGTCGAAAGGTCCTCCTGCTGTGGCCTCCTCAGCAGTTCTAATTCTGATACGTCCAGAAGACGAGGGGAGATCCCGTCCCCAGTCGCTGAAAAGCGAGACGGTCGCTGCGCGCGAGGCCCGAGCTCGTGGACTTGACGCTGGAAGGTGTTGTCATCGCTCTGAGTCACTCCTGCTGTCTGCAGAGAGGTCGCCCTGGTCGGGTGTGAACACGTGACAGAGGAGGGTGACAGAAGGCGACAGAGGAGGGTGACAGAGGAGGGCGGCGCGGCAGCGGCTAGCCGGAGGAGATTCGAGCGACGCCTCTGGGCCGCTAAGGAGAGGACGTTCTCCTGTGCTCCTGGGGGCCTGGGAAACGCTGTCGCTGTAGGTGGGGAGCAGAGACGCGAAGCAGGGTCCGAAAGGCAGAATCAGAACCGAACGAAGGGTGCGCCGGGGTGCGTTGAGCGTGCGTCCTGAAGCCCTGAGGTGGCGCAGGCCGGGCCTGTCGGGTTCAGCAGGGGGACACGGGGAGCCCCGGTCTGGGACACGCACTGTCCCGCAGGGGAGGGAGGTGGTCGTCCGCGCTCACTCTGTCCACTTGTCCTGGCCTCTGGCCCGTTCCTCTACCTCCCCCCTCTTGACAGTCGGGGGCCGATCATCGTTCGTGGGGGGCTGTGTCGTGCTGTCACTGTGCCGAGGTGAGCAGCCTCCTGCCCGCCCTCCACCCGCCGGCTGCCGGCAGCGCCTGTGGTCACAGTCGTGCCAACCAGACCCCGCCTCCAGGCCTTGCCGAAGTCAGCCGAGGGGCGCGGGCAGCCCCCCAGCCCCCACCCCCACGGGGAGGGCGCCTTTTACCTGAAATAAGCTCGAAGCCTTCCACATCCCTCATGCACCGATTTGGGGTGGCACTGACCGAGGCCGGGGCCCCCAGCGAGGACAGCCCCTGCACCCTGCCCTGCACCTCGTGCCCACGTCGCCCAGGGTGCAGGGCGCCGACGCTGCGGTCTTTTCCCTCCCCCCCAGGACGGCACGGTGTTCGACGGCCGCCCCATAGAGTCCCTGTCGCTGATCGACGCGGTGATGCCCGACGTGGTGCAGACGCGGCAGCAGGCCTTCCGGGAGAAGCTGGCCCAGCAGCAGGCCAGCGCGGCGGCGGCCGCGGCCGCAGCAACAGCCACGGCGGCCACAGCAGCCCCGGCCACCCCGGCCGCCGCTTCCCAGCCCAACCCACCAAAGAACGGAGAGGCCACGGTGAACGGGGAGGAGAACGGAGCACACGCCGTCAGTAAGTGCGGGGCCGGGGCCCGGCTAGCTGCCACCCACGTCCCCGTGGCCTGGTGTCCGCCCGCCGTGCGGCCACACAGGCGTGGGAATCGGCAGACACGATGGCTTTGGTCACGTGGTCTCGCTTTCAGGAGAGCGTGTGGCATGGAGTCCCCGTTTCGCACGGCGGGGAGGGCCACCCCGTGGCGACCGTGCACGGGGCCAGTGCACAGGCGGAGGCCCGGCGGTCACTACCTGGCCATCCGGGCCGAGGGCGCTCAGCCCAACCCCGGCACGGCAGTCGCCCGCGGCTACCGAGCGGCCCCACAGCTGGCACCATCCCATCTGATGTCCGGGTGGTGGGTGACCGTGAGGCCACGTCTAGGGGAAGGAAAGGCTTCTTCCCACCTGCGGCTCCGTAATCCTGTCACCAGGGCCCCAGGTGGTGGAGCAGGGGAGGAAGAAGCAGCAAAATACGGGTCTTGGACCGCAGGGAGTGTGTCCGCCGTCCTCGCACGTGGGGGACAGCCCTCGAGTTCCCCACATCAAACAGGAAAAAAGTAAACGTCCCGTTGCCCTCGTCGCCCGCCTCAGACAGCCGTTTGTAACTGGAGGACTTCGAGAAGCCTGTGTCTGTGGGGACGGGGGCTTTGCCCACTCTCAGCTTGTACGCATTCCTTTGGCATCTTAAGAAGGTGACAGGATGCGGCCACGTGGAGGGGGGTGTGCCCTAGTAAGGGCCAGCAACATGGGGCACGCAGCCTGGGGGTGACGCGTCACACGCGGAGAGCCACCACCTCCTCCCTGGCACCCCCACGGGGTTCAGCTTGGGAGGTGGCAAACGAAAGTGGCTCCAATGAAAACAGCGTTTGCACCCCGAGAGCACGGGGGTGTTTGCGGGCAGAGATGGGGGTGGCGGACCTTCTGACAGGGCGATGGCATCTGCCGATGGGAGCGTCACAGACGAAGAGGTGACACCCCAGGAAGGGGCTCCCCCAGAAGGTGTCCCATTCGTCAGGAGGACGGGAGCCTCGGGCTCCACTCAGGGGCCAGGCGGTGGCTGTCCCATGTGCCCGCTCTCGTCCCCAAATTTCACAAAATCCGTGATTCAGGGCTGACCCCAGAGGTAAGGTGATGGGTGTCACACGGCGAGGACGACTTTCTAAAAGGGAAAAAGCCAATCACCGGGTCCCCCCTGCCCGTGTCGCTCAGCCGTGTGGCCTGCCTTGTTCTCCTGCGACAGATAATCACTCGAAACCAATGGAGATCGACGGGGACGTGGAGATCCCGCCCAACAAGGCCACTGTCCTCCGGGGCCACGAGTCCGAGGTGTTCATCTGCGCCTGGAACCCCGTCAGCGATCTCCTCGCTTCTGGGTAAGGACCGCAGGTTGAGGGGCTCGCTGTCCCCGTGGCTCCGTCCTTGGGACACACACGCACCCCTCCTCCCCGCCTGCGGCTCCGTGTCGCCCTCCCCCGGGATGTGTCACTGTGGGGCTGCCCATGTCACCCTCCCCCGCCGTCCTCACTGCAAGCCGGGTTCCCAGGGGCGTGGGGACTCCTGCAGACATTTACAATGACTCACCGCACCCCCGAAGCTAATGCAATGACGTATGTCACCTGTCGCTGAAAAAATAAAAATTTATGAAAATGGGGATTGCACATAAAATCGTCAAATACAACGACCCAGGATGGAGGCGGGAGGAACAGTGCGTAAGGGACGTTACAGACGAGGACGGCCACCTGCAAAGGAGCTCGACCCGGCCGGGAGGGGGGCTCTGACCCCCGACCCCGAGGCCGACTGTGCGTGTGCCCCCCCAGATCTGGAGACTCCACCGCGAGGATATGGAACCTGAACGAAAACAGCAACGGGGGCTCTACGCAGCTCGTGCTGAGGCACTGCATACGGGAGGGGGGACACGACGTCCCCAGTAACAAGGACGTGACGTCGCTGGACTGGAACGTAAGCGTGCACCGCCTGGAGAACCCGCCTGTCGCCTGGGCGAGGGGCGCCTGGGGGTCCGTCTCGTGGGTGCTCCGTGCCGGGCAGACAGCACCTGGGGGTCCCTCCCAGCGTGAGTGCACATCTGCGTGATGAGTGGGGTGGGGGGCCTGCTCCTCTGGGGACAGGTGACGTGCAGGCAAGGAGAGGTGGCGTCCCACCTGGACGCTTCAGCGGCAGGTGCCACGTGCATCTATACGTGCGACACAGCTGCCAGCGACAGCGTTTGGCGTGCTGTCGCGCTCGGCGTGCTGCCCCCCCTCCTGTGCGTGCTGTCGTGTCATCGCACACTCCCTCCTCTGTGCACACGTGTTTTTGGAGGCTCACTGAGGTCCCAGCGTCTCGTTTGAACGTGTCACGTCCCGTCCCTCCTGATGGTGTCATCGGGGTGCAGAGCTGTGACGCGTTGTCCTTGCGCCCTCGCCTGCCTGGTGGCAGGGCCTCGCGTGGCGACTTCAGAGCAGCGCGAGTGCAGGTGGCCGAGTGGGACCGATCAAGTCCCTGCCCCGGGACCCCACAGTCGCCCGCGAGCGTGCGAGCCGCCCGGGGGTCAGGAGCGAGGGTCTCGGCGGTGTCAGCGCGCCCTGCTGAGCTGCCTTGTCGCCGTCTGTGTCTCTCTGGCCCGCAGAGCGATGGGACGCTGCTGGCTACAGGTTCATATGACGGCTTCGCAAGGATATGGACGGAAGACGGTGAGTCGGGCCCCCCTCGTGTCGGGGTGGGGAGGGGGTGCGCTCTGCCGTGTACCCACGGAGCGCACAGAGCGTGACTTTGAGGTCGCCGTGCTGGCTGTTTGTGTCTTCCCCCCACAGGGAACCTGGCCAGCACCCTAGGCCAGCACAAAGGCCCCATCTTTGCCTTGAAATGGAACAAGAAGGGGAATTACATCCTGAGCGCCGGCGTCGACAAAGTGAGTGGGAGCTGCAGACAGCCTCCCTGGTCCATTCACTTCTCACTTGTAGGTCACACTGAGGTTTCTGTGAGGCCTCGGGCACATTCATGGTTTCCCCTAAGAAACCCAGAGAACTGCAGGCTTTGGGTTCTCGCCTCAGCGTCCGTTTCTGACCCATCTTCTCTGTACGCGTCACACGCCTGTGCACACCTTCCTGCCACGCTCCCCCCACGTGTTTGAGGCACGTGGCTCAGGGACGGCCCTCAAGGCCAGAAAGGCCTGCTCTCTGGCCTCTTGGAAGAAAATGTCTGCGCGTGGATAACCCTCCAGGTCCGCGCGTCATTCAGCTCCATCTCCCCGTTTTCCGAGTCCACGTTCAGGCTCGCTCACCGCCTCCTGTCGTATCCCTAAAAGCTGAGGTGCTGTGGCTGACGCCGGCGGGTCCTCACGGAAAGACCACCCAATTCCCCACCCCCCCAAGGTGCTCCACGTCGGTCAGTCATTAAGCACGCAACGGCACTTTGTCTTAGACGCGGCTGCTCGTCCATCCTGACGTGGATCTGAGCAGTAATCTGAGCAGATAAGCCTCTCGTAAGCACAGTAGGGTTGGTCCATTCGATGCTTTGAGGTAGGAGGCAGGCGTGACAGGTCCCCGTTCCCAGAGAGCCTCGCTCGCGTGCCCGGGGACACTGCAGCGTGGCGTAGGGGGGCTCGGGGCTTGGAAGTCAGGCCCTGGACGGCCCGAAATGCCTGCCCCGTCTCAGCGCCGTCCTGGGAGCTTTGCCTCCTCCCCCCTTCCGGCCCCAGGGCGAGACTCGTGTCTGACCTTCTCCCTGACTATCAGTTTGTACCCTGGCACATGAGGAGAAGCACTTTGCAGGTTTGTCCATCTCTGTTGAGTCCAGCTGCCGTCGGTCAGGCACGACAGCAGCAGCGACAGCGTTCTGAAACTCGTGCCCAGGGAGGGAAGGTCCTGTCCGGGGATGCGGGCCTTCAGTTTCGGGGATTGCTCCGTCTGCAGCGGCTAATGATACCTCAGGTTCCGCAGGCCTTTCGTGAAGTGGAGGTTTTCCTTGGCCCAGCGTGTTTATTTTGTGTGAACGTCAACAGAACAACGGACGGGTCGTGATTTCTGTCATTTTCCTCTGCCCGGTGTGTGTGTGTTTCACGTAAAAACACGAACACGAGGACACGCTCACTGATGTGGATGTGACGTTGCGTCGAAACGTGTGGAAGGCTGTGTCATCCGCCGTGCCAGGCGTGTCTGCGAGCGTCATTTAAGTGACCCACCAGACAGATGGACACAGACAGAACACGTCGACTGGGCTAGGCTTGACCCGAAACGTAGAGGACGCTCGCTACTCTGACGATCTTCCACGATCCGCTCAGCTTAGGCCCCTTTCTCTTCCCACGAGAACTTTCTTGTTGAAACAGACGTTCTGGCCACGCAGGAGCGAAACAGCAGCAGACCCCCTGCCGGGGGGCCCTGTCCTCTCTCCTCTGCTGGTCTAGAGCAGGAGGATCCCCCCCGTCTCTGCTCGTGGGGATACGGGGTTCTGGGGGGAACTCGGTGCGAAGAGGAGCCACTGACTTTCCGTTTCTGTTTCCCGGGCGCAGACCACGATCATCTGGGACGCCCACACCGGCGAAGCCAAGCAGCAGTTTCCGTTCCATTCCGGTGAGTCTTCCCTTTTCGTGCCTCGTCCTTTAGAAACAGGAATCCGGGCTCCTGTCAGACGGGCCGTAAAGGGGTGCGGGTGGGGAGGAAGGGGCCCGGGGGAGCGTTCTCAAGGCTCGCAGGACGCAGATGCCCCGGCATCAGACGTTTAAAGACACAACAGTGACCCGACCCCGCACCAGCGTGGCCTCCTTTCTTCACCGTCCCAAGGGGGTCCCAAGGGTGTTGGGGTCCCCAATACCACGCCCAGATCCGGCTGTTTGCTGTGAAAACTCCCAGGATTCAGCCTGTGGTCAGATTCACAGCGAAGGTTTATCACAACAAAAAGGACACAGCAAAATCGAGAAAGGGGACAATATAGAGGCCTCCAGGGGAGTCCCACGGGACGGACTGGGCTCCCCCAGAAAGAAGCAGCAACAGCCCACGGTGAGGGTGGTCAAGCAGGGAGGGTCATCACGCGCTCAGTGCCCAGGCTGGTCCCACACGTGTCCTCGGCCTGGCTCGCACCCAAGCCGCAGACCTCCAGAAGGAAAGCGGGTTCGGCACGAACTGCGTTTGCACAGGCAGGCACAGCGGCCACTCAGGCGTTAGAGAGTGCTCAGAACCTTCCAGAAATCCTTATTCCCAGTGTCGCCAGCAGGCCCTCCTGCACGGAGCAGGGTCAGCCCTGCGGTGGCACGTTGTCCTGCCAGGTGTGGAGCTGCTGCTGCGGACCTGACCTGGTCCCACTGTGTGTTGGGGCCACGCGGGCAGCCAGGGGCTCGAGATCCCCGTTTTCCAGATTCCCAGCCGAGGCTTCGTGCTCTGGTGCTGGGTGCAGCCTGTTTAAGGACGGGTGGCGGCCACCCCCAGGTGAATCCACGGTTAGAATAAGCCGCCTCAGAGTTGACGTGAGGAGGAGAGGCCATCCCCCCGCCATAGGAAACGTGTCCCGTCAGGGGAGAGTCACCCAGTGTCGGGGGTGAACGTTCGCTGTTCTGTCCCACGTTCCTGGGGTGCTGTGGGTGAGGGGCCAGAGCGTCTTTCCTGAGAGGTCGTCGGGGGTGCCTGGTGCAGGCCGAAAGGGAGGGCTGACCCCAGTCTGCAGTGCGGGCTCCGAGCAGGAGTCGTGGGTCCCACAGGAGCCGATGCATGCGGCCCCGACGAGGCCTTGCCCCGCCTCTGTGCCGTGCAGGGACACCGACGTCCATCACTGTGCGCGGGTGCTCAGCAGGGACGACGGCAGCTCACGGGCCGAGGGAGCCCGGCGTCCTCCGTGCAGTCTCGTCTTGGGGTGGGGGGGTCCACACCCATCTCACAGGGCCGCCAGGCACTTCCTTCTGACAACTCTGACCACTTGAAAGTGGCTGAACGTGGGCAAAGTGTGAGCAGGCGTGCGAGAGTGCGTGGGCGTGCAGGGGCGTGCGCGGGCGTGCCACAGTGTGCGTGGGCGTGCAGGGGCGTGCGAGAACGTGGGTGGGCGTGCGAGGGCGAGAGCGGGCGTGCTCGAGTGTGAGTGGTGGGGGGTGTGAGTGACCGCGAGTGCGACCATATGGGGTGCCAGTGGGTGCAGGTGTGTGCGCGTGTGCCAGGGTGTGAGCGGGCGTGCCAGGGTGTGTGCCCACGTGCGAGAGTGTGCGAGGGTGTGAGCGCATGTGCGAGAGTGTGGGCGTGTGTGCCTGTGTGTGGCGGTGCGTGCACGTGGTGTCTGAACGTCCACGGACAGCACAGAGCCACTTGTGTGCGCCTGTGACCACTGTCTAGTTTCGGAACGTTTTTGACACACACACGTGCACACACACACACACACACACACACACACACCCCAGGGAGACCACCCCTTGTTCGCTAAGACATCCCGGTGCCCTGTCCACACATTTTGACCTGTGCCTGGCACCTCCACGCCACACACGTGCCCTGGCCCGTGCCCTTCTCAGCCCGCAGACGTCCCCCCTTGTGGCATCCGGGCGGAACGTCACGTCTCCCAGAGCGTCCCGGCACCCCATGGGAGGCCCTGCTTCCTGGCCTGCAGCCTGGCCCGACACGGCCGCGCGCCACACCCTTGTGCACGGCGAGAGCCTCTCCCCTGCGTTCCTGTGGCCCCGCGCCAGGCCCTGATGCCACCGCCGGGTCAGGGAGGTCCCGTGTCACTCGCTCTTTTTGTTTCGTCTGCGGTGTTGGGTATTGGGCGTTGAGCTGGGGACCGTCTGGGGGTGTTGGGAGAGAAGGATGCTCTTGGTCGAGGTAGGGTGAACGTGGGGGGAGCTGTAGGCTGGGGGTGTGAGCCCGAAGCCCCATTGTGTCCCCAGGGGGGCCCGTCTGCGCTCCCATCATCACCCCCCCCAGACGTGAGAGGGGGCGTCTTTAAGGCCTCATGGGGGACAGAGGCTGCCTTCACCCTGGGAACATCTTGCATTTTCCACTCGTGTCACTACGGGAGGCCTCCTGGCTCTGCTTCTATTCGTTCTGAGCCAGTCGAGCCCTGTGCGCGACTCGTGAAGGCCACTGTCTGTCCGTCTGTCCCCCCCACAGCGCCGGCCCTCGACGTGGACTGGCAGAACAACACGACGTTCGCCTCCTGCAGCACGGACATGTGCATCCACGTGTGCAGACTCGGCTGTGACCGCCCGGTGAAAACCTTCCAGGGACACACGGTGAGCAGTGCGACGCGCCGGCAGGGGACACGCGGACGGGCCGCGGGGGGACGTGGGAGCCGTCCTGTGAGGCCCAGGGCTAAACGGTGCCGTGAGGACAGAGCCCTTGGCGGCTTCAGCGGTGGGATGGTAGCTCGGGGGGTAGGTGAACCCCGGGGTGGAGCCAAAGGGGACCCTGAGCCCGTTTGCCCAGGGCCTGCGACCGGTTTCCGGAATGCTCTCTGGGGACGGGGACTCAGGCCGCAGAGGGAGGGAGAGAAGAGTCACCGCTCGGGAAGGAATTTGTCCCCCCTCCCTCCCGGAAGACTAAAGGTGACGTGGCCGGGGACAGTCCATGGGGCCCGTCTTCGCCGTTCCGGGCCCTGAGAGTCCTGTCCGTGGGGTCCACGGTGCAGGCAGCGCCACCCAGGCTGCCAGTGTCCCCGCATCGGCCCCTGTCGTCAGGCCCGCGTCTTCTTGGTGTCCTCCTGGACCCTCTTTGCCGTGCCGTGACCCCCCGGCGGCCTGTTCCTTGGACTCGGGCCTCCCTTCTCTGGGCCACCCGCTGTGGCTGCCACGTGGAGCAGACACGACGAGGCTCTGTCTGTCACCCCCTCGCTTCACAGCCCTCCCCCCGGTGTCCTCAGCGTCCACACGACCATTCAAGTCAGAGCTCTCGGGGGGTGTGACACTCACTAGGAGCGCGAAATCAGTCCCTTGCTTGGCCAAAGCCACAGCGTGCGGGGGACCGTCCCGGGCAAAGGGGACCCGACAGGGAAGCCCCTCAAGCGGCCTCCGAAGCCGTCACCCTGTCACCGTGCTGCCCCTCGGCTCGCCACACCTGCTGGCCGCGGCTCATTGACGCACGGGGGGCTTCTCCTCCGGGACTCAGTCTTGCTGTCACCTGCCCCCCCCCCCGACCTGGGAGGCCGCCTGTCGCTGTTTGTCTCTGTGCCCCCCGCGGTCCTCTGCACCTGCCACCTGGGGCTCCGCAGCCTTTTGAGTGCTCGGCTGTTTACTCGGTTTCAAGCCCCCCCACCCCCAGCCTCCAAACCCCACCCTCGTCTCTCTGCTCCTTGGACGTGGGATCCCAGGTCCCCGACGCGTCTCCTTTCCCTCGTGCACCTGCCCTGGTCCGCGTGGGTTCGCATGTTTAGGCCCCGTCGCCCCTGGCGGCCTGGGCTGGCCTCTCGTCCACGGGCACCGATCCTGTCGTTTCTGTCCCCTCCACTCGGTCCCGAAAGAGAGACCCACGGTGGACTCCGAGGACCCGTTGCATTAAAAAGTGCCCACGAGAAGGGTCTGCAGTGTCCCTTTAGAAGGACGCGGCCGTGTCGCTCTTGGGTGCTGCGTCTGTCACGCGCACATTCGCGTGGCTCCCTCCCTGCTTGCGCTTCGTCTGTGTTTCTTGGGGGACAGGGGGGAGGGTGGCTGCTTGTGTCGGGCGTGTGGCTGTGCTTCTCGGCACACGGCCACCGCCGAATGGGGAGAAGAGAAAGGCGGGGTCCTGGGCCGGAGGTCGATTGCATCCAGGGTGAGTGGGGGGCACCTGCAGGGCGGCAGCGTGTCCCTGCCCCCTCCCCGGTCGTGGCACCTACACTCTCTTGCTGCCTTTCAGAACGAGGTCAACGCTATAAAATGGGACCCTTCTGGAATGTTACTGGCTTCCTGCTCTGACGACATGACGCTGAAGGTAACGTGCCTCGTGAGCCACGCGCAGACCTCCTGCCCCCATCCCTGTCCCCGTCGCTGCCTCGATGCGTCACTGTCCCCTTCCCTTCCCCGTGGCCGTGCCCACCGGTGCCCCTGGCCTTCTGCCCCAGCGATGGGCCAGCCGTATGCCCTGCTGGGCCGCAGTGAGCTGGAAACCTCAGGGACGCTCCCCGAGAGACCGGTGTCGCATGCCTCCCGCCCGGCGGAGCAGCGGCTGCTGACACCGTGTCCCGCGTGTGTGCTGTCCAGATCTGGAGTATGAAGCAGGACACGTGCGTGCACGATCTCCAGGCCCACAGCAAAGAGATCTACACCATCAAGTGGAGCCCCACCGGGCCGGCCACCACCAACCCCACCTCTAGCATCATGCTCGCCAGGTAAAGAGGGGCGCCGGCCCGGCTCCCCGAGGCCAGACCCCGGAGTCGCGTCCGGAGGGGACGGGATGTTTGGCTCGGGTCTCTTGGGAATGCGCGTGCGCCCTTCCCCGCTGAGGGCTGTGGGTGTGGCGCCCTCGGGAAGGGCCCCGCGGACAGCAGAGTCCGGTGACACCCGTGTGAGGTGCAAGGACCCTTTGCACCGCGAGGCTGCTCGGAGGCCTGGCCACAAGTCAGGAGTTGACTCGCGCCAAAGGGAAGACGCGCCCGGGAGGCAGGTGTCACACGCTCCGGAGAATGACACTCTGCGGTTCCGTAGGTTTTCCGCGCGTTTCTAAGTAAATTTCTCTTTCTCGGTTGCACTGGACACGTCCAGGGTTGGTGTCAGGTCTGCAGGCCCAGAGCGATCCCCTCCGCCGCCCGGGCCCCACCGGGCACCGCGCACGGTCATCCCAGCGTCGTCCACCACGTCCCCCTCGCTGCACCGCGCGTCCCTGCGACTGCTTTGTGACCGCCCATCCGTGCTGCCTAGTCCCTTGCCCTCTGCCAGGCGTCCGCAGACCCCCCTCGCCTCTGGCAGCCATCACCTTGGGCTCCTATCTCAGTCTGTCTCTGATTTCATTCCCGATTTGTTTGTTCATTTAATCCCACCTATGGGCGACACCACGTGGCGTTTGTCTCTCTGTCGCACTCCCTCCCTCCCTGCAGGTCCACCACCCGCGTCGCTGCAGAGGGCACGGTTTCCTCCTCCTCGTGGCCGAGCGTCCTTCCACTGCGCACGTGCGCCCCCTCTCCTTCATCTGCTCGCCCGTCGGTGGACACACAGGGTGTCCCCCTCCTTCGGCTGTCGTGAATGACACGCTGCAGCGAGCGTGTGGAGGCGCGTCCCTCTGACGTCGCGTCTGGGTTTCCCCAGATGAACACCCGGACGTGTGTCTGTCTCTCGTCACAGCCTCTGGTCTGGGAAGCTCCTCTGTCCCTCTAAGGGGTGACTTCGCTAGGTCTTAGTTGTAGTCCGCGCTTTTCGTCACTTTTCATCCCTCCTGGCTGCAGACTTTCCGTCGAGGAACCAGCCGTACGGGGCCTCTCTCGTGGGCGGCCTCTTCTCTCTCGCTGCTTTTCAGACCCCTCTCTCTGTCTCTGCTGTTTTGATTGGGACGTGTCTTGCCGTGGGCCTGTTTGGGGTCCGGTTTGGGACTCCCTGAGTTCCCTGGGCGTGTACGTCTGTGTCCTGCCCCCGGTGAGGGAAGGTTTCCACCCTCATTTCTTCACGTAGGTTTTCTGTTCCTTGCTCCCTGACCTCCTCCTGGTTTATCCGGTAGCTTGATGATGTCCCCCAGGCCCCTAAACTACCCTCATTTGTTGTTGTTTTGTTGTTGTTGTTGTCTTGTTGTTGTTATTATTATTATTTAGGTTTTTTGGACTCTTTTTTTTCTGTTCCAATTGGGGGTTTTCTGCTCCCTCGTCTTCCAAACGGCTGATTGGGTCCTCGGCTTCGTCTCCCCTACCTCTGACTCCCTCTGAGGCGTCCTTTATTTCAGTGACAGTCCCCTTCGCCCCGACCGGTTCTTTTTTACATTCTGCATTTCTGTCTTTATGTTTCCTGTCTCTTTGTCGTCCTTCTCCGCGAGATCATGGAGCGTCCTCATGAGCAGCGTCTGAATTCGGCACCGGGTAGATTGCTGGTCTCTGCCACGTTTAGTTCGCTTTCTGGAGCTCCGTGCTGTTTTCCACTTGGGCCGGGTTTCTCTCTCTCCCCATTACGGCTCCATCCATGCGTGTTTCCCTGTGTCAGGCAGGGCTGCTCTCTCTCCCGGTCTTAGAGTGGCCTCACGTATGTAGGTGCCCCGTGGGGCCCAGAGGCGCAGTCTCCCGGGTTGCCTGAGGAGGTGGGAGCTCCAGGTGAGGCCCCTGTGTGGGTCGCCTGTGCCCTCCTGTCGCGGTTGAGCCCTGCTTGCTGGGGGCTTGGCCGTCAGGCTGACGGGCTGGGAGGAGTGGCGGCGGCCCCAGTGGAGGAACCGTTGTGCGGGGCTGACCCTGCGGAGCAGGATTGGCTTTGAGGGGGCTCTCAGGCCTGCCCGGTCCACAGTCCGCCCCTGGGCTGTGTCCTTTGTGGAGGGGCCTGGTGCCCTGGTGCGGTTGAAGCCGGCCTTCGGGTGTGTTGGTTCTGGGGCCTCTCGCCAGGGGCCGCCGCCCGTGCCCACCCGGTATGAGGCGCAGAGGGACCTGCAGGTGGCTGCCCCTTGTGCCGGGCGTGGGAGAAGCTCAGCCGTGAACCGAGGCTGCTCAGCAGGAAGCCAGGTGCTGCTCGTCGGGGTTCGTGAACTTGAGAGGTTGGAGAACAGTCTGCGGTGTGGACTGAGACAGGCTGGTGGTGTGCAGAAGCCACTGGAAGCGGCTTGGGTGGGCCCGCACGCTGCAAGGGGTGGGGTCTCGGGATCACCAGGGCGAGGTGACCAGTGTCAGCCAGGTCGATGGAGACTCAGGTGTGGCGGCCACGTGTGTCCGCGTGCATGCTCGGTGTGGGCGGCGGCCTCGACGAGAGGCCTGTGCCAGCACCTCCGTGAGCTCAGCAAGACCGCAGGTGAGTGTAGGGTCAGGTCAGGGTCAGGGTCAGGTCAGGGTCAGCTTAGAGTCAGGTCAGGGTCAGGTCAGGTGAGCGTCCGTGCTGCTGGCTCTGTCGTCCCCTGCACGTCGCCGTGCTCGTGGGGGAGACTGCGGATCTGAGAGCGAGGCTGCCGCAGGGCCTGGAAGCCACGATGCAGAGAGTCAAGGGAGTCTGTCCAGCCTGGAGGAGACGGGCCTCGGGGGGGGATGGCCTGTTCCCATCTCTTAGAAGGTGCTCGAAGGGATTTCTGCATCCGCCGAGCGGCTGAGCCAGAGGAACACAAAGGCCGTTACCGTCCTCATTTCACTTCATTGTCCACAAGCCCACGGCCGTGCCTGTGGCAGAGAACACGCTAGAATTCTTCCTGGACGGCTCGGAAGGTGCTGTTGGGTCACGTGGTCACGCTGCGGGCGTTCGTTGCCCTTTTAGTCACGTGGAAAGGGGACAGCGTGGGGCCTGCTGAGGCTCTGTCGGAAGGTCGCCAGCCGGCCGGCGCCCCTGTGCTGTTTCAGACGTCGAAGTAGCTGAACTTTCATCGTCTCAGGAGGACGGGCGCGTGTTTGGACGCGGTTGTGTTTGGATTCTCGTGGGATCGAACCTTTTATTCACTGGATTTGCTGTTTGCCCCAAAATTTCCGTCGTGACGATCAACGTATGTTAAATTGTGAGAGCATTTTAGAAAACGTAGGTATTCTGCAGAGGCATTCACCCTTCGCATTCGTAGGAAACGCAGAAAGAAGGGCCTGGGTGTGCGCCTGTTTCCCCAGGAATCGCAGCGGGAAGAACGAGAAAAGGAAAGAAAAAGGAGGGAGGAGGAGGGAGAAAGGAAAGGAGGAAAGGAGTTGTTTCAGAACCGGAGCTTGTTTCCGGGGTGACCGAGTGTCCTCGTAGGAGAGGTGACGGCCGGGGGCCAGCCCCAGCTCGCGGATCCCGCAGGCGACACCTGTGCGTTTGTCGCATCTCAAAACCTAAATGCTGCGGAGGGAGAAGCGACTCGCGCGACCCGTAAAGGTCTCGGGGACCCATACACACAGACAGCAGCCGGTCCCCGGGGTGACGTGCACCCTCCGTCTCCGCAGTGCTTCATTCGACTCCACGGTGCGGCTGTGGGACGTGGAGCGTGGCGTGTGCGTGCACACGCTCACCAAGCACCAGGAGCCCGTGTACAGCGTGGCGTTCAGCCCCGACGGCAAGTACCTGGCCAGCGGCTCCTTCGACAAGTGCGTGCACATCTGGAACACGCAGGTAACCCTGAGCCGTCGTCCCAGAGAGCGTCGTCGCGCGGGCCTCTCATCGCCATGGCAGCCGCCCTGCACGACCCGGGGTGGGGGGACACGGCGGGGCGAGGCCGGCCCCGACGACCTCCACTCCACGCCGCTCCCTTCTGGCACAGGTGGAGGAGTCTCTGCTGTCGTCGTGCCAGAGTGTCCTCTGGGTAGCCCCGTGCATGTCGGCACTGGGTCGTCCCGTTGTCACAGGGGACAGGACTTGAGTGACTGCAGCCACCACACACTTGTCCTGCCACGTGGGGGGCGACGGGGGTTCTGACTGCAGAGTGGGAACGGAGGGGACGCGGTGGGGGTACAGGGTCAGGTCGGCCACTCGGCGCACCTGCTGACGGAAGCCGGACGCGGGGTGACGGTGGGCGGGGTCGCGGACAGGCAGCCACCATTTCCCGTGATCTCGGGGAGCAGGAGCTGGCGTCCCCTCCCCCCGTCAGCCCAGCCCAGCGTCCCGACTCCTCGGGGCGGCTGGCAGGCAGGTGGGTTGGCATTAAGTCCAGGCCCCCGGTGGCCAGAGGACATGGCCGATGAGCCACATTAACCGGCAAGGGCCGGGGGACGTCCACGGAGGCCTCAGGTGTGCCAGGGCCTGGCCAACCTGACCTTTGCCCTGTGGGGGAGGAAGAGGTGACAGTGGCCCCCGCACGGAGCCGGCCTGGGGCCAGCCGAGCTGCGCAGCCCGCACAGGCCACCTGGGAAACCCACAGCTCGGGGACGGCCGCCAGGGTCCCCCGTGGGGCACCTGCTGGATCTCTAGGAAGGGCTGGGTGTGCAAGGTGACAGCATCGCGCCCCGACACCCGTGCTGCGGTCCTCCGTCTGCTGCCGATGACCCGTCGGACCGGCTCACGGGTGCGGGAGCGATGAGACACGTTGCCACGGTCACCGCAGTGCCTCCTGTCCCCCGTGTGTCTGAGAACGTTTGCGGCCCCTCCTCGGGGGCGCGAGCCACGCCCCTGACACCCTGTCGGTCCCCCCAGTGTCCCCTCACGGCGTCAGTGACTATGGCTTTGCCTTGCAGAGCGGGAGCCTGGTGCACAGCTACCGAGGCACAGGCGGCATCTTCGAGGTGTGCTGGAACGCCCGGGGGGACAAAGTGGGGGCCAGCGCGTCCGACGGCTCTGTGAGTGGCACCCGCGGTGGTTTCGGGGCAGTGGGGACATGTGGGGTCCTCGCGGCCAGGCCTGGTTCCCAGCGGAGGCTGTCACCCGGAGGGTCCGAGGGTGGCCGCCGGCTGGGGGTCACACGCCTGGACACCAGCTTGTCGTTTCCCTCTGAGCGTTCCCTGCCGTGTGAAGCCGATAAAGCTTTATTCACAACCCGTGCGCCACCGGTGGGCCAGCTGTGCCCCTCGGTGCCCCCTCGGAAGGTGTGACGGGCCCCCTCTCCGCCCTCAGGTGTGCGTCTTGGACCTGCGGAAGTAGCCACGCTGTTTCGGAACCAAAAGGAGAATTCTCACGGACCAGCAGCGGGCGCGTGGGGCGCACCACGCCGCCCGCATCGTCCCGGCGGCCCCGACGCCGTGGGGACGTGACGCGCGGAGCGCGCACCTGGACATCAGCTCCCCCCGGCCACAGGAGCCTCCCTGTCACTTTCCCGTAATCCGCATCAAGCAAGAAGTCCACACAGGACGCGCCGTCGCGTCGCAGGGGCGAGGCTCGGTGTCCGCGAGGACCGCTGAGCCCACGGGCCTGGAGCGGCAGGTGGACGCGCGCGGCCTGCACACTCGGTTCCCACCCCGACAGGCTCCCGGGGCCGAGAGGGGAGGCCAACAAAAAGGTAGAAAAAGGCAAAAAGCCGCACCAAAATCCCCGCAGGAAGGGAGGAGGAGGATGCGGGGCCCGCACCGGGCTCCCTCTGTCCCCGAGAACGCGGACGCCGCAGCGCGCTGTCGCCAAGGGCGGTCGCAGAGGGTGCCCCCGTGGGCACCGGTGACACGCGCGACTCTGTCGTCCCAGCACGTCCTGTTTTCCGGGACCTTCTCTGCCTGGTGGTTTTCTCTCGCCCGGAGACCCGGCGTCCGGGCCCTGCCGTCTGAGGGGCGCGGTGCGGGGTCTTTAGCTCCCCCCTCATCCTCGCCGCCCCCTCCGCGCCTCCCACCCGCTCCCTGTGGTCTTGATGTGCAGGAAGCGAGCCCCCAGCGGCCACAGCGGGGGGGACACAGTGATGGGACGGCTGGCAGTGACAGCATCGTGGACGGACACGCCCTGGCCCCCTCCCCACTGGCCTCCCCCGCCCCGTCGGCACGGAGGCTCCAGGTCCTGGTCTCAAGGGCACTCAGTGCGCGTCGTCGTGCCTGCTTTACGGACGAAGGCGGGGAGGGCGGGCGCTTTTTACAGGAGAGGGAGAAAAGTGACTTATAGAGAGAGAGCCCGGGGTATTTTTGGAAAAGAAAAAAGATATTTTTATGTGAAAACAGTTTTAGATCCTCCTGCGGCCATCGACGCAGAGAGCTTTGTGTGGCCTCATGTTTTTAGAGAATTTCAGGACGACACGGACGGGTCCGAGGTGTGGGTCCCTGTCCCGGGCCCTTCGGCCACGGGGAGGGGGTGGGGACGCTGGGCGGGGACGGGGCGGATCCTGGGACCAACGGGGGAGGCGACAACGGCCCTCAGGGCGCGAGGACCCCTCCGGGCGCATCACTGACCTTCGTAGCTGCAGGAAAGACGAGAAGACCGGTGGGTGCCCTCGGACCCCAGGGCGCCCGCCCCAAGCCACACGGCACCGAAGAAGCCGTCGAAGCCGACAGTGCGGCTCCGTGCGCCCCCGCCAGGGCCTGGCCAACCGGGGACGCCTCAGACGGGGGACCGTCCTGTCCCCGAGGGCAGCTCGGGGACTCCAGCGCGGACCTCGCGGCCCCAGCCCGGCCGTGGGTCGGGCGACGGCAGAAATCAACGGGGCAGGACAGGTCCGGCCTGAAGGTCCCCCTCGCAAGTGGGACATCGCCACCGGGCGTTCCCGCCGGCGCGTCGCTGCTTTCTCCCCCGAGAGACGAGGAGACGAGATCTTTCTTTTTTAGCAACGACTCTTTTTACCGTTTTTAAAGCCTCCCACCCGGCTTCGTGTTCCCGCGGCGCTTCCCATCCGTCGGGTCAGGCCACCTGCGTGCGCGCTCGTTGTCACCGACCGACTCCGACCTGTTTCTAAAATCGGCCCGGGGCCAGGAGAGGGGACATTGCCCACCGCCGCCGCTGCTCCCGGGGGTGGGGGAGGGGACGGGGGCGCGGCTGGCTGGGGTCAGGCTTCGGGGTCACACAGCGCATCCCTGAGCGGGTGGCGTCACCTGCGGAGCCGAAATCCACCGTCGAGGCAGGGGAGGCGCGTCCTGCAGACCTCGGGACGTGGCATCGACACCGCCGTCGCGCGCGTCACCAACAGCTTGTCCTTGTGACTCCACTGGGCACATGATGCGCTCACGCCACAGCCACGGCCAGACCCCGCGCTGAGCACGACGCGGGGGTCCTCCTCGGGCCGGGTCGCCTGGGGGCGCAGCAGAGGTCCCAGTGCCACCGTGTTCATCGCGGACGGCACAGACACCCCGGGCCACGTGGCCGGCTTCCTGCCCCGAGACGTCGTTGGCGTCGGCCCGTGGTCAGGGCACGGCCCATGTGAGAAGCCACGCAGTGTCGCACGTGCTGTGTGGCACGTGGAGGCCCGTAGCCAGGGTCTCGCTGTCGTCCCCCCAGCCCTCGACCGGCTGGGACCTCGTGGGAGCCGTGACGTCTGGAGACGAGGTCTGCGAGGTCCCAGCACAGCGGCGCCCGTGACGCGCACGCGCCCCTGACAGCCCGCCTCGGGACCATCGGGGTTCCCCCCGTCACCCTCATGTGATGCGACTGCCGCTGCCGCCGCCGTTTACAGCTCCCGATGACCATGAGGGGCGCTTGAGGCTCAGACCAGGTGTGCCCTCGACTGAGCGCGGACGTCACACCCGGCCGTCCCCCGAGCCTGCGGTTGGGCCCGAGGCGACCGGGAGTGGAGCACGTCCCGCACGCCCGTGGGCCGCTGGGGAATGTGGGGGACGGACAGGGGCCCCGGCCGCCCCCTGCGACGTGACTCGTTCTTTCCCAAAACCAGGCCACGCGGCCCCGTGAAGTGCACTTTGTCCGACGTCAGGGTCCGCTTCGCTCCGGTGGTTTTTCTCTGTTTGACCCTGTTCCGCCTCGTTTCTTTTCCTCTTTTTTTCTCCATTTTTCCTTAAATCGCGTTCCTCGCCGGTGCAGACCTGTTGTGTCCCTCCTCCCGGCCGGCCCCGGCCAGCGAGCTGGGCTCTGGCCTCCGCGGTTTTTATTGTCTGTGTCAGACGTGCAGCCAGACGCGGGTCTCCGTCAGCCGCGCCCCATCGCGCCCCCGCCGCCCCCCGTCCTGTGCGTGCCACCCGCCCTGTTGCCCTCGCGCCCGTGCGAGCCGAGTCGCCTCGTGTGTCGTCACGCGTCCGTGTCGAGGGGGAACCCACAGGCCCCGTTCCGTGTCCTGAATAAATCGCTCTATTTTGATACGAGACAACGTGGTGCTGCGTGTTCTCTTGGCCCCGCTCGGGGACCCGGGGCCCTGCGCCTGCGCGTGGAGACAGACCCGACTGCATCCTCTCGAGGGGACCCTGAGTGCGGTCGGGGTCCCCTTGCAGGACGGCGGCTTGATCGGGCCAAGGCCCGAAGGCCGGGCTCCGAGGGAGGCGCTGCCCCTGGTTTTCTGAAACCCTTCTACCCAGACGGAGCGTGTTTTTCAGCGTTTTTTGTATTTTTTCCCTGTCACGTTAGTGCAGGACGGCTGGCTGGACAAGTCGTGTCCACGAGTGTTCGCTGGGAGTTTGCGTCCCACAATTTGCTTCGAACAACCGGAAAAAACCGATGTGACGGGACACGGGGGACTTGGGATGCGAACCCGGCCCGGTGCCGACACGCTCGCCACGCGTCTCCTGCCACGCGCGCGGCGCCGGGCTCCCCCGGCTGGTTTTGTGGCTGCCACCGCCGTCCTCGGTGGGCGTCGCGGGATTCGGTGGCCTGGCGGGCATGGCTAGGGGACGAGGGATGCGTGTCTGAGGGCCAGGCCGGACGGGCGAGCCCGGAGCAGGTCGTGCTGTCGTCGTCTGGAGAGCCACTCTGACGCTGAGTCGCGGGCCCTGCCCATCCTCCTGTCAGGCCCTGAGTGACCCTCGTTTTTTGTCTTTTTTCTAACCCCTACCCCGTTGACCCAGCCCCTTCCCGCTCGGGGGGATTCGGGGTGGACCCAGCACCCCATAACCCTGCCCGGAAGCCACAGGAAGGTCCTGGGGAGACCTGGGAGCAAACGCCCCATGCACGGGAGGCAAAACGCAGGCGGACGCCCGGGGACGACGGGGACACGCGTGGGCGGCCTCCGTGACAGTCTGGGGACGCGCACGGCTGTGCACGGCCACAGAGGGAGGACTGGGACTCGGAGGGAGCGAGGTGCTGCGCCTCGTGTGCCCCCGTGGCCCTGAGGTCATCCCCACGGGCCCTGACTGACGCCCAGTCCCTGTGGCCTCGGGGGGCGGGGGCCCGTCACGGAGCAGGGGGGCCCCCTTCGGCCCTTGGCAGGGCCCATGTCTCGGTGCCGCTGCTGAAGACGGTTCCAGAACGTTCTTCGTGTCCGCGGGAAGCGCTCCGCACCCAGGACAGGGAACCCATCGGCTGCCGGTGACAGGGACCAGAAGCCACTGTGGGGTGGCCGGGGTAGGAGCCGGCAGACGCAGGCACAGGCCCTTCCAGAAGATGCTGAAAGTGCCCGAAAGTGGCTTTTTCCCCCGAGTCTGGCTCCTTTTTCTCTGAAGCGTCTCACCCATTCGGCAGGTAAGCGAGGAGGGGACAGGGTTCGCCCTGGAGGGGGCGGTGGGGTGCGGGCGGCACTCACGGGTGGCGGGGGCTGTGGGTGGCACATGTCCTCATGCCGGGGAGGACGTGGCTGTGCGGGCACCATCTCCCGTGGCCACGTTGCCAGTCCTGAGGGGCAAGGAGGGGTCTTTGGAGGACGTGAGCGGAAGCAGGAGAGTGTCCCGTGGTCCGATACGGTTCCCCGGGGGGGGGCGGGTCAGACGGGAGCTGTATCTGGGGACACCTCGTCCCCAAACGACACGGCCTGCTGCTCCCCCGTGGTGTCTGGCCAGCCCTGATCCCGCGCCGGCCGCTTCCCTGTCGTCTCCTAGGCCATCCCGTCGGGCAGTCACTCACCCGTCCCCCCCCAACCTCACCTCCTCATCGCCCTCAGCCTCAGGGGTCCTAGCGTCTGCCGCCCGCAGTGACCGGCCTTCCAGCAAAGTCGTTTAAAACCAGGCCATCTCGTTGGTTTTTTGCTTTGCCCAACACTGTCTCCCTCGGGCCCTAGATCGACTCAAAACGCCACATCCCGTTGCGCCTTCGCGAGTGCCCTGGCCAGGGCCTGGCGAGGAGCCACGAGGAGACACAGCCGCTCACTCTCGCGCCCCGGTCAGTCCAGCCACGGTGCCAGCGTGTGACGCCATCGCCCCATCGAGGAGGAGGAGGAGTGACCGGACGGTCGGGTCTCCACAGCCCCCGGGTGCAGGCGTCGCGCCCTGACGCCGGCCAGCGTATCCCGAGGACGGGGGACCCGATCCCGGGCGCCGTGGAGGATCTGCAGGAAGCGGCTGGGGCGGCCATGCAGACTGCGACGGCCACGGCGGGGCTCCCAGGTCAGCCCTGGCAGGCAGCACGGGGCACACGCAGCCCCGGGGGCCGCCCACCCCTGCACCCCGGGCCCTGACGCTCACCCAGCTGCCCACCTAAGGGTCGTGCCTGTGGCCAGCTCGTCCCCGGGGCTTCCCTGAGGCCCGTTCCCTTGGGCACTGGGCGCTGACGTACGGACGTGGGGCGCTGTGTGGTTAACATTGCTGAACCCCGAGTCTTTCTCCAGCTGCAAGGGCCACTGGGAACGCGAGCAGCGAGCGTCTGTGCCCCAGAGCGGGGGCGACACTGCACCCCATGCGGTGGGGGTACGTGCCCCACGTGGCAGGGGGTCGATGCCCATGCGGACGACGGGCTCTCCTGCCGGGGCGGACAGGACATCAGCACGGAGATGAGGAAGGCAGATGCCGCCCGCCAAGGTGACCCGGCTTCGGGCATCCCTGGACCTTAGGGTGGAGTCGGGTGCGCCCTGGCGCAGGTGCATCGCAGGGAGGCCCAGCCCCGGGCAGCACGGCGACAGTGACCACGGCGCCCCAAGGAGTGCACACCCCTGCAAAGCTGCGAGTCCAGGGGCGCCCCACACGCCTCCCCCAGAGCGGGAGGCAGGCCTCTCGGGGACGACAGCCGTCGCTCGGCGGAGCTGCCCGCAGCGTCCTCGGAAATCGGCATCGTGCTCCCCTGGAGACTCACCTACCTGCCTCGTGACGCTGCCTGTGACGTTTATGCCCAGCGTGTGCTTTCGCGTGATGGGAACACGGAGCCCTGGGCCACATGAGCATGATAAATGGGGTGCCGTGGGTTCCTGGGGCGCGGGACTCAGCACGACGGAGGGACCAGAGGCTTAACTCCTGCTGGAGACCGCGTGTCCTGCCCCCATCCCCGCCCGGTCCTGGTGACATGGACCCCTTGCTGAGCCGCCCGCCATGGGTCCTTCCGCCTCCCCACTTTGAGGCACCCTGGACCCTGCAGAGGGCGTCAGCTGCCGTCGGGGGACGCACTGAGCCCAGCACACGGGGTCGTTCACGAGGCCTTTATTGACTCTCCCAGGGACGCGGCCCTGGCCTGACATCCCCGCGTCTGCAGACGCCCTGCACGTCAGTCGGGAGGGAATTGTCGCGTCCCCAAACGCACGTGGCGGGGTCCTCACAGCGCCACGAGGAGCCTGGGGGACAGGCGCTCATACGGGGACAGGAGTGAGATGGGGGGAGGGGGAATGCACCCAGGAAGGGCGGGGACGGGAAGGGGAGAAGTGAACGGTAAAGGGAGGGGGTCTGGGCCGGGGCCGGCCACGTCACAGTCACAGGTCTCCCTGCATTTTGGGGATGGACTCAAGCTCGTCGCTGCGGACCCCACGGGCCACGCGGACGTCTATCGCGCTGGCGTTGGAACCTGCAGAGGAAGAGAGAAGAGGTAGTGATGGAGGCCATGTCCTGGCAGGCGTGCCGCACGTGACAGTCACAAACGTCACTCGGGAGTACCAGGGCACAGTGCATGTTCGTGATGGCTGCTGTGGCCACCACGAGGGCATCATCCACGGCCCCTCAACGCCACAAGGCGCCCCAGGGGAAGGCAGCCAGCACCCTCCCCCAAGCCAGGACACCCCCGTGCTGGCTCTGCGTGGATGGTGCCACGCGTGCAGGTGTGGCGAGGGTCAGCCGTCAGCACGGTGGAGGCCAACGTCATTCCTGCTGGAGGAGTCGCCCTGGGAACACACCGCCCTGCCCAACCCGTGGTACTCCCCGGGGACGGGTGCCACGCTGCTCTTTACTCTGCACGTAGGCCACGTGTGCCCGGTTCTGTGCTGCGTATGGGGACACGTGGCAGCCTCGCAGGACGGCGGCCGTCTCCACTGTGGGGGGAGGGGGTGACCAAGTGGCCTTCATGGACATCACTGGAGTCCGACTCCCTCCACCCAGGGCCTGGTCGACAACTGTGGACTCCATGCGTGTGCTTGTCTGCTCCCTCTCTCTGGCACACGCCACGCGTGGCCTGGCCACCAGCCTTCGCACGCCTGTTTCCTGCCCGGAAAACTGCTCGGACTTGGTCCCGGCTCCTACGCGTTGCCCAGGTCCAAGTCCCAATCCTCGGAGAGGCACCTGCCACCACGTGTCAGACGTCACCGTCGTGCCACCTCGTGATTCGGTTCTCCCCGTGGCCTTCCCACCGGCTGGGGTGCAGTCTCCGTATTCCGTGTCTGTGCCCGGACGGGGCAGAGCCCAGGGCACGGGGGGTGTGTGTGACTTGGTGCACACGCCCGCGCTCGGTCAACGAGTGCTGAGGGCAAAAGCAGTAGGGCCCGTGGCTTGGCGTCCGCTGGACACGGCATTAACCTGTCACCTCGGACAAGGGAGACCGAGGAGCCTCAAGAAGGGCAGGGACACGCACACCCTGAAGAGGGACACGTAAAGCGAGAGCATCCGTGTTTTGTGGACGAGCGGAGGTGACCCGTCGTGGCCACAGGAGATGTGGAGGGGGAGATGCTCACGGAAACCCGGCTTAATGGTCCTGTGGCCGGGTCCTGGGGGTGACGAGAGGAAACCTTTGGGAGCTGCGAACGGGCTTTTCCCGGAGAGCAGGAGGCCGCGGAGCGGACGTCCGCGGGACACAGCCCCGAACCGCACCCCTGCCGCAGGGCCGGGCCACGTCACACACACACAGGCCCCGCCAGGGCCAGCCCCGGCGATGGCGATGCCAGCCTCTGGGCAACGGGGGCGACTGCAGACGCCTCTGCAGAGACTCGGGCTCGACTCGGGCTCAAGTGGCACGTGGCGGCGTGTGGCCCGGGCTGGGCCGAGGGCGCTGCTGGGACCGCTGGCCTCGTCGGAGCTCCGGCCCCCGGGTCTCCCTCCCTGCTCGTGGGGCCTCGCGGGGGCGGGAAGGAGTGTCCGTCTGGGGGAGAAAGGCCCGGCTGCAGCCGACGGGCGCGGGGGGACGAAGGGGAGGAGGAGGACGCCACCGAGGGGTCCGGGGCTGGCGGACGGGGGCCTCAGGGGATCCTGACGGGGGGGCACGGGAGGGGCGGGCCCGTGGGACACGGCGCCATGGGTGGCGGGGGAGGGGGGCGAACGTGGGCTGGGGGGGAGGAGGGGCCTGCGGGGGACAGAAGGGGGTCGTTGGGGAAGCGGGGGGCATCGGGGCCCGCGCAGGGGCCCCACAAGACACGCGGGGATGGTGGGGGTGGGTAGGGAGGTGCGCGGAGGGCCCAGGAACCGTGGGAGGAAGTGCAGGGAGCGAAGGCCCAGGCTCCAGGGGCCCGTGGCATCGCGGGGACACGGGACTCACGGGGACACCGCGAAGGCGCGCGCGGGCGCGGCGGGACCGCGGGAGAAAGGACGCGGGGATGCCGGATGGGGGGGTGGGGCTGGGGGGAGAGGCAGGGCAGTGGGGTGTCCCGGTGTCGGGCACGGGGTGCAGGGACGGGGGGAAATGGCACGGGTGACGGGGGACAGCCCGACGGCGGGGGCGTCATGGGCGCCGCGGGGACTCTCGGGACGAAGAAGGGATGGCGGGAAGGACGGGGCAATGACGGGACCAGGTATAACGGGAGGAAATGGACTGAGGTTCAAGGGTAAAGGAATTAGGGGCGGAGCAGAAGACGACGGGAATGATGAAGTCCTGAAGAGCGGGCACTGGGGTGCCACACGGAATGACAGGAAGGAGGAGTCTGGACCCTACAAAGGATTGTGGGCATGAGGAGGCCATGGGCTGGGCTTCCAGGAAGGAGGAAATTGGAAAACGCAAGGCATCATGGGAGAGAAGTGGAATTGTGGGAAAAGCGGGGCATGACGGGCAAGATGAAGTCCTGTACTGTGGGCTTGTGTGTACCGCAAAGGATTCTGGGAGAACGAAACGGGAATGACAAAGCATCATGGGAAAAGCAAGGGATGACGGGAATGATGAGGTCATGTACAGTGAGCTTCCGGGTACTACAAAGAATCATGGGAAGAAGGGAATTGGAGAAATTAAAAGGAATCAAGAGAAAAATAGGGATATTGTGTGAATATCTAAGTATAATGGGAGCGAATGGACTGAGGGAAGGCTTGAGGCTCATAAGAGGGACATTGAATATGGGGCAAAACAAAAGATCATTATAAAGTCATGAATAGGGTGTATGGATACCACATAGAATCATGGGAACAAAGGACTTCTAGAAACTTCAAGGCATCATAGGGATATAGGACTTGTGAGACTAACAGGAATGAGAGTGTGTTGTGTACCGTGGCCTTGTGGGTACACAGGGGTCAGGAGAAGAAGGAAATTCTGGAAACTACAAAGGATATGACAGTTACAATAATCATGGGAAGAATTGGGGAATTGTGTGAATATCTAGGCATAATGGGAGCAAATAGACGAGTGAAGGCCCAAGGCTCGTAAAAGAGACGAGATATTGTGGCCAAAACTAAAGATGATGATGAGGTCATGATTAAGGCGTATGGGTACCACATAGAATCATGGGAAGAGTGGAATTCTTGAAACTGCAGGGGATCACGGGAAGTGTTAAAGGAATTGTAAGAGGAACTGGATGTGAGCGTGTCGTATACTATGGCATCTTGTGTACACAGGGGTCATGGGAAGAAGGGAATTCTGGACACCAAAAAGGATTGTGGGCATGATGACGTCAGGGACTTTGGGCTTCTGGGTACTGCAAAGGGTCCTGGGAAGAAGACTGGGAAATGATGAAGCAACAATGGAGAGAAATGGAATTGTAAGAGACGCGGTGCATGATGGGAGCGATAAGGTCATATATAATGTACTTTCGGATACCGCAAAGGATCCTGGGAAGAAGGAGCTTAAGAAAACAGCAAAGCATCATGGGAGAAAATGGAATTATGGGAGACACGGTGCATGACGGGAGCGATGAGGTCATATAACATCTGCTTCCGGGTACAGCAAAGGATGCTAGGAAGAAGGAACTTGGGGAATTGCAAAGCATCATGGGAGAGAAATGGAATTGGGAAAGTGGGGAATCATGGGAATAAGGTCACGTAATGTAGGCTTTCGGATACTGCAAAGAATCATGGGAAGAAGGGATTTGGAGTAACAAAAGGAATCATGGAAATAATAGGGAAATTGTGTGATTATCTAGGTATAATGGGAGCAAATAGACGGATTGAATATGGGGCAAAATAAAAGATAATTATAAAGTCATGAATACGGTGTATGATAACCACATAGCATCATGAGAGCAAAGGACGTCTTGAAACTGCAAGGCATCATAGAAAGGGATATAGGGCTTGAGAGAGAAACAGGAATATGGATGTGTTGTGTACCGTGGCCTTGTGGGTACACAGGGTATGGCTAAGAAGGAAATTCTGGAAACTACAAAGGATTGTGGCATGATGACATCAGTGACAGTGGGCTTCCGGGTACTGCAAAGGGTCCTGGGAAGAAGAAAACTGGGAAATGATGAAGCATCAAGGGAGAGAAATGGAATTGTGGGAGACTCGGTGCATGATGGGAGTGATGAGGTCATATATCATGTACTTCCTGATACCGCAAAGGATCCTGGGAAGAAGGAACTTGGAGGAAATTGCAAAGCATCATGGGAGAGAAATGAAATTGTGGGGAAAGCGGGGAATCATGGGAATGATGAGGTCATGTAATGTAGGCTTCCGGATACTGCAAAGAATCTTGGGAAGAAGGGATTGGGAGAAACAAAAAAAATCATGGGAATAATAGGAAAATTGTGAGACTATCTAGGTATAATGGGAGCAAATGGACTGAGGGAAGGCTTGAGGCTCCTAAGAGGGACATTGGATAATGGGCAAAATAAAAGATAATGATAAAATCATGAATCGGGGGTATGGATACCACATAGCATCATGAGACCAAAGGACTTCTAGAAACTTCAAGGCATCATAGGGATATAGGACTTGTTAGAGAAACAGGAACGTGGGTGTGTTGTGTATCGTGCCTTGTGGATACACAGGGGTCAGGGGAAAAAAGAAATTCTGGAAACTACAAAGGATTGTGGGCATGGTGAGGTCATGTACGGTGGGCTTCCGGTAGTGGGAGTGATGAGGTCATGTATCATGTACTTCTGGATATCACAAAGGATCCTGGGGAGAAAGAACTTAAAGAAACTGCAAAGCATCATGGGAGAAAATGGAAGTATGGGAGGCACGGTGCATGACGGGAGTGATAAGGTCATATGTCATGTGCTTTCGGGTACCGCAAAGGGTCCTGGGAAGAAGGACTTAGGGAAACTACAAAGCATCATGGGAGAGAAATGGAATTGTGGGGAAAGTGGGGCATGACGGTAATGATGAGGTCATGTGTTGTGGGTTTCCGGGTACCGCAAAGGATCATGGGAAGAAGGAAATTGGGGGAATGACAAAGCATCATGGGAAAGAAATGGAATTGTGGGAGACATGGTGCGTGATGGGAATGATGAGGTCATGTACCGTAGGCTTCTGGATACCGCAAAGGATCATGGGAAGAAGGATTTGTAAAAACTAAAAGGTATGGGGAAAATATGGGATCGTGTGAATATCTAAGTATTATGGGAGGAAATAAACTGAAAGAAGGCCTGAGGCTTATAAGAGAGACGTGGAATTGTGGGCAAACAACAGATTTTGATGTCCTGAGTGTGGTGTATGGGTACCACATAGAATCATGGAATTAGAAGTTTTGAAACTTCAATGGGTCATGGGAAGGGTTACAGGACTTGTGAGGAGAACAGGATTGTGGGCTTGTCGTCTACAGTGGCCTTGTGGGTACACAGGGGTCATGGGAAGAAGGGAATACTGGACACTACAAAAGACTGTAGACATGATGAGGTCATGTATTCAGCTTCCGGTACCGCCAATGACCCTGGGAAGAGGAAAATTGAGAAACAATAAAGCATCATGGGAGAGAAATGGAATTGTGGGTGAAGCGGGGGATGATGGGAATGATGAGGTCATGTACTGCGTGCTTCCGGGTACCGCAATGAATAATGGGAAGAAGGGAATTGGGAAACAACAAAGCATCATGGGAGGGAAATGGAATTGTGGGAGAAGCGAGGAATGATGGGAATAATGAGGTCATTTACTGTTCGCTTCTGGGAAGCACAAGGTATCATGGGAAGAAGGGAATTCCAGAAACGACAAGGAATCATGGGAAAGGGAAGGGAATTGTGTGACTAGGTATAATGGGAGGAAATGGACTGCGGGAAGGCCTGCAGCTCATGATGGAGTAATGGATTGTGTGCAAAACATTAGATTATTATGATGATGATGAAGTCTTGAATTGGGTCGTATGAGTACCACAAAGAATCTTTAGGAAGAAGGGAATTCTGAAAATTGCAAAGGATCATGGGAGGATAGGGGAATTGCAGAACTCCAGGGATTATGGGAGAAAAGAAGGTACTGTGGCAAGGACAGGATCATGGTGGAGAAACGGAATTGCGGGAGAATCAGTGATGAGACACATGAGATCGTGTATAATGAGTACTCGAGAGGTCATGGACAGAAGGGAATTCCGGGAACTACGAGTGATGGGAGAGAAAAGAGGAACTGTGGAATGACGGGATTTGGATGAGAGAGAGAATTGTAGAAGAGAGCGCATTGTGTAGAGAAGTGGAATCGTTAGAAACAAGGAACTGTGGGGAAAACAAGGCGTCCTGAGAGAGAAAGAGGATTTGATGGAATAACAAGGATCGTGGGAGGAATACGAGCCTTGTGGGAATCCCGAGGGGTTATAAGAACAGGGAATTGCTGGAATGACAGGGCAGCATGTGACAGAACTGGAGTTATGGGAGATTCCCGGAATTATGAGATCGCCCAAGCATCATGGCAGAGAAAGGGGTATGACAGGATGATGGGGGAGAAAGTGGCATTGAGGGAACATCAAGGGATTATGGGTGACATGGGGGAATTGTGGGAGAACAAGGGACCTGGGAGCAGCTGAAGAATTGTGGGTACAGTACATCATGGGAGAGAAATGGAACGTGAGAAAGGGATCATGGTAGCTACTGGAAAATAGGAGAAAAATCATGTAACATTGACAAAATTGTGGAAAAAAACTAGGGATTTTGCGCGAGGATGAAGTGTGGGACACAAGGGTATTGTGGAAGAGAACAGAATCGTGGGCAGAGCAGAAAACGCCCCTCACCTATCCCTCACAGTGTGAGGCGGGGTCACCTGGTCCAGGGTGACCTTGGAGAGGCGGGATGTGGGTCTCACCAGAAATCGACATTCTCACCCACATCTGCTCACCCTCTCGAAGCTGATGAGAAATCCACACCCACATCAGATCCTTTGTTGTACCCCAACTCATTAAGTATTCTTTCAATCTTACGTTAATGAGTTCTTGCGATTAAGAATTCTTTCAATCCTACTTTTCAGCTAGGCCTTTGGGAACCATGAGCTGCTACCGATTTTCCATCCAAATGTGTAGACTGACTGGCTTCTCGTGTTAAATGCTCCCAAGTGATCGGGACAAACGAAACTGTGCCTGTTCTCTACAGAGGCCGTGTCGCACCATTTCCAGCCTCACAGCAAAATGTTAGTGAGGGGTCCGAGGTGACCGTTTATCTCCTATTCGAAATGCCACCCCGACCAAGGGGGAGCCAGTTATGATTAATTTAAGGCTACAGTGCTTAAGGCCTGAACGAAAGGCACCCTTAAAATGTTGAGAGGAGAGGTGGATGATGAAATGCAAGATCAGCGTCAGAGTCAGCTACTGTCACTTCCCGTGCACACCCCGAAGTGCATAACGCGTGCCACAAACATCACCTCCACACCACGTCACCTCCTCGTTTGATAAAGGACTTCCAGGGGAGCCCTGGGCCCTGCAGTCCTTACCTTCAGACAGCATGCTCAGGGCCTCGTCGGACGTGTGCCCACCCACGCGCGATGCCTTCCTGCTGGTGGGGTTGTCACGGGGCACACAGGAACCCTCCGGCGTCGGGAAAGGCTGCTCGTCGCCTGAGGTCATTGATTCCCACTGGATCTCCTTCCTGGGAGCCTGGAAGTCCAGGCTGCATCCTGTCCAGCCGTAGAAGGCCAGGGACAAGAGAAACCCCTGGGCTGGATTCAGTATGCCCTGTGAGCAGGGGACAAAGGCAGGGCGGGTGAGTGAGCGCAGCAGGAATTAGACCCGGGACCTCACAGAGTGGCTGACACCCCTGGGGAGGCCCAGTGGGTGGCCTCGCTTGGAAAGGACCGGGTGGTTGATTTGGGGCAAGATGAAGGTGGGCTGTAGGTGCCCGACCTTCAAGGGTGCCTGAAACTGGAGATGAGGGAGGAGAGGAGAAGGCACGGAGAGGGATGACAGCACAGGACAAGCGGCCAGTCACAGCTCCATGCTGCCCGAGTGGCTTCGCTCCCCTGAATTGTTACGTGCTTGCAAACCAGAATTCGACCTAACACAGGGTCTTGAGCCCAAAAACGAGTCCGGGAAACAGTCCTCCACTGACACGTGGTTAAATATACATGACGTGAACGAAAGGGACCAAGCGGACGGCAGACCAGAGCACAGGGAGACAGGCAGTTCGTGCTGGTCTTGCTTTAAAGTCCTTGTGAATCGGATTTCCCCCAGTTCTGATGCGACCTGTATATTAATTCTGTGTCGGGTCCATCGAGATGAAAGGCCATAATTTATTTAACTTTTCTCTTTTTGAAAATTAGAGTTGTCTAAAAGGCTTTATGACTATGGACAACGTTATGAAGAATACTTCCTCCCCCTGGCTTTTTCCTAGCCTGAAATGTTTCTTCAAGATAAATTCCCTGATATCGGAATCTGGCTGAAAGGTGTGACACACTGTGCCGAACTGATTTAGCAGAGTCGTCCCCAGTTCTAAATGTCCCCAGCAATGAATGACAGTGGCAGCCAGTGCACAGTGGCCAGACGGAAGGAGTCCAGGAACCTGTTTGATTCATACATATTTAAATAACAAGACACTATACTTCCGAGTGGGGTTTTTTCCCAAGAAGAAATTTCTAAACCAAGGTCGACCTACCATGATAAACCACGTGGTCTTGGCTGCACTTCGGACGTGTTTCAAAGCACCTCTGTTGATATCTGGTTGCATCTCAAGATAGAATAAGAGGCTCTCGTTGAGGATGTTTGACAACCAACTGTGAGAAATGGAAAACGGCCCACGGGTTAGGAGAGCAGGCAGCAGAATTTGTTTTTAAATGCTTGGGGGTGGGGAACGCGTCTATCAAGACCCATAGGAGTCCCGGACAGGTGATGACTTGAGCAGGAAAGGCGACCAGGACATCGAAAATCTGACATAAGAGCCCTGACTCCTGTGAGTCTAAAGCAGAGGCCACCAGGTCTTTCCAGCTGCAAGACCATCGCCACAGTGAGGTTCTAGCACGACCCAGAACGCAGTCTTCATTTGAAGAGTAACCTAACGTTTTGATGGAGACCGAAGCGAATCCGACCCGGTTCGGATTTTTTGATGTTATTCAGGGGAGATTGCTTTTGCACAGACTCTTCCTTTTGGAACTTTCAGGTCACACTTGGAAAAAGCAAAATCGCAAGTTGCTTGCATATCCCCTTCCCAGTGACAATTTATAAAAGAAAAAAAGAAAGAAAAGAAGAAGAAGAAAAAGAGGAAGAAGTTACCAAATAACGAAAACCAGCATGATTTTGAAAAATCGAATCTTGATCATGGCTCCCATCCGTCTCTCGTTCTCCGTGTAAATGCCTTGTCTTCCTTTTAGTAAAGAAGCCACTGTGAAGGACAGAGGGGAACCATGTGTCATGTTCGTGACAGACATTCGCTGAGTGACGGGAAGGAAGCAAAGCAGACGTGGGCCCAGGAGCAAAGCAGAAGAGCATGGAGCAGAGCAAGATCCCGACCGGGTCCTCTCAGCTTCCACGCTGGAGTTGTCACACGCTCAGGGGACGTGCTTTTCCTGACTTTTACTTTGAAACAATTTTACATTCACGTAAGATTTGCAAATACAGCCCAGCTTCCCCAAGATTAACATCTTCCATGACCATGGTCACCCCTGTCCCAACGAGAAAGCACATTGGGACGGTACTGTTATTTGAACTACGGGTTTTATTTGGATTTTACTGGTTTGGGGACTAAATTTTTAAAGATTAGGGTTTTCTACTATAAACATAATGCATACTTGCTATTTTAAAGCGCTGGAAGATTTTAAATTTCTCCTTATACAGAAAGTGAAAAATATTTTTTAAAGTTTAGAGAATTACTGACAGCCACTGTTAGCATAGATACATCTTTGTCTTTTTTCTGTAAGTCGTTATTTGTGCGATGCAGTTGAATCACTATTTTTATGCAATTCGGTTTAAAAATTACTATATTTAATACATTAGTTTTAAATGTCGATTTGAAAAGAGTGATCCAACGAGCGCAATGATTTTCTCTTCTCGGCGGCAGAGTACTTTTAGTGTTTTAAAGTTCTGCTGTTGTCCCCTGATCATCAAGTGACCGTCCCTCATTCTGCACTTGAGAGATTCATGCACATCGAGGAGGCTGGACACTTGGTCCAGGTCGCGTATCCTTGGGGAAGAGGTGGGCGCTGGTGTGCGAGGCCCCAGCCTCAGCTCAGAGGTCTTTCTAGTGTGTTCTGCTGACTTACGACATCCCTCATCCGGGTCTTCCCATTGCATTTGACTCATTTCCTGTGCTCTGCTTCCTGCCCCACTGAGAGAAGACACGGGCCAAATACATTCTGGGAGGTGCCAAGCCCACGACTCCTGAGTCCACATCCGTGCCTTCCCCACTCCCCTTTTCTCTCCTTCTGCTCCTGTGTCACCTGCACTGTTTCAAGGCCACTCCTGGGGCCTGCAGGGCACATTATGGGCACAGAGGATGAGCCCAGAGGGAAGTGCAAAGTCCCCTGGCCCTGGCCTTGAGCTAACAAACATTGCTCACTTTCACTGATCAAACCTCACTTTCTCCAACCGTATTCTCTCTCTGGATGATGATGAATAAGGTCAACCGCCCTGGATAATTCCAGAAGGACAACGTGTGTGTGTGTGTCGTTACCTGAGCCCCAGGCCCCTGGAGAACTTCCCTGTCCTTTACCTGCAGTGACTGTCTTTTGGAACAGGATGGGGTTGGCCACCAGGACGAGCAGCAGTGGCAAATACGTGGTGACGTAGTGGGGGATGGTGTGCTCCAGACCCCTGTCACACCTGAGGGAGGGAAAGTAAGTCATTCTCCGAAAACAAAGCTGGGCCTAAAATACGCCCTGCTGATCTGGGAGCCGAGATAAGAGGATGAGGGTGCAAAGGGAAATGCATCTGACGCTGCCCAAAGGAACTCGGACTCATGTCTGCAAACTGGGCATAGATGGCAGAAGAATAAGTGGGATCGGTCAAGTTTCTATGTGTCTCATCAATGGGTCTGATGCATTTTATTCAGGGAGCCTTATAGTGTTCCCTGCTGGGGAAAAGTTTTTTAAAAAGGGAGACACTCTGGGATTCTGGATTCCCCCCCACTCCCTCGCAGCGGGTCTCTTCAAGGGAAAAGCACACAATCCGAGTCCGACAAAGACGGTCGATGAACGAGCTGGTTTTGAGCATTTCCTCCCAGCAGTGCCTGGCCGGTACCAGGACTCGAGCCAGTTTCCCTCAAATACTCGAGCTTCCTATTGCAAAGGACACTTGTTTGCTCCGTGAGTGAGAACCATCACGTTCGTGGTTCATTTCTGGGGGAAGGACCAGGCTTTCTCTCGATGAGTCCCGGGGAATCACCGGTCACCAGAGGACGCGGAGGGGTGGCCGCACACAGGTAGGCTGTCAGCTACGAAATGCACGATTTAGAAGGAAAACAGCAGAGGGAGAGAGGTGAAGGCGAAGGGGAGAGAAGACTGCTCAGGTCCAACCCAAGGAGGTGGAAAAGCCCAGAGCACACAGCCCCTGCGGCCACCGCAGGCGGCATGACAGCGATGCAAGGCGCTTGTGTCCCTAAGTCCAAGGTGGACAAACCAGAAGGCAGACAGTGGCAGGAAAGGCCAAATGCAGAGCCCATCTCTTCTGGCCAAAAGCAGGGTAACCAGAGCACCCAAGGGTGGCCCCTTCTCGAATAGACACTCCCATCTTCAGCTGAAATGTGGTCGGGCAGGGCCGGAGAGGAGAAAGGGGAGTCAGGCTGAACAGATGCGGGTGACAAATGAGAGAATGGAAGCGGGAGCTTGAAGAGGGCCCAGCGCTGAAGGTCACAGGGCGTGAGTATTAAGGGGTGACCAAGGATGGAGATGCGTGACAGGACGGGCCATCTGGAGGCCCTGGGCGCGCCTTGTGGGCCCCGGAGCCACGTCTCCCTCAGGCTCAGCTGCCAACGCCCTGGGCGTCTCCAGGATCCACAGGTGGAGGGGAGGGCTTCTAAGAAGGACCTTCTGATTCCTCCACGTCCTCCCCAACCGATTCTTGGGACGTTCAACTTACCTGCTCCTCCAGAGGAAGCCGGTTTGATGAGTGAAAGCTCAAGAGTGGGCGTGAGGGGGCTGTGTCTACACAGGAGGGGGGCATGCCTAAGGCTTCTTCTGTGGGGGGGCATCCCCGAGCTTGTGCAAACACACCCGTGTGCACAGGCACCCGTCCACCCCAACGTGGAAGGCAGTGCAAGGATGGACGTCCTCTGAAGGTGACAGGGTCATGGTGAGAAGCACCCCGGGCTCAGATGTATGGTCCGTCCCCCTGGCAGGCGGTCCAAGTGCCCTTCCTATAAGGGGACACATGCCATGCAAGAGGCAGGGGGCTTACCTGGACACCGAGGGGTAGTAGAGCATGAAGACGCCCTCGGCGCACAGCAGGATGGCCAGGCCCCAGGCCATCATGTGGTAGAGCACGATGGAGCTGGGGGACAAGCAGACAGACCGGGCCACAGCTGAGAGGGCCGCCAGGGATCTCTGGCCGCAGGGACCCACTCAGGGAAGGCAGGACAACACACATGGCAAACGCCCCAGCACGTGGTGGCCTCATTTTGCCTCTGAGGTTTCGTTAATCGAGGTGAAATTCGAAATTATTACTTTCACGACGTTGGGCAAGCATCAGCTCAACGCAGTCCCAAACGGTCTTCTTCACCCCAAAAGGAACTCTGTGCCCAAGGGGCAGAAGCTCTGCATCCATCCTGCCCCAGCCCCTGACAGCCACGAACCTGCAAGATGCCACCCCTCCGGTCATCGTCTGAATGAGCCTCCTCCTCTCTGCACAGTTGGTGCTCTGTGCAGAGCAGGAAGAGAGAAGGAGCATGGGTCCCTGAGATCCATCAGGAGGCCTGGATTGCCTACCTGTGGCCTCTTCTAGTGTGATGGAGAAATTTCTATCTGGTTTAAGTCACTATCATTTTATGTAGCCAGAACTAACCCTCACTGATCTGTGTGGTTGGAACTTTGACCTTAAGTATCTTCCCTAGAGAATTTTCACAGCCGGAGAGCCAGGTTCTATACAGATGTCTAAGAACTTGGGAAATAAAGTAAAAAAGTGGAAGGAACAAACAAAAAAATGAAGAAAATATTAAATTTCAGGCCAGAGAATCCAAAGCTAATGATGTCATTTATATATCAAGAACTTTAGAGCAGGGATCTGCCACGATCGCCCGATGTATTCTACAGCCTGCATGTGATCCTTTTGTGCTTACCGTATTGGCTTTAAAACTGAATTTATTCAACAAATTGTGCTGAGACAACCAGATAACTACAAGCAAAAGGAAAAATGGTGGACCTTGTCCTCACCTACACGCAAAACTCCCTTTAAAATAGATCACAGACCTCAATTAAAGTGCCCAAAGCCTAAAACTCTTAGAGGAAAACAGGTATACATCTTCATGTCCTTGGGCTAAGGAATAGTTTCTTAGAGGATAATAAAAGCCCAAGAAACAAAACAAAACAGAAAAATGAGGTTCACCAAAATGAAAACTTTTGTACCTCAAAAGATGCCATCAAGTTAAGAAGAAAGATGCCCCACTGAATGAATGGGAGAAAATATTTGTAAATCATACGTACGATGAGGTACTTGGATCTAGATTACGTCAAGAACTCCTATAACTCGATAATAAAAAGACAAAGAACCCAATTAAAAACGAGCAAAGGAACTTATTAGACATTTCTCCGAAGAAGGCACGCAGAAGTCCAATAAGGGCATCGGGGAGATCAAAAGCACCACGAGGTGACACACGAGGAGGCCTACACATTTAACCACCACACAAATCCACGGAAGATAACGAGTGCTGTTGCCAGACGTGTCATACTTCGAAGAATTTCCCCCCGAAACTTTAGATACCATCAAAAATGGTGTATAGTCACGCCAATTCTTGGTCAACATTTAGCAAATGTTACATTTATCGAATGACTTGTCTCTGAGGTGCTAACATTGTCGGTGGTTTGGTTCTGCCTTTGGCCTTTTAGAAAAACGAGCTGCCATGGGTGTTCCTGGGTGCAGAGGCCAGCCGATGGGTGCTGACCGGCGGTGTCGCAACGCTCAGAATCCTCTGGGGGCCTTTTCTCAGACCAGCCTCGCTCGCCCCTCGGCCTACCTCAGTCCTGCAGATCTCCGGATCACCAGGTAGGCGTCCACCGCATAGCAAAACAGCCACCAGAAGCAGGCGCTGTACAGCAGCTGGATCCACACCTGCGACCGTCAGGGAGAGCAGGCATCAGGGGCCCTGGGGACGGGTGCAGGACGGCATTGACCCCCCGTGTGCAGTGAGCTGCAGGTGCCACTTCCTCTGACATCAAGAGGCAGCACATGGAACCAAGGGCGGGATGTGACCAGGGATGTGGGGGGCGCCAGGTGTGCATCTCGGTCCTCCATCAGCTCAGTGACCGCACCAAGGAGCCCTGCCGGGTAGGCCTGGTGGATCAAGGTCTTGGAAGTACGGCTTACCCTGGCGTGAGGGCTCACAGCGCCTTTGAACTAGAAGCTCTTTCGCTGAGAACAAAGGAGTGTGGGCAGGAAAGGCTTGGAAAGGCCTTTCCAGTGCAAGAGGGAGGAAGCGGCTCTGTCTGTTACTGGCAGCACTGGATGGTGAGTCACCACCTCCTGGTTGGTCAAGGAGGGGTGGGGGGGAAGCTGACAGTTCTGCTGCAGACCTCGGGGTCCACGCAGCATCAGTGGATCCCGAGATCCATCACTGGACGCTTAACATGGCAAAGAGAGCTCTCTCTACATATAGTTCATGAAGTAAAGTACGTTCTGTAAAGTCTTTTCTGAAGATTGGGTGGGGGGAGCCACACTAAATCAGAGAGGGCCCCTACCCCAGGGTTCCTGGTCAGCAGGACTGGGGAGGGGATGGGGTCTGAGAATTTGCATTTCTAACAAAGTTCAGTGGCCCGCAGGGTGGTGTGGGGCGGCACTTTGAGGACCACAGCATCATGGGGGGGGGGGCGCACAGAGGGAGGAGGGGGCGAACTGAGGGAGGGGGACTCACCGCACTCCCCACGCAGAAGACGGCGGGCCAAACGTCGGTCCCGTTGGCGCTGGAGATGCCTTCCACGAAGTCGGGGAACGCTAGCCACGTGGCAGAGCGCACGACGATACCTAGGCAGGAATTAGATGGTACTTGGCATCCGGTCGTCGTTGCGACCTGCAGCTGACTTGTTGCTCTGTGAAAAGGACGGGTGGGTGGATGGACCGATGGATGGATGGATGGACGGACGGACGGACGGACGGACAAACTGACAGGCAAATAGGTAAGAGCGTTTTGCCTTGCAGTCGCCCACCAGGGGTACAAAACCCAAACCTTGGAAAGAAAGAAAAAAAATACACACACACTTTAGTCTCTCCCTGGTGGAATAACGTTGTATCCATGATTTGTTCTGAGTTTGGCTCAAGCGCAATAAAGTTTCTCGGGTACACTCGCAATAACACACACACACACACACATACCAAACGGGTTGTTTTAGGGGGGAAAAAAAGGTCCTTTGGACGTCGCTTTTACCGACCACTTGGTCTTGCAGAGTCCCTTAGTCCACCCCGCTGGTCCCTAAGCAGCCGCCTCTAGTCCTTCCCCTCCTGGTGCTCGGAGCACACAAACGCCCCCGCACAACCCCGGGGCCACGCACCCTCAGCCCACTGCGGGGCACATCACAGCCCACGGGCCGCGCGTTCCTCACCAGGCATGGACCAAGCAACCCCGGGGACACTCGCCCCTAACAACGCAAGAACCGGGGCCAACTCATGGCCGTGCGACCCCAACAGTGCGCGAACCATGGCCAACGTGGAGCCGCGCGCTCTTAATAGTGCGAGAACTGGGGCCCAGTATGGGCCGAGAGAGATCCTAACCGCGCACGAACCAGGGACATCCCGGGACCGCGCGCCCCTAACCATGCACCAACCAGAGCAAACGGGACTGTGCGCCCCTAATCGCCCGCGAACGAGGCCCAACTCAGAGCCGCACACCCCTAACCACGCGGGAACCAGGCCAACTCTCTGCACTGGGCAATTAACTACTCGCAAACCGGGGCCACCTCGGGGCTGGGCACCCCTAACCATGCGTGAACCAGGGGCAGCCCGGATACTCGCGTCTCTAACCAAGCTCAAATCCAGCAAACCTGGGGCCGCGAGCCTTAACCGCACGCAAAACAAGCAAACGCGGGATCACATGCCCCTAAACATACATGAATCAAGACCATCCCGAGGCCGCGTGCCCCTAACGCACACGAACCAGAGCCAACGCAGGACCGCGCACCCCTAATCAAGGGCAAAACAGAGCATACTCGGGGCCACGCGACCCTAACCATGCAAGAACCAAGGAAACCTGGTGTGCGCGCCCCCTAACCGCGCACGAACCAGGGTCACCCCAGGGACGCGCGGCGCCCCTAACCATGCACGAACCAAGGTCACCACGGTGTCCTGTGCACCTGACCTCGCATGAACCAGGGCACCCCTGGGTCGCACACCCCTAACCGCACGGAAATGGGGCCAACAGGGTGCTGCCGACCCCTAAATATGCGGGAAACCGGGCAAACCCAGGGCCTGGAGCCCCTACCTGTGCGCGGACCAGAGCCAACCCCGGACCGAGCGTCCCTAACCCCTAACCGCGCATGAATCAGAGCAAACCCGGGGCCACGCACTCCTAACTGCGCACGAACCAGGGCCACTAAGGGGCCGCGCTCTCCTAACCATGCAGGAACCAGAGTAAACCCAGGACCGTGCGCCCCTAATTGCTCGCGAACCGGGACCAACTACTGGCCCTGCGACCGTAACAGCGCGTGAAATGGGGCCAGCCTGGCGCTGTGCATTTCTTACTGCGCATGAATTAGAGACATTCCAAGGCCACGCGACCCTCACCACTCACGGACCAGAGCAAACCCGGAGCCACGCGCCTCGAATCACGCATGAACCAAGCAAACCAACTGCCATGTGCACCAAACCATTTACGAACAAGGGCCACCAGGGGCCATGCGCCCATAATCACACAGGAACGGTGTCAACACAGGGCCCTGCACCCCTAACCAACATGAACCAGGGCCACCCTGGGGCCGTGGGCTCCTAACCGCACGCGAAACAGGGCCAACTCGGAGCCGTGCACCCTAACCGTGCGGGAACCGGAGCCACGTGCCACTAAGTGCGCATGAACCAGGGCCAACCCGGGGCCTCAATCACCTAACCGCGAACCAGAGCCAACCAGAGACCGCGCGCCCCTAACCATGCACAAACCAGGGCCACCCCTGGGTTGTGCGCCCCTAAACGTACACGAACCAGGTACTACCCGGGGCGCACACCCCTAACCGCGCATGAATGAGGGCCATCATGTGGCTGTTCGCCCCTAACCATTCATGAACCAGAGCAAACCCAGGTCCGCGTGCTGCTAACCGCGCACAAACCAGGGCCGACACAAAGCCGCGAGACCCTAGCTGCACGGGAACCGGGGCCAATTCGGGGCCGTGCGCCTTTAACCGCGCACAAAACGAGAAAACCCAGGGCCGCGCGCCCCTAACCATGCTCAAACCCAGGCCACCGCGGGGTTGCGCGCCCCTAAGAGCACGCAAACTAGAGCAATGCTGGGATTGCGCGCCCCTAACCGCGCGCGAACCATAACCATCCCGGGCTCGCACGACCCTAACGATGCACTAACCAGAGCAAACCCGGAACCGCGCACCCCAAACCGTGCACAAATTGGGGCCAACACAACGCTGAGCGCCCCTAAATGTGCACGACCCAGAAACACCCTGGGGCCATGTGCCCCTAACCATGCACGAACCAGAGCAAACCCGGGACCAAGCGCTCTTAACCACGGACAAACCGGGACGATCTTGGAGCCACGCGCCCCTAAATGCGCGTGACATGGGGCCAACCCTGCGCTGTGCGCACTAACCGTGCACAAAACTGGGCCAAACCAGGGCTGCGCGCCCAATCCGTGTGTGATCCAGGGCCAACTCGGAGCCGCGCGCCCCTAACCGCATGAGAACCAAGGCCAACTCCGGGCCGGTGCCCTTAACTGTGCATGAACTAGTGCCAAGGAGGGACCGCGCACCCCTAACCGCGCGTGAACCAGAGCATACCCGGGTAGGCGCACCCTAACCATACATGTACCAAGTAAATCACGGGCTGCGCACCCCTAACCACTAACGAACCAGGTCCGCCCGGGGGCGTGCGCCCCTAACCGTGCGCAAATTAGAGCCAACATGGGACCGGATGCCCCTAACCATGCCCAAACCAGAGAAAACCTGGAGCCACACACCCCGAACCGCACAGGAAACAAGCAAACCCAGGGCCGTGCGGCTCTAACCATTTACGATGCAGGGCGGCCCCAGGGCCATGCGCCCCTAACCATGCATGAACCAGAGCACACCCTAACCACATGCAATCTGGGGCCACTCGTAGTCACGGACCCCAAAGGTGCGTGAACTGGGTCACACCCGAAGCATCGCGCCCTAATCACGCATGAACAGGGGCCAACTCAGCGCCATTTGCCCCTAAACTTGCGCGCACTGGGGCCAACCCGGGGCTGTGCGCCCCTAACCACATGTGAACCGGGGACAGCCAGGAAGAGCAAGCTCCTAACCGCGCGCGCGAACTGGGCCCCACCGCGGCCGCGCACCCCTAACAGCGCATGAACCGGGGCCGTGCGCCTCTAACCATTCATGAAGCAGGGCCGTGCCAGGGCTGTGCGCCCCTAACAGCGTGTGAACAGGGGTCAACACAAGGCTGCTCGCCTTTAACTGCGCACAAAGCAAGGCCACACTGTGACCGCGCCCCCCAAGCATGCATGAACCAGAGCAAACCAGGACCTTGACCCCCTAACAATGCCCGAACCGGGGCCAACTCGTGTTCGCGCACCCCTACCCAAGCGCTAACCTGGAGAACTCGGCATTTCGCGCCCCCAAACCGCGCAAAAAAGAAAGGACAACTTGGGGCCGCACGCCCCTAACCGCGCATGTACTAGGTCAACCCTGGGGTCGCGGGCCCCTAACCATTCAGGAACCACGGTCACCCCGGGGCCATGCACCCCTAAAAGCACGTGTACTAGGGCCAACCCGGGGCCCTGTGCCCAAAATTGTGCGCAAACCGGGACCATCCGGGCCCTGCGTGCCCCTAACAGCGCGCAAACTGGGGCCAAATCGCAGCCATGCACCCCTAAGCACCAGGAAAACCCGGGTGAACTCAGGCCGTGCGCCCCTAAGCGGGCGGGAACTGGGGTGAACTCTAGGACGTGCACTCCTAATTACAGGAAAACTGGGGACAACCCGAATCTGCGCACCACTAACTATGCACGAACCAAGCAAACTACGGGCTTTGCGCCCCTAACCAAGCAGGAACCCGGGCCACACGGGAGTTGCACGCCACTAACTGCGCAAGAACCAGGGCCATCCCAGGGCCATGAACCCCCAACCACACGTAAACCAGAGGCAACGGGGGCTGCGAGCCCTGAACCAAGTGCGCACCAAGCAAACCCAGGGCCATGCGCCCCTAACCATTCATGAACCACGGCCATCCCTGGGCTGTGAGTCCCTAACAGCACAAGTCCAGGGCCGCTCAGGGACCACAAGACCCTAACCAGAGGCGAACCAAGCAAACCCCAGGCTGCGTGCCCCTAACCATGCACAAACCAGGACCACCCCTGGGTGGCGCACCCCTAACCATGCACCAAAGAGAGTCATCCTGTGGCTGCCCGCCCATAACCATGCACAATCAGAGCAAACCCGGGACCATGCGCCCCTAACTGTGCAGGAACCAGGAGCACTATGGGGCCATTCACCCCTAACCATGCACGAACCAGAGCAAACCTGGGACCCCGCGACCCTAACCACAAGTAAACTGGTGCCTACTCATGGACACACACCCCTAATCACGTACTAACCGGGGCCAACCCTGCGCTTTGTGCCTCTAACCGCGCGAGGAACAGGGCCAACCTGGGGCCGCGTGCCCATAACCATGCACGAATCAAAGCAAACCAGAGACCGAGCGTCCCTAACCGCGTGCGATATAGTGCCACCCAGGTCTGCGTCCTCCTCACCATGCATGAACCAGAGCAAACCCGGGCAGGGCACCCCTAACAGCGCGCAAACTGGGGCCAACTCGGAACCCCGCACCACTAACCGTGCGCGTTCCAGGACCAACACGGGGCCATGCGCCCTAAAAGCATGCGAACCAGAGCAAACGAGGGACCATGCGCCCTCACCGCGCATGAAACAGGGCCACCTCGGGGCCACACGCCCCTAACTGCTCACCAACCGGGGCTACTCAAGGGTCACGCACCCCTAACTATGCACGAACCAGAGCAAACACAGGACCGAGCGCCCCTAACCCCACGCGAACAATGGAAACCCGGGGCCGCGCACCTCTAACTGGACGCGAACCAAGGAAACCAGGGACCGTGAGCCCCTAACCGCACGCAAAACAGGGCCAACACGGAGCCACGCATCCCTAACTGCGCGGGAACCAAGGCCAACTAGAAACCACGTGCCTCTAACCACGCGTGAACCAGAGCTAACGCGGGCCGTGAGCCCCTAACCACGCACGAACCAGGGTAACACCAGGGACACGCGCCCCTAAAAGCGCACGAACCAGAGAAAATCCAGGACCGCGCGCTCCTAACCTCACAACAAACGGGGCCAACTCGAAGCCACGCACCACTAAAAGCGCACGAACCGGGTCCACAAACCCTACGCTGCGCACCGCTAACCCCGAGCATAACAGGGCCAACCCGGGGCCACACGCCCTAACCGCGCGCGAACTGGGGCCAGCTCAGGCACTGCGCCCATAACCCTGCAAGAACTGGGGCCAACTTGGGGCTGAGCACCCCTAAATGCCCTCAAACTGGGGACAACACAGCACAGCACGCTCCTAACGACGCACAAAACAGGGCCACCCCAGGGTCGCGTGCCCAAAACGCGCACCAACCAGGGCCACCCAGGGGCCATGCGCCCCTAACCACGCACGAACCAGGGCCCACCAGGTTGCCGCAACCCTAACCGCACGAACCGGGGCCAATTTGGGGCGGTGCGCTCCTAATCATGCAAGAACCAAAAACAACACTGGTCCGCATGCTGATAACAAGGCATGAACCAAGCAAAACCGGGGCCGGGTGCCTGTAACCACGCGCGAACCAAGCAAACCCAGTCTACGTGATCCTAAACGTGCGCTATCTGGTGCCCACTCAGGGCCGAGCACCCCTAACCCCAGGTGAACAGGGGCCAACACAGGGCCGCCTTACCCTAACCACGCACGAACCAGAGCAAACCTGGGGCTGTGCGCCACGATCTGCTCTCGATCCATGCAAACCCAGGGATGTGTGCCACTAACCATTCATGAACCAGGGCCATCCAGGAGCCATGCACCCCTAACCGTGCGCAAACCAACGGGCAACCCAGTACCGCACACCACGAACTGTGTGGGAACTGGGGTCAACTGAGGCCTTGCCGCCCCTAACCACAACCCACGTCCGTGCGCCGCTAACCATGCACGAACCAATATAAACTAGGGCCCAGCGCCTCTAACCACACACGAACCAGGGGCAACCCCGGGGCCACGTGCCCTAACTGCTCTGGAACCGGGGCCAACTCGGGGTCGTGAGCCCCTAACCGCACAAGAATTAGGGATAACCCGGTTCCACGTGCCCTTAACTATGCACAAAGAAAGCAAACTCAGCGTGCACACCACTAACCATGCACAAGCCAGGGCCACCCCTGGGTCGTGCGCCCCTAAAACGCATACCAACCAGGGCCTACCTAGGGCCGTGCGCTCCTATCCGCGCATGAACCCCGGCCACCCCGAGGCCTCACACCCATAACCATGCACGAATCAGAGCAAACCCGGGACCTTGTGCCCCTAAACGAGTGCTAATTGGGGCCAACTCGTGGCGGTGCACCACATACCACACACGAACAGGGGCCATCAAGGCTCTGCGTGCCCCTAACTGCGCGCCAAATAGGACCAACCCAGGGTCCCTCGCCTCTAACCGTGCACGACCCAGGAACACTCCGGGGCCATGTGCCCCTAACCATGCATGAACCAAGCAAACCAGGGGCGCGCGCCCCTAACCATGCACAAACTAGGGCCACCCTGGAGTCGCGCACCCCTAACCATCCATGAACCAGGGCCAACCGAGGCTGCGCGCCCTTAACCGTGCACAAACCTGAGCCAACCCATGGCGGAGCGCTCGTAACCGTGCGCTAACCAAGCAAACCCGGGGTGCGCACCACAACCACGCACCAACAAGGGCCATCCCGGAGCCCCGCGCCCCTAACCGTGCACAAACCGGGGCCATCGGGAACCGCGCGCCCATAACCATGAACAAACCAAGCAAACCCAGAGCCATGAGCCTCTAAACATGCACCAACCAGAGCCAACCCGAGGCCGCGGGCCCCTAACCGCGCGTGAACCAAGCACACACGGTACCGCGCGTCCCTAACCATGCCCGAACCAAGCAAACCAGGCGCGAGTGCCCCTAACCATGCTCAAACCAGGGCCACCCTGGAGTTGCGCAGCCCTAACCATCATGAAACAGGGCCAAACTAGGGCCGCGCGCCCCTAACCATGCGCAAACCAGGGCCACCACGGGATCGCAAGAATCTAACTGCGCACAAATCAGGGAAAACCCGCAGCCGCTGAGCCCCTATCCGCGCAGTCCAAGTAAACCGGGCTCTGAGCACCCCTAACCATGAACGAACCAAGTAAACCAGGGGCCGTGCGCCCCTAACCACACACCAACCAGGGCCAACACGGATCCGTGAGCCCCTAAATGTGCGGGAACTGGGGCCAACTGGGGGCCGTGCACACCTAACTGCGCGGAAATTGGGTCCACTCGTTGCCGTGGGCCCTAACCACGCGAGAAGCAGGGACAACCTGGTTCTGCGTGCCCCTAACCATGCACGATCCAAGCAAACCCAGGCGCACGCCAGTAACCGCGCATGAACAGGGGCAACCCCGGGGCCACGCGTCCATATGCGCTGGAACCCGGGCCAACTAGGGGCCATGCGCCCCTAACCGTGCAAGAACCAGTGCCACCGCGGAATCATGAGAACCTAACCGCACACGAATCAGTGATAACCAGCAGCAGCTGCGGGGCCCCTATCCACGCGGACCAAGTAAAACCCCAACCATGAATGAACCAAGTAAACCCTGGCCGCGCACCCCTAACCGCGCGCGAACCAGGGCCAACACGGATCTGTGAGCCCCTAAATGCGCGGGAACTGGGGCCAACTGGGAGCCATGCGCACTTAACGGCGCGGAAACCAGGTCTACTCGTTGCCGTGCGCCCCTAACCACGTTAGAACTGAAGACAACCTGGTTCTGTGTGTCCCTAACCATGCACGAACCAAGCAAACCCGGCGCGCATGCCCTTAACCATGCACGAACCAGGGCCAACCCGGGGCCGCTCACCCCTAACCATGCACAAACCAGGGCCACGCTTGGGTCGCAAGAAACTATCCGCTTACAAACCAGGGCCAACCTGCGGCCACGCGCCCCTAACCGCGTGCGAACTAATAAACCCGGTTCAGAGCGCCCCTAACTATGCACAGACCAAGTAAACCCGGGGCCACGCGTCCCTAACCACGCACCAACCCGGCCCAACTCGTGGTCACCCGCCCCTAACTGCGCGCGAAACGAGGTCAACCTTGCGCTGCTCGCCCCTAACCACGCGCGAAACACGGCCAACGTGGGGCCTCGCGCCCTAACCTCGTGCGAACCGGGGCCAACTCAGGGCCATGAGGCCCTAACCGCGCGGAAACCAGGGCCAACTCGGGGCCCTGCGCCCGTAACTATGCGCCAACTGAGGCCAACTTGAAGCCGTGTGCTCCTAACCGCGCACGAACTAAGGCCACCCCGGGGCCGCGAGTCCCTAACCGCGCGCGAACCAAGCAAACTACAGGCCGCGCGCCCCTAACTATGCACGAACCAGAGCAAATATGGGACCGCACATCCCTAACCGTGCGTGAACCGGGGCCAACTAGTGGCCACGCGCCCTAAACCACTAGCGAACCGGGTCCAACACGGGGCCGCGCGCCCCTAACGCTGCACACCCCGGGGCCATCGGCAACCGCGCGCCCATAACCATGAACAAACCAAGTCAATCCAGGGCCACGCTTCCCGAACCACGAGGAAACCGGGTCCAACGCGGGGCCGCGCTCCCCTAACTATGCACCAACCAGAGCAAACCCAGGACCGCGCGCCCCTAACCGCGCGCGAACCAAGCAAAGCCGGGGCGGTGCGCCCCTAACCATGCGCGAACCAATTAAACCTGGCTCTGCCCGCCCCTATGCGCACGCGAACCGGGGCCCACCCGTGGCCGCGCGCCCCAAACCGCGCACCAACCAGAGCCAACCCGAGGCCGCGCGCCCCTAACCGCGCGGGAACCAAGCACACGCGGGACCGCGCGCTCCTAACCATGCGCGAACCAGAGCTGACCCGGGGCCGCGCGCCCCTCACCGTGCACCAACCGGGGGCATCCGGCGCCGCGCGCCCTCACCCGTGCAGCCCAGCGCGTCGCAGGCGGCGGCGGCGCGCAGGATGCGGGGGGCGGCCGGGGCGCGCGCCGAAGCCGGTGGGGACGTCGCAGGGTCCCGGGGGCGCGCGAGCCGCCGCGCCGGCAGCAGCTGCAGGAGGCCAAGCGCCAGGCGCAGGGCGCCGCTGCCCAGGCACAGCGCGTGGAAAACCCGCGGCTGCCAGCTCAGCACCAGCTGGGTGGCGGCGTCCCGCGTGGGGCAGCAGAAGGTGCCCAGGCGCGGGGAAGCCATGGCTGCACTCGGGGACGCGGCCCGAGTCTGCCAGGACCCCGCCGCCGGCGGCCTGGGTCATGTGCTGGGCGGGCTGGGAGGGGGACATCATGTGCCCGGCCTGGGCCTCTCCCTCCCCTCCCCTCACCCCCGCCCTCACCCCCCACACCGGCAGGAAAGGAGCCAGGCCTGGCGGGGGCTGTGCACCCTCCCCAAACGCCACGAGGCCTCACGAGGGTGACGGGCTGTCAGGAGAGGCAGGGAGGGGGGTGAGGGGTGGTCTGCAGCTCAGCTTTCTCCCGGCTCGCCAAGCCTCCTCAGTGGCTTAAATCTCCAGGATCTGGAGCTTTCTCCGCCCACCCAACCGCCCTGTCCTTCCTGATCTCCCAGAAAAGCCTCCTGCGCTGGATTTGTCCTGATCCCGCCTCTGACATCCCTAATTTTCATGCGTTGCAGGCACCACCAGCAAGCTTTCTAAACTGTGACCGGTGTCACTGGTGTTAAAATGGTCCCTCCTTCAGGGAAAGAATCCCACAGAGGCTAGATTTTTCATTTAAAAGCAATCGATAAAACCCAACCAAAGGGGAAACTCCTTGGCCTAGCCAGACCGCACCACACCTGTACTTTTCACCTTCCTTTTCAGGTTTGTTCCATTCTTACTCAGCTCAGGGATGTAGGGTTCCATTTTTGACACTCTAAATGAGCTTTCAAGAGTGAATCCGTTTAGGAAAAAAAAATGTTCTTCAAGTCCACTCCGATTTTCTGAATTGCTTTACTTTTCCTACTCATTTCCTTCTGCACCGACAATTATGCTTCATTCCACGTGCATCAAAGTTTCAAAAATGATATCAGTGCCGATAATAATACATCAAGGGTGAGCGAAGTTTACAAAAGAAAAAGCTCTTCAAGGTTGAAAATGTAAGATTGGCCTCCAGGTTATGGCTTTACAAACCAAAGCTTTATTGAAAAGAGAAGGGAAGGGAAGGGAAAGGAAGGGAAGGGAAGGGAAGGGAAGGGAAGGGAAGGGAAGGGAAGGGAAGGGAAGGGAAGGGAAGAGGAGAGGAGAGGAGAGAAGAGAAAGCCAGCTCCATCAGATTTATCATCAGCCATAACCCTAACAGGCCCACTGGCAACCCCAAAGCAGACACCCTTGACCTCTCCCCCGGTAGACGGGCCCCCTCCGTTTATTTTCCAATCGTCCCCACCATTTTTCCATCTTCTCTCATTAGACACTTAAATGCAAACCCGAAAGTGCCCTCCGACCCCAGCCATTCCTCCAAGTTTCCACCCTGGCTTTGCAGTTCCAAGCACCGAGGCAGAGTCTGGGCCGAACGCCGGCCCCCTCCTTCCTGCAAGCCAGAGAGAACGGACGGGTTTCCTGCCGGGCCCGGGAGGGCAGACAGGCGCTGCAGCTGCCAGATGGGAAGCAGAGCCTGCAACAAAGGGCTGCGAGCAGCACCACTTCAAAAGGATCCCACCCCACGAGCCTGAGACCCGGGCAGCTGCTTTGATAAGGGTCCGGAACAGACTGACATTGTCAAAGCCCTAAGCAGCCTTCTGTATGACACACTTGCCTGTGACAGCACAGAATGCTACGGGAGTCGTCTCCGAATACTGCTTTGTCAGTCCTTTAGGAAGCATGACCCCTCTTGCCTGGCTCTCGGAAAGCAGAGCTGCTTTGGGAGGGGAGTGTGTGGAACGTGCTTTAAAAGATAAAAATGAGAAATGAGCATCTATCCATCATGCCGAGGGTTTGGGTGGCCGATCCGTGCACAAGTGTCACTGCACATTTTAGTCTCTGCTTTGTGCCCAAGCTGCACCTACGCAACTCTGTCTCCCACGTGCAAATCTGTAGGTGCTGGACGACTCAGGGGTCCAAGGTTCTGGTGGGGGGGTGTTCCCAGGGGGTCAGTGGCCAGAATGACATTGCAGGCAGATTGTTACCAATGCGATTTCTAGGCTGGATGGGCTCAGAGGATAGGACTGCAAACGCGCATGAGGATGGCCGTAAGACTAAATTTCTTAACTGTCAAAGAAGTAAGAGAGAATTTAGAATCAGTAGGAGAGACAAAACCGAGATGACCCTCAGGTATGCCATGAAGTCCGCATCAAGGACAAGGACCAAGTCCACATCAGCACCAAATAAACAAATTAGTCATCGATATAACGAAAGGGAGGGCTTTGATCTACCAATATTGCCCCCAATCCATTGAATTTTGAAAAAGTCTTGAATTAGAGAGGGCTTAGCCCAAAAGCAGATGCAGAGAAATTGATCTACGTCCAACTAAGCCCAAGAGCATTCTAAATGCCAACGACAAGGCATGGAAGTGTGAGATCAGGAGCCATGAGTAACATCCTTCCTTCTGGTTCGGAAGGCCCCGGTGAGTGAGACATGTTTGGGACAGAAGCGAGGATGCTGAGAGGAAAAGGAAGCACATAGAAGAGGAAGAAGGCAGATAAGGCTGCGAGAGGCAAACAAAAGCGGCTTTGTGTTCAGAAAGAGGGCACATCCTGACAATGTTCTCAGTGAAACTCAAAGAGCGTTCACTCTTTTCTGGACAGAAGAGGCCGGGGCTCTGATGCACCCTCTCATGATCTGCACACGTGAGCAGTTGAGTGGCCTCAGATGGGTCTACCTAATTGCAAACGGTCCCACCTCATTATACTCCATTTTCAGGACTTTCTCTCTAAAAGCCGACGTGCCAGTTGTTGAATAATAAATAAAGCTCAAATAAAAGGCGAAACAGGATTCGCAGCTAAAGTTGCTGGAACCCAGCCACTGCGTACAGGCAGGACATCCTTAAAGAGTCTGGTGAAGTCCGTGTACCAAAGGGAATAAGAGCAAGGAGAGATGCAACTGATGTGAGTGATGGAGTAAACGCCAAAGAGAAAGAAAAGGAAACAACAATGATATTAAAATCCGATTGCCACATGACTACCTAATGCTATGACTTTAAAATGAATGATGAAGAGGATGGAGCTGCCAAGAAATGGGGCAAGCATGAGCTATGGAGGATGATAGTTCGGCAGCGAGCTGAATTAAGTGCATGAAAGCATAAGTAGCTCCACATTCCTTCACGGTAAGAAACACTTATTTTTACATTTCCCTGTCTAGAGACCTTTCTCTATCATTTTTTCTAATGAGAAATGCCAGTGTTCAGTTCAATTCACCTTATCAGGTCTACTGACATTTGGACCTTTCAGCTCAAAAAGAGAAGGGTTTTGTTTTGTTTTGTTTTGTTTTTCCATAAAAATTTCCAACACTCACAAAGAAATGCACCAACTCGGAGACCCAGGGCTCAGCTAGGTATCTGAGGTCAATTAAAAAACACTTGAGGCTGATGGAAGGTGAATTCTTTTACACAAATCGACTTGCTCTCTTTGGCGTGGCTTTGAAAATATAGACACAACACAACTTTTGTTGTTTAATTAAACATGTGAAAGGAACTCTTAATAAGATTGTAGAAAAATTACACACGTTTGATTGGTGGCCAAATTAAACTTAGAAAAAGTTTTATTGGTGCTTTTAGGGTCATGAATGATGGAAATGCTTAGTTCAATGAAAAGTCGGTAAATCCATCGCAATTTGAAATTATGTCTTGAATGGGTGGATCTTCTTAAATATCTCCGATTAAAGTCAAAACATCGATCCCATCACAAGTTTTTGGTGTGGGGAGGGTGACAGGCAGGAGGACTGTGGTTCTCTTATGAGAAAGGAGTCCGGAATCTAAAGCTGAGCTGGTTAGAAGCCGGGAGGGAGCATTGCTGAGGTCAATGTGCAGGGCTCATGACTAACGAGACAAGATGCAAAGGAAGATTTGAACCCACACCTTGAGCTGAAAGGTGGCATCGTGACCCTCTGTGATTGGGTGGCTCCCTCCCAGGCAAAGCCCGAGATGAGGGTCCCTGTGGCGGCCTTAATTTGGGAATGTTTCCAGGGAGGGGTGGAGGATTGGGACCGTGAGAGGGCCACCGAGCATGATATGCTTGTTGGACCCCGTGGGCTGGACGAAGACACACAGAGGTGGCCACAAGCCTAGAGGAGGCTAAAAATTCCTCTGCCTCATAGGTTGGCATCGAACCCCTTTCTCTGCACCCTGGGGGATTCAGTAGCTCTGCAAATAAGGCACAAGATGAGTGGGTCCTGACCCCAGCGCCTGAGTCAGGGTTGAGCTCACCTGGTGAAACAGGAGAGTCTGAATTCCAAAGGAACCTTGCCCTTTCTTCTGAAAAACAACAGGAAGCTGTGGATTGAGAAATGGTGCACAAGAGTCTATCTTCGGCTCGGCAGCCTGAGATCATGAGCTAAGTCACCTCATCCTGAGAAAGCAGGAGGCGGGACAGGGAGTGGGAGGGGGAGGGGTGGCATTTGTGGCCTGCAGAGAGGAAGGAAACTCAATTGACATTAATAATGTGATCTGACTGCCTCCTCGGAGCTGGCAGCCCTGGGGACACCGTGTCGCACGTCACTGTCATCTCCACCCTCGTGGCTCATCTTTCTGTGTCTAGTTCACATAGAGGAAGCCAGGGTCACAGAGGTAGGACAGCTGTGGATGGAGCCCCAGCACTCAGCGCCATCTGTACTTCTTCCTCCGCAGGGGGCTGAGATTTTTGTCCCTGTCACTGCCTAGTTCTTAGCTTGGCAGCGCCACTGAATGAATCAAAGTGATTTCCCACAGAACACCTTTGCACCGTCAAAACCCATGACGTTGAGTCAATGGGGGAAGAAAAATTTGCTGTCACTAGAAACCTGGTGGTCCCTTCCTTACCCTCATGATCACCAGGGACCAGCCACATGGATGTCAATAATACGGCCTGATGTAGCATGCTGGGAAGGCAGCACCGCCTTTGCGTGTTCTTCCCCCAAATCCACAACCCGGTCCAATCAGGAGAAAAACATTGATTTGTAGAATCAGGGGACATTCTACACAATGCCTGAGCAGCCCTCCTCGACACGGTCCAGGTCCTGAAATAGGAGAGATGGAGAAAGGCCCAGGACCGAGAAGATGTGACAGCTAAGTGCAACGTGGGGTCCTGAGACAGAAAGAGAACATCGGTGCACAAACCTGGGGGAGCCCCCACACGTCAGGACTTAGTTAGCAGCATTGGACTGACGCTCATTTCTTAGTGTCCTGTAGCTCTGAAAGACACAAACACCTGGACAAACCGAGTGGACAGAACATAAGCTCTCTCTGTCGTCTGTAAATCTAACATTATGCCAAAACGAAATTCAATTTATTTTTTTAAAAACTCAATCGCCCACTCTTTCTTTCCCGTAGCCCTCCCGCAGTGTGAAAACTATGCACAAGTAAAGAATGAGCACGATCAATTCAATTTTTCAAATTTTCCTATGTGAGCCTGGAGGCCATCTGTCCCTTTTAGCTGGAAAGTCTACCACCTTTCCGATAGTCATCCTCCGCTGCTTCCTGTTATTTCTACTGCTGCTCACATACTTCTACATTCCTTGAAGTTCAGTCAAATAGATTCCATTGAAACAAGTATTTTGGCTGGCGGCCAGGGCAGGAATTTCCCGCATCGGAGTCAGCAGCCCTTTAAGAAGCTGTGGCGGCCAGCACCCCTCCTTCCCCCCAGCCCTGGAATGGTTTCAGCTCTGAGGATGCACAGACGGGCCTTTCTCCTCGCGTGTGTGCGTGTGGCTGTGGCTGTCTTGAGGGGCGAGAGGGAGGGGATGAAATGTCTGTATTGAGCTCGTGCAGTTTGCAGACTCTCCTGACAAGGTCATTGCATTCCGTGATTCTCCAAGGGGTCTCTTGAGCCGGTTGGAAATGCCAGTTCTCTGAGAGCTTTGTGCACATCTCATTTTCTCTCCCCCTCTCTTTCTCAATGTGTGGGGTCAAATGGGCATTGCACAGTCACCCTGCGTGAAGCAGCAAGAGCTCCACCTTGAATTCAGGGAGAGCCTGAAATCTCATACTCCCGTGTGCAGTTTTTATTCTGCCATGTAGTTGGCAAAGCTACCGCCTAGTTACAAGCCGGTGGTTGCGTCCCAGAAGGTGTTGGAGATTTGAAAACCAGTTGCTTCAGATATAAATAACTGAGGTTGTCAGGCTGGTCTCTCTAGATCCCCCCGGCCAAGTTCTGATGGCTGACCCCGGATATACGCGTTTGAATCCAGCAGCGGGAGCTGTGTGGCCTTTGGCCACCATTCTCCTAAGGAACAGGGAAGGTCCCACTGGGTGTCTTGGAGCACCTTAGCGTGGTTTCCACCTGGGTGGCTGCAGCAAAACTGACTTACGTTCCCCCCAAATAATAGATCTAACCCTGGGAGCTGTAACTGGTGCCTGACTTGGAACAAGAACCTTTGCACATGTGATTAAATTCAGCATTTTCAGATGAAGCCACCACCCTTGATTCTCCAGGTGGGCCCGAAGGCAATGCAAGTGTCCCCGCTAGAGAGCTAGCTTCGGGGGAAGACTAAGCTGAGACAGAAGAGGAGAAGGCTGTGTGACCACAGAGGCAGAGATTGCAGTGATGTGGCCTCAAACCGCAGAAATCCAGCAGCCACCAAATGGGGCAGGAGACAGGTTCTTCCCTCCTACATCCTCCTGAGGGGGTATGGCCCTCCATCTCAGACTTCTGGCCTCCAGGAAAGAAACAATTTCTGGTTTTTTAGCAATGTAATGATAATTTGTGACAATAGCCCTAGAATGCTAACCGAGTGTCCCCAAGACATCTGAAACTGCAGTGTGCCCCCGTTCCCACGTGATTGCTTCCCCGCACCTGAAAGCTGGTTGTTTTGCTCCCCATCCCCTTTGAAGCCCCTCATCCCTCCCACCCCCCATACACACACCCTGGGGGCGAAGTGTGGAGGCTCAGAGGTAGATGCACAGGGACCGGACTGCGGGACTCCTAGCTCACTGACCAGAGGTCTGCTTTCCAGTCCTGATGCTGTCAACTTTCCCACAAAGAACATTCCTTCACTGAGGGGCCCCACTTCCGTTCAGCCTTTGAGATAATAGCTCAGTGATTCTGTCCTGCTTCTGGTCTGCTTTGAAATACTCCAGAAAAAAAAACAAAAGTGGCAGGGGTGAGACGAAAGCGTTCGTTCTATTTCCGTGGCTTTTTGAAATTTTTGCAACAAGAGATGAAAAATTAAAAAAAAATAACCTCTGGTTTTAGTGACCCCCCTCCTTTTCTTCTTCTCTTTGATCTCTTTCCTGCTGAAACTTTTTACAGTTAAAAGACATTTTGCATTTAATTGTGCTCTAATTGTTTGGTGGAGGTAATTTTTTTCTTCAGTTAATGTTTCATATTTCCTGCATCCTTTACATTCCTGAGTGACCTCTCCCCAGTACTGGGCTAGTAAAAAAAGGCTCAAGAAACAGAGGCTCACTGGCAACTTTAGAAAACAAAACAAAACTTGAAAAAAAAAAACCAATGGCTTTATACAACTGTAATTTAAAGCACAAAAACTTTTAAAATAGTAGCTCCAGCTAAGTACCCCCTCTTTATAGGTGCTCCTGATTTGAAAAGTTAGGTATTCTGTCTTTTTTATTTTTTTCAAAAAGAGGATTAGCTATTGATTAAATCTCACAGTCAATTTTCTTTCACTTGTTGATTCATTATTGGTAAAAAAATTTATATTAAAAATATGTATGTTTTAATCATCATTTATTTATTCCCTTCTGGCTGAACGTCCAAGGAGCAAGAACCTATGTGCAAAGGACAAAAGCTAGATGCTGACAAACACATTCCACGCGCAGGAATTTGGGCTGAGTTGTGAGTTCTCAGAAAAGAAAGCTGTCACCACTAGAAGGCCACACTGGTTCCATGTCATATTAAAGTCTTCTAAAGAGCTGTGGGGTCGATACGTTGGGGTAATAATGCTTTTCAGTCACAAGATGCTGAGAACTTCACCTTTGACAAGGTCTTGCAACGACATGATGAACATTATACAGACGTCCAGGTGAGACAGTAGCACAGGTACAAGGGGGCTGGAGGTAGATCGACTATATAAACCCAAATGTTGATGAAGGGATTTATGTGGTCTGAGAGGAGGACATTGTTTTCAGAGCAGGCCACACAAGACCGCACCCGGTCCCTCTCAGCATATTTGTTAATGTCAATATAGACAGCAGCCTTATATTCAAATGATGCTAAGGGGGGAGGGATGCCTAATGGGAATATTAAAAAAACAAACAAACAAAACTGACAAAATGTAATGTAAACTTGCACCTAAGTTTAAGGAATGAACAGTAAAAGCCTTTCGAGGGACAGACATGTGATCTGCTCACGATGATACAATGAACATAAAATGTTTAAGATGACTTTGGCTGTGGTTTACGGAGACAATGAAGTCACTGTCTCTGCTCTCAGGAACCTAGCGGCCTGAATTTCAGTCCTGGGTCAAAAGTGAGATTTACATCAATACCGCTTTGGTGGGGGGTGAGGGGTGGGAGGGGGAAAGGGGCAGCTGTTTGGGGACAAGAGGACTTCCAAAATCTCTAGGTGCATGTTTATGGTCCTTCGTCTTTTAATATCCGTATCTTTTTCAAATTAAAATTTTTATATGGAGACAATTATAGATTCACATGTAGTTATAAGAAATATAGGAATGACCTTTGTACCCTCCACACTTCCTCTCCCAGTAGTAACGTCCAACAGAATTACAGTATGACATCACTACCAGGTTATTAATATTGACACAATCCACCAAGTTCATTCCGAGTTTTGCAGTTTATACGAACATGTGTATCTAGTTCGGTGCAATTTAGTCAGTGTGCGCTGATTCGTGTGACCGACACTGTGTAGGTACACTCGAGATCGATTCTTACAGACACACTTCTTGAGTCTCCGTGAAATAGAAAACACTCATTTCATTCCTCTAACTACAGGCATTCTGGACACTGGCTTGGAAGTTATTCCTGGGGTAGTAGCTCCCGCTCAGTGCCCTGACAGGTGCCCAGGGGAGTCTACACTCTCATTTCAGTTGCCGGGATGAGACGCAAAAGATTGGCCCCAGAACGCAGCCCATAGGATGCACTTGACCGCTGAAGAAACTGAGTCTTGAGTTGAAGTTCCTTGTCTGGCTCCCTAGACAAGGACCCCAGACTCTGCGCAATGCTGTCCGGTCTTGTCTTGGCATCGTACTCCCAGTACCCGGATGGAGCTGCTTTGAGAAAACAGGTGTTCATCGGCGTCCAGCTGCGTTTGAGTACAAAAAGCAAATAAAAAGTTTCTTTTTTTTTTTGTAAAGTATGCAAATACCTGTCAATGCAGCTATTTCTTTATGCTGGACTTTTATGGATACTGAAAAGCGGCAGAACAGGTGGTACAGTTTTTAATCCACATTCAATCATTCCAGACTGCCACCTCCCCTCTGTAGGGGATGCAGCCTTTGGACATCAAGTCCTTGGGGCTGAATTCTATGAAAATGAGACCAGAGTTTGCACGGACAGACTTTCTGGTCTGTAACGACAGGGAGAGCCCACAAGAGGCCATTCCTCCCTCCTGGGGACAGGTCCCGCGCCCACGCCTCCCGCCCGACTCCCCAAGCGTCCACCTGAGGGCCGGCGCTGGGGCCCGGGCTGCGTGGGGCGTCTCTTCCCGCCTCTCGGACAGTGCTCGGGCCGGGGACAGGACGGGGACAGCGTGGGCGTCCGGAGGGCTCCCGGGACCCGCCGTGCGAGGCCGCGCGCCGGGGGCCAGGTGCTTCCGCGCGGACAGGGCCCTCGGCCGCTTCCGGCCTCACCTGCGCGGCCGGAGCCAACAAAGGCCCGGGCGCCCGGCCGGCTGCGCGCTGCACGGTGGAGGCGCCGGGGGCTCCGGCCGCTGCGGGCCCCGCGTGGGCGCTTCCGCCGCCTCACCGGCCGCGCGCCGGCTTCCCGGGAGGGAGGAGGGCGCGCCTCGACGCGCGAGGGCCGCCGGCGCCCGCGGGGCCGGGCCTCGCGCCGGGTCCCCAACCGCGCGCTCCGCGCCCTGTGTCCCCAACCACGCGCCCCGCCCACCCCGCGGGCACCTCTCCGGGTCCGGCGCGCGCCCCGCCCACCCCGCACGCGTCCGAAGCCCCACCCACCCCGCGGGCACCTCTCCGGGCCCCGCCCACCCCGCGCACACCTCTCCGGGCCCCGCGCGCCCCGCCCACCCCGCGGACACCTCTCCGGGCTCCGCCCACCCGCGCGCGCCCCGCCCACCCCGCGGACACCTCTCCGGGCCCCGCCCACCCGCGCGCGCCCCGCCCACCCCGCGGACACCTCGCTGGGCCCCGCCCACCCGCACGCGCCCCGCCCACCCCGCGGACACCTCGCCGGGCCCCGCCCACCCGCGCGAGCCCCGCCCACCCCGAGGGCGCCTCGTCGGCCCCGCGCGCGCCCCACCCCGGCGCGCAGAGCCGCGCGAGCCCCCAGCGCCCCGCCCCGGCCCGCGCGCCCGCCCCCTCCGCCCGCCCCGCCCCCCGGCCCGCACGCTCCGCCCGAGTCGCCTCGCAAGTTCGCCAGTGGCCGGCGGCGGCGCGGAGTCTCCTTCGCGCTCGGCCGGCCGGGGCGCCCGCGGTGCATGGGTGCGGGCCGGGCGGGCCTCGGGCGCTGAGCCGCCCCGCGCCCCGCGCCATGGAGGGCGCCAAGACCCGCGCGCGGCCCGAGCGTCCGGCCGCGGCCGACGGCGCGCGCCTGGTGGAGGTGCAGCTCCGCGGCGGCGCCCCGTGGGGCTTCACCCTGACGGGCGGCCACGAGTACGGCGAGCCGCTGATCATCACCAAGGTACGGCGGCGGGGGACTCCCGGGGACGGGCCGGGGGCGCGCGGGGGGCGCGCGGGGCTTGGGGACCCCGGAGGGGGCGGCGCATCGTCTGCGCGGGTCTCCGGCGGAGGCGCGGGCACCTGGACACGTGCAGGTGTGCGGTCCCCGCTCCACTCCCGCCGCTCGGAGTTTAAATGGCTCCTGTTCGGGGCCCCTCCCCTCCCCCTCCGGGAAGGGGCCCGGCACGGTCCGCTGTCACTCCCGGCCTCGCCGGCGGCGGCCTGCACCTGTGGAGCTGCCCAGAGGTCCCCACGTGCCCGGGGATGGCCCAAGGCGTCCCTAGCGGCGTTGGTCTCTGCGGGTCCTTGGACCTGCACCCCCTTCTCGCTAGGAAACCCAGACTGGAGCTGTCCAGAGTCAGTCGTGAAAGCGGGATCCGCGCTCCCATAATAAAAACAAAAGTCACAACGTGTCTCCTCAGCTGAGTGTTTCGCGTCGCCGTGTGTTGGAGAGGGGAAAGGGCTCCTTCAGAACTGAGTCTTCCTTCTCTCGTCTCAGAGCAGGAAAGTCCGTCTGGAAATCCACCAGCCCAACCCCAAGTCAATGGTCCTCTTTTCTTCTGATTAGAAGTGTCAATCGGTCCCTTTTCTCGGAGAAGGGTTGGGCTGGCTTCTGCCGAGGGACAGTTCCCTTTAGAATGTAAAAATTCTTGGCTACTGGAAGCGGTGGAAGGTGACTTACCGGTTTTCTCTGCTTTCTTTTCTTGCCTCACTGCTGCCGGAAGAAATAAAGTGACTTCTAACTCACCCGGCGGGTAATAAGTTTGCGAAGTGCTGTGTGGCCGTGCTGTGCAGATAGCAGGGAACACACCAAACTGTTCTGTTTTCTCATTTTCTCTCACTTTGATATTTACAGAACTAAGGACTTTGAAGGGAGCCTTGCTTAGATAGAAACTGGATTTAGGCTGAACTGGGAAGAGGCTGTGTAGCCTGTTACACAGCTGGGCAGGCATCCTGCTACTGGCCCAGGATGTGTGTGCTCAAGCTTATTTGCCCCGGCCTTTTAAAGAAAAGTTTTACAGGGTGTTTCTGATGGTAAAAGTTGAAAAAGATACGGGGTAAATTACTCAGACCTTTAGCATTTCATGTCTTCCTTTTAAGCAAAGATACACGCCTGATTCAATAGAGCTTCCTCAGACTTGCCTTCATAGCGGATGGAATACGCTGGAAAACATTTAAGGTGAGGTCTTGCTTTTGGGCCTTCCACAGGATAAGAAAGCTGGAAGTCTCTTTCCAATTCATTTCTTTTACCAGAAGCTTGAGAAAGCCGCCCAAAAAGCACTTCTTCCTTTCTACAGGTACCCGAACTTCTACAAAACCCCAGTGGCTTCTTAGTGGCCTCTTGTTTTCTGTGTCCCACAAGAGGTCCCCATTCTAGAAGCTGAAGGAGGTGGGCAGTAAAACCCAGTGGCTGCACACCTGGGCCTTTTCAGGACATATGGGGCACTTTGCTCCTGATTTGGTTAGATCTCAAAGTAGTCGCTAAGGTGTTTTTTTGTTTGTTTGTTTTTTGTTTTTGAAGTGTTTGTGCCTAGGCCAGTAGCAGTGTAGGAGCTCAGCATTTCCACATTGTGCTGCAGGAGTAACATGCTTGTGATTCTTGTTAGATGCTCACACGTTCCTCCCTTTTAAACTGCTGCTTAGTTTTATAGGTGCTTCAGCAGGGCTGGAGATTTGGGGTTTTCATGCGTGCTTAGGATGGAGAGGCTTCAGAACAGTTTGGGGCTTCTGTACCACGTTTTCATGCACACCTTGCATGTCAGTGCACACGTGGGTGCTCACTCCTACATCCACAAGTTATATCACGTGGTATGGGCAGACAGCTTCACATACCTGTCTTTTCTCCTGGATTAAGTCGTCAGTGATGCTTGCTTACCGTCCAACAGCTGGTTACTAAGTATCACATTATTAGAAAAGGATCAAGGAAAGTGTCTCCACTTGTAACCACTTAAAGAAACTGTTAAGATGGAGACTGGGGAAGATTTTTTTCCCACCAGAATTTGGATTAATCCACGCTTTGAATCTTCCTTTCTGTTTAGCTACAGAAAGGGGTCACTGATAATTCGTCCACGAGATCTTTTGCATTTAAAAACCTTTGTAATTAAATAGTTACATATTAGAGCTCTGTGGCCTTATACGGGGCATTTTGTACTTAACAATCTGATTTGAGAGAAGCTAAATCCGGTGTGGGAGGACATACTGCTGTTCTGATAAGGAGGCCTCATTTAAAAGCCACGTGGAGTGTACATCTGAGGACCGAAAGGGATGCTGTGAACAAGGCTGCTTCAACCCCCCCATCTTCAGTTGCAGACGTTTTATTAGCCCATTTTATAGAAGAAGAGTTAAAGCCAGGAGAGGTTACATGGTATGCCCTGAGGTCACAGACCTGGCAAGTCTTTGGTAGGGCCCTCAAGACCAGGTGTGGACAGTGAATGGCCCCTGCTTTTCCCCGGAGTCAGTGCCCTCTGGTCTGCAGTCCCTTGCAACGTATATTAAATAACTCACGTCTATTCGATGACAGTTTTTTAACGTCGACACTGTTCCTTTGTCGGGGGGCGCTGTCCTGTGCATTGGAGGGTGTTTAGCAGCATCCCTGGCCTCTATCCACTGACACACCCTCTCCAGTTGTGACAACCAAAAAAAAAAAAAAAATCTTCAGACACAGCCAGATGTCCTCTGGGTGCACCATTGCCATAACTAGATTAACCGTGCATCATCACCTTTGCTTTGAAAGGGTTTTAGCTTTTTAAAACTCATGCTTTATTCTTTCTGAAGGCAGTGGCCGGTAGGTGGTGTGTGTGGAGACCCCTGGCATGGCCAGCTTTTTCCCAAGCTCTGGGCCTGACAGTCAGCTTTATTTACATAATAAAACTCAAACAAATACTTGCTTCATCTGCATTTTTTGTAGCTGAAAAAAGGAAATTGAAGCAGGAACTGCCAAGTGCTATGTTTTATGGGCATTTGATGGGGCTGCTGGTAAGGACTGGCTTTCCTGGGGGTCTAGCCTGAAGTGGAGGGGATGCTGGCTTCCTGGGAGTGGCATTCTTGGAATTTCAAGCGCCTGTGTGAAGTACCACCAGACCCTCGACGAAGGTGGCCACCGGATTTGTAGCCACTTGAAGTTCACTCTGACTTGGAGCTGGAAGAGACACAGACCCCGTTTTTCCACGCCACTAACTGAGTGGAGCGAAACAATATCCATGTCCTGAGACACTGCAGACACTTGGGCCTGCACATGTCTCCCAGACTCCCCGCTGATGCAGGACATCTTGGGACCTGTGTGAGGACACGTGCGATGCGCATGGCCCTGCTGTATTTGCTTGTTCCTTTCCCCATCAGTTCAGCGGGCATAAAGCGGGGAGAGGTGGGGACCTGATTTCTAAAATGTCACGGAGGGGCTTGAATTCCAAAGAAGCATCCAGCCACCAGCTGGGTGTCAGCAGGCCCCCTGCGGCCTCAGGAATGTGTGTGAAGAAGGAAGGAGTGAAGTCCTCGCCCCTCCTCTTCACTGTTTCTTAGAGTCTGTTCTCTGAGAATTCCAGAGCCCCAGAGGATTCACTGATTGGCCCGGTCCCAAGGGTGGCTCCCGATTGTCAAGTTGCTTTAGGGGAACAGACCCATCTAGGAGAGGGTGGGAGAGCGGTGGCTCGAGTTGCCCCAAACCTGGGGGCTTCAGGCCATTAAAACAGTTCTCTGGATATGGGACAGAGTCCCTGAATGTCCTTTCTCTAGTTTGGATGGTGCAGGTGGGATGGGAGGGAATCAGGGCACATTGGGTTGGGGGGAAGGGGATGGTGCATGTGGCCCAGTGGCAGATGTCCCAGGTAGACTGTTAGCCAGAGCTCTGGACAGCGGGAGCCTCAGGCCATTCATTGGTCGAGGGTGGGAGGCACTGAGCGCCTGATGTGTCTCCCTTGGTGGTTTGAGAAGGGGCTCTGTTTTATGAGGCCATTCTGTGTCCCTGTCACTAGGGACCTGGAGACCAGGAGGGTTGGAGCGAGCAGTGACCTTGGTCAGCATGTGCTGTTGTCCTGATGTCCCTATATTCCCCCCCCCCCCCCGAGAGCCCAGTCCTCTGTCAGTGACAGTAAGGTTTTGAAAAAGAGGGACCCGCTCAGCAGCAGTGAGTCAGGGGCTGACAGATCTAAACTCCCCCGGGGATCTCTCTGGGGTCTGTGTTTGCACACGGTCCTGGGTCAGTCGGTACCTGCCCTGGAGACGGCTGCTGCTTCTCCACGTGTCACAGAGAAAGAAATGGTGGCCGCCGAGGACTGGGGCTTCCTCTGCCTCTGCAAAGCCAGGTGCTGTGGGTTTTGAGGTGGCCGCCGCCACTGTTCACGACGTCCCTCAGCTGTCTGAGGCCAGCCACAGCGTTTTCCGAGCTGTTCCGATGAGGGTAATTCTAAAGACTCACTCGTAATGAAGGATTGATTGATAGTGTGGTTTTAAAATTAAAAAAGCAAGTTTTCTTTCCTGTCCTGAAAGACCCTTCTGCTTGGCATCCACCTTTGCCAACGGGCGTTCAAACCCATCATGACTGCCCTGTCACAGTGCGTGCCCACCTCGGCCCTGTGCATTCACCCCCGGCCGTCTGGTGGGGCTTTGGTGGGCATGGGACACTAGGCAGAGGGCCAAGGGCCCGTCCCCAGCTCTGGTGGCTGGGGCTTCGAGGTCCAGCTGGTGGAGGAGTCTTCCCTCTCGGAGATTAATTTAGCTCGATTCACACCTCATAAATCCAGAGGCTTCTATGGCGTGAAAGCTACCAGCGGAAGCCACGTGTCACACTGGTCTGCCACGACGGGTCGGCTCTCTCTGCTGCAGTTATGAGTATTTCTTAACACGTCCTGACAGTCATCTTTTGGCAAAAAGGAAAACTAGTTTGCTCGGGAGCTAAATGTGCAGTAGCAGGATAATGACGGGCTCGTGAGAAGGGAGTTTCACCTTGTCCTGATGACCTGGGGTTTCGTAAGTCACCTTTCTGTTTCGTGGCCCAGCTCCTGGCGTGCAGGAAGGAGGTCGGGCATTCTGTCCCCAAAGCATCGCGGGCTCCTCCTCTTGCCAGCATTGTGTCATCAGGCAAGCAGACTGGGTTTGTGGGTTTCTTTGGGGCCCTGTGGGTTTTTTTTTTTTTGATGGGCACTGGGCACAGTATAAACATTCGACAAGATCATCGAAAGATTTAAAGGCCAAACACTTTTTATTCAGGTCTCTCTTCTTGTTCTTTCTAACCCCAAAGTCAGGAGTGGGGGAGCACGGGAAGGAGAAATCCTCTAAGGCTCCCGAGTTGACACCTTTCACCCACATGTAAGGGTTTTGAAACAGCTCAGGGTTGCACGGTGCTGTCTTTGGTCTTTTAAAAACACGGCCATTGTCCAGCACAGGGGGAAGGTGTATTCTGGAAGAGTTGTTTTCCTGTTGCCTTGGTGGATGGGATCAGAATATTTGCATGTAGCCGATCGAGCATGTTCTGTTCACCAGCATGAATGTCAAGGCTTCCCTTTGGGTGAGCACTTCTTAGTAAAAGGACAACAGGATATTATTTATTTATTATTTTTCTTAAAGGGCAAACCTTATTTTAGGTTCAGACAAATCAAGTTGTTCTGGAAAGCTGAGAATTGCAAAGCAAAATTAATTAATTAAATTTTTTTTTTAAACATGGGCTGTTTTTGAAATATCTAGGGTATTAAGTTGTAGGGAATGTCAGCTGCCTGAGGTGGATGGGGAGGAAAGATCAGCTGGGAAGGGTTCCGATTAGAAGGACCAGGACCTTCAAATCAAAGGCAAATCGGGGAGGCAGGGTCATCTGAGCGCTTAAAAGGCCACATGTTCTCTTTTGCACGGAAGGAAAGGGACAAAATGTGAGTTTATCGTTTTGAGTTTTGCTTGAAAGGCAACATGTTTTCTTTTGCGCGGAAGCCAAGGGACAAAATGTGAGTTTATCTTTTTGAGTTTTGTTTTTCTCTTTATCAAAGCGGTTCTCCCACAGTTTAAAGAATCAAATAGTTGCTCAGGCTTGTTCCTCAGACCCGCGACTCCCCTGGCTGTCGTGTCCCTTCCCAGGACAGCCATGGAACTGGTTGCTTTAGCTGGTTTCTCCTGGCGTCTGCTTACAGTTTCATTGCTGCTACTCTCCTCTGCTCCTGTTGGTGGTAGCGATCAAGTTCGCACCGTCGAAGGTGGGGATCCCGCCTTTGTCCCCACTGACCACCCAGGCACATTTCTTGGGCCCCACATTCTCAGTGGAATTACACCTAATTTTGGTTAGAAGAGGGTTTTTCAGCTTTAGCACCATTGACATTCTGGGCTAAATCTTCATCGTGGGGGCTGTGCTGTGTGCCCTGTCGGGTGTTGAGCAGCACCCCTGGGTGCCACCCACCACATGCCGTTAGCACCCCCAATCCAGTTGTGACAGCCAACCATGTCTTCAGACACTGTCAGATGTCTCTTGAGGATCACAATCCCCCCCTTTGATGTCCACTTGGTTAATAATAATCAGTGTTTACATGGTTTTGATTCCCAGTGTTATCACTGCTGAGCCTGCTGGTGTAAACTTTGAGGCCCCCCACCCCAAATTTTCGTAATCATTAAGGATGATGAAAGTTTTGTTTCTTTGCCTAATTTTGTATGTAGTTATCATTGATTCATCCTCCAGCTCTCCTCCAGTTGTGAAATATCTTTCACTTCATTCAATCACACTTTATTCAATCACACTCAAATGCTCGTAGGCTTCTGAGACCTTTGATGCCTGAAAATGTCATTATTTGACCTTAGCAATAAATATATTGTATGGTGCAGAAGTCTCAAATGGTTCTCCCCGGGCCTTTACCTGGTGACAGTCCATCCTCTCTGCCTGGCAGCCAGGATTGCTAGAGAGAGGACAGACCTTTCTGTTTCTTGATCCTTTAGATTGGGTCTCAGTTTTCCTATCTTATTTTTCCATTTTTTTTTAATTTTGTTCTTGGGGGATTTTGCGTAACCTTATCTTCCAATCCTTCCATTGAGTTTTAAATTTGCGCTCAGTGTTTTCAAATTGCCAAGTTTTCTGGTGTTCTCGAGTGTTCCTCTTTGATGCCATACTGATTCGTTTCATAGTTCTTTCATAGCTTTGAGGGTCTGCAGCTCTCTTTTTTAAATGTCTTCTTTCTGCATAGGTCGTTTCTGAGCTCTGCTGTGTCTTGTTTGTTTTGGCTCCTCTCTTCCCTGTGAAAGGCTCTCATCTGTGTCTGGTGACCCTTGTCATCCACAGGTAATTCAGAGTGGCCAACCGCAGAGCTGTTTGGAGGCTGTGTGAGTGACTGATCTGGGGATGCCGCTTTCCTAGGGGCTCCTTCCGGGGCCCTAGCTTCCATTGTTTCTTTGGGGCTGGTCATCTCCTTGTTAGAGTCATTTTTATTTTCTTCACTGAAAAAGAATTTCTGGTGTAGGCAGATCTGAAAGGTGACGTGAGGTCTTCCATCTTAGAGGAATCCTGCTTTGCTCAGAGAGGAGTGTCACCTTGGCCCCCCTATTCTGGTTCCAGTTCAGAGGGCAGGTCCTCACCAGTGATAAGTGGCAATGCTGGCACACACAGCTGGATGTGGCACTCCATTGTTAATCTTTCCTAATCCTAATCCTTCGGGCTGTCAAACTAGAATCTTCCTATTTTAGCATATTATTGTGAGGGGGTTAAATGAGGTGATAGGTAAAGCTAGCTGTAGTAAGTTAAATCTTCTCTCCCCCACCCTCCCTTCCCTATTCATTCCTGCTTCATAAGATCTTGGACAATTGTAAGAAGTGATGTTAACGTCTTGAACTGCCTATTTACTATAGAAAGACTTGAAAATGGATTTTTGTGTGGCAACATTTTTATGTATTCCTAGAGATTTTGTTACGGATTTTGACCGTTTCGTATAGGAGTTGAAAGAAAGCGTTTAATTAAAATCCACGTCTGTTTCCCAGCACCAGTAGAGTCCTTGTGCTCTTCACAGCCCGCTGGAGTGATTCTTTCCTCCTTTCCACCCCCAAAAATATTTTGAACAATGGTGCTTCTTTAAAAAAAAAATAAGATTAATGAAGGGTAGCTCTTTCAGATCAATTCAGAAAGTAGAAAAGTGGTTTGGGAAGTGAACATTTTAGAAAAGTGGTTTGGGAAGTGAACAGAGTCAGGGTGAAGGTTAAATATTAGACGATCTTCCAGGCGTGGAGTTGGACCCACAGGCGTGCCTGGCTGTGTCTCCTGGGCCTTCTGGACACACGGCTGGACTACATTTCCCAGCTTCCCTTGCAACTAGATAGGGCCATGGGACAGTTTACCCAATCAAATGCACGTGGAAGTGACGTTTGCCATTTACAGCCTGACCTACGGTCCCCACTTCTGTTTGCCTGGAATAAAGATGGCCCTAGGACAGACGCAGCCTTATCCCAGGTCCCCAAATGACAGGGGGTGGCTGCCCGAGGCAGCTCCCCACCCACTGTGCCATCCCATTGAGCAAGAAGTAAGCCTCTGGTCCGTTCGGGCCAGCATACCTTTCTTGGATTCCTCGCTGTAAGAGTCAGGCTCTTCTAACACATGAGATCCAGAGCCGAACTTAAAGTGTTTTTTATTTTATTTTAAATAAACACACACAGCTTTGGGAGACCGAATGTGCTATGCTTCGTTTCCACCCGTTCCGCGGGGAATGACTGTTGACTTTGTAGGCATCGCTGTGGGTGTCCAATTACCCCAGAGCTTATTCCATAAAATGAGACCCGCCGGCCCAGAATTTTGGCTTCTTTCCACCTTAGGTTTTTGTCTGGGCTGATCATTTCAGTTTCACCTGGTCTCGCTTTGCCTCTCCCTGCAGATGGTTGTCTGGGAGCTACAGAGAGGTGGGGCACGAGGCTGGGACAATCCCCAGTCCAGGTAATAGCCTTCAGGCAGGGCAGCCAGCTGCTGGTATGCTGTTTCGACAGCCCGTCTTCCTGGGACAGGACCGGCCCTTCCTCCTGGGACAGGACCGGCCCTTCCCCCTGGCTGAATTGTCCTTAACCGCCTTGATTAGAGTGCGGGAGATTTTTCCTGGGAGGTTACACATTAAACCATCATTAACAGAGCTGCCTTTATCAGATTAATTAATTATAATCTTGTGTAGCAGCCTCTTTCCACCCCCGGGGAGGAGAGCGGAGACACATGAGTTAGACCGTCACAGAGAGGGAGATGGAGATGAGTGTAGAGAACCTGTGGCCTCAGCAGGAAGGTGCATGCACTTAGTGGGGGTCTGAGGGAGAGTGAGTGGCTGAGATCTTCCAAACGGTTCCAGAAAGCCCAAAAGGGACTGGGACTGGTAAATCCCGACTTTTAGAGGAAGCGAGGTACTTCTTTGCCTGTGGCTTGCAAATGCTCAAGCTGAGGAAATTCTGCCCTGTCTGTGTTAATTGGACACGTTTGCAAATTTGTAAGCACAGTGATACTCATCTGTGCTAATTGTGCAGAGGCCTGTAAATTTGTAAGCAAAGCGGTGTTGTTTCTTCTTGTAGAAACATTAAAACCATCTTGGGGAAAAAGGGGAAAATAAAAGATTGACCAGTAAGTAGCCCTAAACATATAATAACCTTATTTCTTGCAGCAAAGCTATATGGATCCCCTGAGGCTCGTCCCGTGGAATTCTTTGCTTTGCACCCTGTAGATCTAATCATTGCTTGAGGGTGACTCTCTTAAGCGTTGCACTGCTGACAGTCTTTGCACTTTCGTATGTGCCCCTTGCAATCTTTTACATGACAAGCTTTGCTATTGTAGCATACATGGAGTTATTTAGTTGTTTGTTTTTTTTTTTTTCTGGACAGGCATCTAAAAACCAACCCTAGCTTCTGGAAAACTGACTGCTTTAGTCGGTCAAAGGCATCAGTCTTTAAACAACGACATGCTTTTTTTTTGGTATGTGCAGCTTTTCTTTTAAATTTCCTTAACGTTGAGGTGCCCTGACTGTTGAATGAAAATTTGGAAAGGAAACATCTGGACTTGTAAAGATAGGCCTGCTGCTGCTGCTGCTCCAATCCCACTTATTGTGTGTGCGTTTCACCAGGAGATCCCACGCAGCTGATGCCCCTAGGGTTTATGACCTGGGGTGGGACAGCATTTCCAATGCTCCTTTTCCCACTTTTCATTGACTGATGATGTTTTGGAGAAAAGCAGCGAGGACCTCACAGCACTGTGCGAAGTGTTGCAGCGTTGGCTGCAGTGTTGGTTTCTTGATGGGCCTTGCTGGACCTCTCCTTCCTCAACTGGGTGGCCACGAGGTGGAACCACCATGTGCAACCTCGGCCCGGCCCACTGACTTGGCACCACCCAGATGTGGACTGTCTCTTGTTGTCCCGCAGCAGTGACAATCTGGTTCCTAGGTTCATCCCGACCCAAGGAAGCCCTACTGATCCCCACAGGGCAGAGGGCTGTCCTCAGTGCCCTCCTGCTCACAGGGAGGTCAGGGAGGGGAGGGACACAAGTGTGGACGAGGCAGAGGTGACTTCTGAGCAGCCTGGGTGACAGGCACCCCTGAGCATGGGGTGCGGGCCTGAACACAGCCAGGCTGGCACCCAGGGCGGGGTGTCCTGTGGGCTCGCAGTGTCCAGGCTTCCTTCAGCCCTGCAGGCCTACAGCTTTCTGCTCTCTGGGGCTTAGATCCTTCCAGCAAACCTGGCACTTCGGCTCCTTCTCGGGTACAGGTGTGCCATGTGGGGTTTCAGGGCGCTTGCGCCATTTCTTGGGCTTGCTCAAGAGGGTCGGGGACGACAGTCTACACTGCTTTTCCCTTGAGTTGTAAAGATTTTTTAAAATTGGGATGTAACTCACATGCCATAAAACCCACCGTCTCAAAGTCTGCAGCTCAGTGGGGTTTACTATGTGCACTTAGCTGTGTCGCCATCACTCAGGTTCCACCTAAGTGATGACTATTTTCATCGCCCCCAAAACAAGAGGGCCCATTAACAGTCACGGCTCACGTCCTAGCCCCGGCTGCCACCCATGTACACTCTGCCTCTGGATTGGCCTCTTCTGGGCATACGCATGGGGACTCATGCGACATGGGTCCTCTGTGAGTGGCTCCTTTTCGCTCGGCATCACATTTGCAAGGTGCATCCGTGTGGGTAGCGTGTTCAGGGCCTCGCTGGTTCTCATAACTGAATACTATTCCAGTGAGCAGATGGGCCACGTTGCGTTTATTTAGTCATCGGAGGTTGGACAGCTGGTCGTGCCCACTTCTGACAGTGACGCTGAGTGCGGCCGGGGTGTTCCCTCGTCCCCAGGCCTGGGATTTGGGAGCCCAGGGGCTTCGTCCCTCTCACCACGCAACAGTAGGATTGGCCAGGCTGGCTTCAGGGCTGCGTAAGCAAAATTAAAACAAACCTTTTTCAAATCTTAAAATGTTTTAAAATATCCAGACAAACAATTTTGAAAACTCATAGGATTTTTGTCTTAGCGACACCTGATGGAACGGGAATGGGGACCCCTGCTCGCGCCTTGCCCCTCAGAAAGCCCCCAGACACTGTGCGCATTGGTCCCCAGTGTCATCTTCGTCCTTCGGGTTGCAGGTAGCGGTGTCTGTGCCTCTGCTGTGGGCACGAACACAGAGAACCCTCAGCACCCCTGTGATGCCATGTGTCATTGCCCTGCTTTGCAGGTGAGGGTGGAGATTTGCCAGAAGGGAAGGCTGCACCCACTGCCCTGCACCTGGGTTTGGAGCCCCAGATGGGGTGTCCCCCCTACCCCCGCATCTGGCAGGGCAGGGCAGCTGCAGCAGCATGCCCTCGTGCACAGAGAACACGTCCCTTTCCCCTGTCGGCCTCCAGGCCTCCGGTCTTTCGTCAGCTTCATCGGAGGATGCCCTTCCCCCCACGGGTGATCGGAGGTGCAGACATGCAGCAGGGTCACTTCAAGGCCAAGGACAGTAACAGCTCAGCAAGGCGCTGCCCCCTGAGAGTGATCTCCACTCCCTCCTCCCCCTCATTCTTGCTTCCTAGTCACGTGGGCTTCAGAGAGGCAGACCTGCAGGTCTGGAGCCTTCCTGACTGTGTTTCCTGAACCCAGACTGCGGGGATTTCCTCAGCGAACTTGACCCCTCCAGGGTCTGGAGGGCGTTGATATTATCTTCAGATGGCACTGCAGTCTATAAAAGTTTTCTGGGGGTGTTTCGTGGTTCTGTCCACCCTTGCTTTGTCACAAGCCCGCTGAGAAGTTTGGCTGGGGCTGCAGGTGGGAAGCCGAGGTCCCCAGCGCATGACATAATGGGGACAGCCAGCCCTCTCCAGCCTGGAGCACAGCATTGCATGGCTCTTTCTTCCATTTGACTTTAAAAAAAATTAAACAATTTCTTAAAATAAAACATTGAAGTGTCAAAACCCTCAGGACGTGATACAATTGCATGCCTCCCATTCTCTGAAAGGAAGTACCAGGCATCTCAGCTTGGCAAACACATGCTCATGATCGTTCTCATGTCTGGATCATCTTCTGGGGCCCAGCGGTCAGCAGACTTTCTCTGCAAAGCGCAGACAGGATCGATCTTTGCCTTTGTGCCCTAATAGCCCTTCCCGCTGCCCCCAGCATGGAAACAGCAGAAAGAAAAGGCCGCATGACAATAAAACTTTATTTACAAAGGCAGGCGGAGGGCAGGGTTTCCCAGGCCGCCTGGGAGATGGCCACCCGCAGCAAAGGGCGCTTCCCAGACCAACAGTTTCCATCACCCGGGAACTTCTTAGAAATGCAAACTCTAGACTCACTAAACCCCAAACATGGGGGGTCTGATGGGAATTTTCCAGGCGAGTCTGCTGCTGGGTGGGGTCTGAGAACTGCCTCTGGAAAGAGGTGTGGCCCCCCCTGCCATTTGCATCAGAATCAACAAGTCCGAACCCTCTGGATCACAGCTGTGGGGGGCCCTGGCATCTGGATTTTCACGAGGCGCTCAGCTGGTCTTGTGCACATGAAGTGAGAACCGGTTTCTCAAGCACCCCCCGCCCCCCACCGGTAGAGGAGGTAGAAAGGAGACTTTTCTGAACTTGGTATGGAGTGGGGGTTAGTGAGAGGGGGGTGAACATGAGCGCTGGGTGTGCGGTGGCCTCGTGTCACCTGGTCGTGAACTCTGCCCGGAGGCTTTGGCCCCAGGAGGGGGTGTCCTCCTCCTGACACCTCGCGTGTGTCTGAAGCTAGGAGTTTCTGGAAGTGAAATTACACCTTCTGCTCTTTGCCATCGCACACCAGCACATTTGCTGATGCACGTTCAGGGTTTGAAATGAAAACAGGCTGAGAGTGTTCTGTCTGTGATCCGTGGGTATCAAATGTCCATCAGAGGCACACACGTGCGCACACACACACACACACACACACACACTGCGGACTGGTGGTTGCCAGGGGCTGGGGCAGAGGCAATGGGAAGAATCTGCTCAGGGGCCGAGGGCTCTTGGGGGGTGATGAAAACCTTCTAGAATCAGTGGTGATGTTCGCACAACTCTGAGGACGCTAAAAGCCACTGAACGGTGCCGTTTAACAGGGTGAATCGTATGGAACGTGAGTTATAGCTCATAAAGCTGTTCCCGAATAAAACAGAACGGGTCCATGTGTGCAGCCTTAGACCCTGCTGAGAGGAGGCCGACCAGGAGGGCCCCTCCTCACAGGTCCTGTCCTCTGGGCTCCCGGTGGCCGTGCACGCCACCGTGTCACAGGGGTCCAGCTGTGTGTGGGATCTGAGTGGTGCCCCGGGCAAAGGAGATTCTCCCTGGCACCTGGATGGAGGATGTTGGAGGTGCCACCTGACTCTGGCCTGTGGCTGCAGATGCTATTGCCTCTCCCATCCCTCCCAGCGGAGTTCAGGACTGAGCAGGATGGCAGACCTGGCTCCTAGAGGTGGGTGGTCCTCCAGAAAGTTCCATGGAGGGAACAGGTGTGTCCAGGGCATACCTGGCTCTTCTCCTTGCCCAGGTGCAGTTGGGCGATGGACAGACACGGTCTGGACAAGCTCACCAGGGCCATGTGTGCTGGGAGCAGGTGTGCTGGGCCGTGTCCCCACGGGCACCTGTCTTTCCCAGCGGCTCCCGACACGTGGCTGGCTCTGCTCCTCAGTGTGTCTTGGGTGCTGTGTCCTCATTGCTTCTAAAGGAAGGGAAGCAGTTGGTTGGAAAAATTCACTTTTGAGAGTAAGAATCCTGAAAAGGATAGTTGTCCAGTTAAACCATTTGAGTCACTTTGACCACAGTTTTCTCCTCTTTGTTAAACTTTATGGGTTAACATAAGGATGTCCCAAGGAAACACAGTTAGTGGGGCTTCTGTAGAAGGGAAGATTCCAGTCTTTTTCCTTTTCTTTAAAAAGAAATAACGTGAAGTCAGCAATTCCTGCTGGGGATTAAGTGTCCTAATTATGATTTCAGTAGGTGGAGTGACTTAGGTAGCCAGAGGATCATTGTTCCTGTCACTAACAGTTACTGGAGAGTGTCCAAGTGCAAGTGTGCTCGCTGTTTTGCGGATTTACGGACCGTGTGTAGAAATGACCTCCATGCTTAACAGAAGGTAATTTAAAGTTGAGTCTCATTGGCAGAGAGAGTGTTTGCTCAATAGCTCTGGACTGAGCTGCCTGAACTTTGGGGACCCGGGTCCAGTAGTGGCACCGAAGGCCAGACATGCCTTTGTCATTCAGTCCCAGATTGTCCCCCGATATGTAAACAGTATTTATCACCGAGAAACTGTAACTCATCAGCCAAATCGCCTGATTTTGCACAGATTTGGTTTGGGGACGACTGCGTGCTGGAATAAAACCTACTCTCATGGCATCCAATCAGTCTTTTTCAGTGTTTGTTCTCAGAAATTTCTCGTTATTCTCCCTCATCATAGGACGGTGTTTGAATCGTCCCTGAGTGATGAGGTTTCGCTTTTGCAGTCACTTCTTCAGGTCATGTAAAGTTGTCATGTGCTGTGAAGGCTTCATCGGCTACCGGTTCCTTTTCTCAGGAAGACACAGGATAGGTGCAAGGGCGTTTTTCACTTTTTTTTGTTTTTTCAATAGTAATCATGAAATCACATTTCAGATCTAAATGGAGAAGCGACATTTAGGCTTTAGGTGGACGGGCTTAGTACGTCCTGCGTTTTCCCCCTCAGATCTCTGTAGTTCAGCTGTTTAGACATGAAAAGATCATTGATTTCTAGTAAAAGGGAACATACAAGTTGGGGTCCATCAGCCTAGAGATCTTTTGTAGAGCTTCCCCCCGTCTGTTCCCACAAACTCATTTGGGGACGAGAAGATGAACGCGCTGGCGTTGTGACCCTGCGGCCTTGCACCTTCTCCTTGTTCCCGTGTTCGTGTCCTCAGTGATGACAGTGCTCCGGGACCCAGCTCCATCTGCAGGAACTCGGGTGTGAGGGACAGCGCCCAGGCATTCTGCGACATGAATTTATTGTTGACTGTTATTATTTTTACAGGATTAATGCTTCGTGGGTGCTCACCTTTTTTTATTTGCCGGTTGGAGTGGACAGTCAACATGACATTAGCTTCAGGCGCCGTGGCTAGACATGTTCTAGAATTTATGAACTGATGTCCCCACCATGAGTCAGTCTCGTCCCCCCCTGGCATCGTATGTGGTTATGGTGACATGACCCACTATGTTCTCTATGCTGCACTTTACATCTCCGTGCCTACAACTGCCAGTTTGTCCTCCTTGTACCAGTCACCTTTTTCACCCAGCTCCAAGCCCCCTCCCGTTTGGCAACCATCAGTTTGTTCTCTGTGTGTCTTTTTTTGTTCGGTTTGTTTCTTTAGTTTTCTTTGATTCCATCTATAAGAAAAACTATATGGCATTTGTCTTTCTCTGACTTATTTCACTTAGTGTAATACGTTCTAGGTCCTTCCATGTTGCTGCCCATGATAAGATTTTATTCCTTTTTTACGGGTGAGTAATATTCCTTTGCACATATGTACCACTGCTTCTTTACCCAGACGTTTGTTTCTTAGCCACTGAGTGCTCCATTTCCTCGCAGATTGAAACTCTGGCTGCAGGTTTGAATCACGGGCCGGGGGCAGGTGGGGGTCTTTAAAAGCCGTTGATGCCTGGGTATATACATCCCAGGTTGCTTGAGGATCTCGGGTGTGGGCCCAAGTGTCAGTGAGTCTGCAGCTCAGCAGAATGGAGACGGAGAATCATGGGCTCACACGTTAGTTTCAACTCCCATTGATTTACAGACAGGCCCCGAGAGGTCTCTGCAAAGCTCGAGAAAAAAAAATCCAGCCCACCTGGCCAGAGGGTGACTGGAATAGGCCCGTTTGCTGAGCCCAAGGAGGCCGTGTCGGTTCCCTTTGGGCAGGAGGAGCCAGGGTCGAGCTCTGCCTGGAGTCAAGGGCAGGAGAAAGTGGGACAGCCTCACTGCTGAGGCCGGAGTGGGGGGCATTTGAAACCAGAAGGAGTTTGGGTGATGAGCTGTGTTTTATGGGATCCTGGGTGGCAGCTGGGGACGTGCAGATAGATGTCAGGCTAAGTGCTTCGGCAGGGTGCCTCTGAGTGGGGTGTCTGAGGCCCCAGCAGCAGCAGACATCCTGGGGTGGGGCTCAGCTCAGCGAGCAGCTGCGTTCTCAGGCCCCGCAGGGGGTCGTGAGTGCGGCCACCTCAGCTCTCTCTGCACACTTTATCGCATTTACTCCTCATGCCTGCTCCATGGAAGCGCAGTTTTTCTTTTTCACATGTTCCAGCTGGGGGAATCATTACCCTTTTACATGTTCCAGCTGTTGAAAATCGAGGCTTGGGGATATATCGGTCCGAGCTGAGGCTTCGGTAGATGGAAGAGCTGTGAGCGGAGGTCGGCTGGGTGGTCTGTGGCTGTGGACGTGGGCTCTGGGACTTGGGGCCGCTCGTTTGAAAGTCCCCGAACCCCACGTTGTTCCCCTTTACTACATCTCTTCCCAGACTCGGCTGGATTAAGTGAACTCAGGCACGTGTGTGGCCAGCGATTACTGTTAGGTGTTCAGCCTTAAAAAACCGCTTCTTAAAAGACCTTGCGGGCTTTTGTGGAGGGTGACTCTCTCTTTTTCTAGTTTCTGCACACCTGTAGTGCTTGTGTTGTTGGTTTTTCTTATACAAAATCAGGTGCAGGTGTGTACACACACATTTTTCCAAACGGCAAAGCAGCGCTTATGTCCATTTTCAGCAGGCACACGGAACAAACTTCAGCACAGTGTGGCATAAAGACAACAGAATTGCGGTAGAAAACCTGGACACAAACTCCTCCGTGGGTCGGCCTTGGATAGTCACTTAAATGTTTACCTCTGAGCACCGTTTTCCCGTCTAAACTTGGGAAAATCACGCTTCACGGGCTGGTTTGCGTAGTGGGCCGGAGCGTCTCGGAAATGTCGCAGCCGTGCGTCCGTGTTGCCGGGAGTGGCATTCCCAGCGACTTTTGTCGGATTCTCAGCTTTCCGAAGTCCTGGCTGTGTGTCTGGGTTGCTTGGCCAAGAGCTGAAACCCTGGGGCCTTGGTGGCAGTGACCAGAGCCACCTGGTCACCTTTCCGGGGGAGGCGATGACAGCTAGGGCCCCCGCTTGTCTGGACAGCAGGTGGCTCCACACCTTTCGCTTCCCTTTTAGTCCTTAAGTGACCAGAGCATGTGGAGGGGCCTAAATAATAATAATGTCACCTAAATGAAGAGGATATCTGTGCCCTCTGTTTGCAGATGCCTCTTCTGCCACCTCCTCTGCAGAGAGGGGGACAGGGGAAAGTGACAGGCAGGTGGAGAGGGACAGGGAATGCAGCCAAAGGAGAGAGTACACGAGACGCGAGGGAGTGACGAGTGACGGGCCCAGCCTTGGCACGTGGAGATAGGTGTCTCTTCGTGCGCTGGCATGATGCCTCCTACTCTGCCTTCCCAGGACTCCCTGCAAAGGCCCAGGTGCTGTGGGTAGTTTCCCATCACCCGCCCTGGAGCCTTTTTGGGAGAACTTGGGATAAGCATCATCTAGGGAAGGAGAGGGCGCCCAGGATGGGGCCTGCGAGGGTGCTGGGGTGTTCTCGTTGCAGACGAGCGGGGACAGGCCTGCACGCAGAGATGGCCATGCGCTTGGGGCCGACTGGGTGTCCTGGTGAGGCCAGGAGAAAGGTGCTGTTGGCGAGGGGTGTTGTCTGTGCCTGGTCGCTGCGGTGCCAGGGGCTGCACGAAGCATCGGGACGTGCTGTTAGGGGACATGCCGCTAGCTTGTCACTGTCACCTCTGTTCACCCTGATTGCTTCCAACGCCCAGAGTGCTACAAAGGTCGCTACGGAAAGCAGGTTTCAGCATGCTCACCCTGGAAACAGCTCGCCGATTTGGGGACAACACAAGGCCCGTATTTACTGTAAATCTGGAGACATCCTATTTTCCTTTCACAACCGGGAGTCGGGGGGGCATCGACCTCAAAACGCCGCTCTCTCTCTTTCTTAACAGTCGACTTCAGGTAAAACACATCTCGCTTGGCTTGTGCTTGCTCGGAGGAGCCGGGGTCCCCCCCTTCCCCCCAGGAGAAGGGGAGAGTGTGTATCTGCAAGGACGGGTGTGTACGTGGCGAGGGATTTCTGGGAGCGTGTCCATCTGTCTGCCCCCTTCTCCTCGGTCTCACTGCTGATGTTTCCTGACCCCCTGAACTGGGGAGCTCCTCTGTGAGAGGGGGTGGAAAGCCGCCTTCTGGAATCTGCCTGAATTCCCATCCATAAAGCTCACCAGGTTCGGGGCACAGTCGCCCCTGCTTGTGAGGCCCTGCACATCCCGCCCCTAATACATGGACAAAGGACCGCAAACTCATTAAAAAACACAAATTCACCCGTTTTGAGCGTGCCATTCGGGGACTGTCAGTAAATTTGGCTTCTGCGTCGCCACCACAGTCCAGTCGTGGGACATCTGCATCCCCGCAGAGAGAGTCTTCGTGCCCTTGAAGCTGTCACCCCCTATCCTGCCCAGCCCGGGCGAGCTCGCGTCTCTGTCCCCGTGCATTTGCCCTGCCCGCGTATTTCACATAAACGACATCGTACACGACCCTTTTGTGTCCGGCTTTCTTCTTTCCCATCCCCCCTCTGAGCATCACGTTTTCAAGGTTCATCCGTGGAGCGTGTGTCGGGACTGCCCTCCTGTTCCTGGCTCCTGTTCTGTTGGCACCGACTCCGTTTGCTCCTTCTTTCCTCCCTCCGCAGCTGGACATTTCGTCCTTTCTCCTGCCATGTTGAACGATCTGTGTGGGTGACTCCCTGTGTCCTGTGGGCACTCCGGGATGTGGCCCAGTGAGGCTGGGGGGGGGACAGGTCACTTAAATCCTTCGATGTCAATTCCATCACTCATAAGCAGCGGTCTTTTTTTTTCTTTTCTTATTTTTTCATATAGGAGTGTAAGGAAGACCTAATAAGCCAAATATTTGAAAAATGTGTTTCATGTCATGTCCCTCTGACCTCAGGAAGTAACTCGGAATTCTTGTGATGCGGAGAAAAGTCCCGGCTGCATCACGCTGACAAACGGACAGGGCCTTTGAGAGGGACGCGTGGCCTCCTTTTCGGTTTTCTTAGGACGAAGCGAGGGCCACACACATGTCCTGTCTTGCCCTCCTGCCAGTGAGGCATGTGGGACAAACTTTAAAAAAAAAATGCTGTTTCCATAGAGATGAGTGCCATGATGTCTGTGTCACAGCGGACCGCACCCCGAAACGGCAGTCCTTGTCTCGTGTGGCTCTGTTTTTTTTTCCTAGAGTGGAGCCAGCCCCAGGGACTGCGACAGTCCCTTTTGGGGTCACAGTGAGGCGGGGCCCCCACGTCCTTTGTGGCCTGCATGAAGCTCTGCAGTTGGTCCTCCCAGCCAAGGATGGTGGGTGATGCTTGTCCCGTGGTCTGGACCAGGCCATTCGTGACAGCTGGAGTTGGGTGGCCCCAGCACCCCTTTAGGAAGCAGGAGCCCTGAGTGAGATGGGACTTCAGGACCGCACTTGGCCGAAACCGCTTCTTGTTGACCCGCGAGGACAGCTGAAAACGGCTTCTCCAAGTGCCTACTGTCAGTGTCTTACCGCCTGCAGGTCTCTCAGGGAGCTAGGGGAACTCCAGAGCCCATCACGTCAAGGTCAAGTCTTGACTGCTGAGGAAGAGGTCGTTCAGGTCATTTGCATGAAATGAGCGAGCAAGGCACGGTCGCTCCTTTCATTTCTCAAAAATTGATGGCAAGTCCAGGGCAAAGCGAAGCCTTCCAGAGGCCAGTCAAAAGGGAACGCGGATCCTCAGCCGTATTTTAAGACACCTTTTTCATGCCTCAGTGGAACTTGGAAAAAACATTTTCAGATGATGGGCAAAGAGAGGCCTGGCACTTGGTCCCAAGCTGGCAACAAGCACGGAGATTAGTCCTCCACGGAGGGAAGTGGACGACCCCACGACACTCTCCGGAAGGCCTGGGTCCACGGAAACCCTGGCGTCACCTTCTTGGCTGAAATTTCAGCAGGCGGCTCTTGCCGTTGAGATAGACTGTGAGCAGCATTGGGTTACGCCGAATATGAATTATTTCTGCCAATTCCTCATTGGCGCACTGGGCCCCACCAGCCATTGTGTGTGTGTGTGTGAGTGTGCACGCACGCGTGCACCAACTGGTCCTTGGGTTTGCAGAGCAACAAGGTGGCTTGGGAGAGGGGGAGGTTTCCTGCTGGTCACCTTCTGTGGTTTGGGGACAGTATATCTCAGTGGTTGGTCGCCTTCTCTCGTCACCCACATTCCTCTGGAGTCGGGCCAGAAAAGAAACCTTGTGCTGAGGTTCAAGAGCTTGCTGTCCCCATCCCATGACCCCCTCCAGCAAACAAATGGCCCGGGGGGTTAGGGAGGACACGCTCTTCACAAACCACAAACCACAGCTGGAACCCCTGGGCCGCCTTGGTGCTTCGTAACAGCTCCCAACCCAGTCACCAGGCCCGAGCAGGTCCAGCGAGAGGGCGCACACTTGATTCCCATCTGAAAGCCTCGTGAGGATCTGCTAGAAAGCCCGCGTTGTGAGCTCGGGGTCAAAAATCTGCAGCTGCTCCTTTCCCAGCTGCTAAGTGGAAGCAGATTCCGAATTCTGTGCCACCGTTCAGGCTGCGGAGCCTGCTGCAGCAATCCCTGCTGCCGTTCGAGTTGACAGGAGGGCTGCGTGTGGATGGTTCACGTGGAGTTGGATATGCCACACAGGAAGAGAAAAAAGTGAATGCAGAGTGCATTGAGATGCTCCACATCTTTTCACTGTGGAATATGGGTCATTTATCCTCCCCCCCCCGACGTCTTTATATTTTTGTAGAATTTAAAACTTCTGTGATGAGTACTTGTTTTTAAGGAAGCGCGTGAATCTCGCAATTAACTGGCTTCCTCGACGGAAAGAGCTGTTTCTTTGACAAAGTCTCCGGCTCTTTTCATGCCAGTGGACATGGTAAAATAATATAGCATATGCAAAAAAATAGAGCCTGTGATCCTATGTGCCTTTCGGGGTGATGCGCGGCACCTCCCTGTGGCTAATGTAATAAATGATGGAGCCCGGGGCCATCTCGAATTCCTTGGAAGGGAAACGGGAGCTGATAGAGGAGGAGGCGCTGCGGTGGGAGGAGGCAATGGTAGAACAATTGCTGTGTATTGTTTGGCCTGCTGCGTGCCAGGCTCACGATGCCCGCCGCATTGTCCCTCACCCCGAGGGCCAGGGTTAGAGTAGCCTTTTTTTTCTGCTCAAGGTCACACCGTTGAGCAAGTAGCAGAAACGGTTGAGTCTGGCATGGCCCGGTGCTCTTGGGCTGTTCTTCAGAAGGGAGTTGTGCCCGAAAATTTACTGTGATGGGCCACAGGGCCGAAGCGTTCACGTTCAAGGGCGTGATGCCGAGCGGTGTGCGTGCCTCGCCTCCTACAGCCTTCTGGAGACTTCTTCGCTGCACTTTCTGCGCTGAAAACGGCTCATCCAGGCCTTCCCGAGTCACCCTCTCTCTCAGCGCTCGTGGAAGCAGTGTAAACCTACAGAGGTTGGACCGTTCCCCTCTTAACGCACTGTTCCACATAACAACTGATAGGTTTTTATTTAAAGTCATTCCCAAAGGGCCATGTGAGATTTGGACCCATTTCTGCCCAAAACCATTGATATTTTTTTTCCTTTCAAGCATGGCTGGCGGGCCCCTGTGCCAGGGGCCTTGGGAGGGAATGTCTATCCTCTCCTCTCTCCCTCTCCCTCCCTCCCCCTCCCCTGGGGGTGGGGAGGGGGCTACTTGGGGGGAGGGAGGAAAGGAAAAAGAGGAGGAAGTTGTCCCCGTGCTTCTATTTTTCCCATGTTTCAATGACTGGGGTGCTCTCTCCCTGGCAGGGCTCGCGATCCAGTGCTCCGTGATGACAGGTGGCCCTTTGGCCCCACTCATGAGGGACACTAGGGTCCCTAGGGTCTCCTGGACAGTCATGAGAGAGTGCTGGTAGCTTTGCCTGGCCTGTGCACACACGTGGTTGTCTTGAATAAAGCTTTTTAAATTAGAGACTTTTGAAACACAGAATTGTTACAGCTGACCCAGAGTGTCACACCTCCCGGGTCCAGCTCCCATTCCGTTAGATGTCACTGTGGGACATTTGTTTCCACCGATGAACCAGTGTGGATACACGGTTGCCAGTTCGAGCCCATGCTTTATCTAGGTTTGCTCTGTTTTCTCATCATCCTTTTCTGTCCCAGGATGCCACCCAACATGCCCCCCCAGTCCTCGTGTCACCAGAGGCTCCTCCGGCCTGCAGAGGTTCTCAGACCGCCCTTGCTTTTGAGGACTCTGTCCGTGTTAAGCAAGACAGGACAGGTTCTGTGGGCTGCCCCACTGTCGGGGTGCATGTGACGTTTCTGTCACGGTTAGACCGGGGCCTTGGGTTGTGGGGGGGAAGATCACACAGAAAGTGCCTTTCTCATCACACGTGATGTGCTTTCCACTTTGATTTTTCCAAGGTTCCTTAACTCTAAGAATGAAGAGTTTTTTCAAAATTCCTGTGCTTTGGCGATTTTCCTTTTCATAACTCTTCTCTAGGAGAGAAAACCAACGAATTTCCTTCGGAAACCTGTGGCAAAGGAACTTAAAACATCGGAGGGCGGAGTGGCATTCCCAGGGTGAATTGTGGCCCTCCTCCCGCCCCAAATTCACATGTTAAAGTCTCAGCTTGCGGTCCCTCAGAATGTGAGTGTCTGGGGACAGGGCCTTTAAAGACAGACCTCGGTTAAAGAGGCCCTGAGCCAACCCGGGGGGTGCTCTTGCAGGAAGGGACACCAGGGGTATGAGCCACGGCGAGAAGGCGGCCGTCTGCAAGCCAGGGAGAGAGCCCGCAGGCAGAACCAGCCCTGCCGCTACCTTGATCTTGAACTTCAGGCTCACAGCACTGTGCGAAAGTAAACGTCTGTTTCGGCCACCCCGTGTGTGGACTTTGTCACCGCGACCCGTGGCCCATTGAGAAAGTATATACGGTCCTGACTGTCCCCCCTGCCCCCTTAGTTGTGGTTTCTGTTTCCTTACTCTTCTAGCAGAGTCCACCTCTAGGGCAGCCTCATTTGTCCGCCTGGTGCGGAGCGATCAGCTGCCCAGTCTGTAGGGCCGCTCCCTGGGCCGTGCCATGTTGCAGAAAGACCGTTGGCAGGGTGTTCGCCGAGGTGCGGCCGGGTGGGTGGGCACCGATCTGCGCCCCGAGCCTGCTTCACATCTGCAGGGGAGACGTTTCAAGCTTGAGCATCCCCTCCCGCCATGGTTCAGAAAAAGACATTCGTGACAACAGAGACTTTCATTGTCTGCAGTCGTGCAAAGAGATGGGTGTGTGTCTGTGTGGGTGTGTGCGTGGAAGCTTCCAGACTCCGAGGGCTCAGAGCCCAGGGGCTGGACCGCACCTGGCCACCAGTCCTCGCTGGTTCCCGTCGCTCTGCTTTCTGCCTCGCTGTCGCTCCCGAGCCCCGGCCTTGCCCTCTGCTGCCTCCTGGGCCGGGCCTTGGCACTGGCAGAGTCCCACTCCTGGCACAGCGGCCCCTCCTCCACACTGGGTCCCACCTTGGGAGGGACAACCGTGGGCTGCGTCTGGACTCCGCGTCACCCCTCTGCCGGAGGGATGCTGCTGTGGCCTTGTCCTTGCTGCCGTGGGCCTGGGCCTGCCGTTCTCCTGCCCACATAATCCCTGCTGCCCCCCTCTGCCCTGCCCTTGGCCCTCAGCAGCTCTTCCACAAACGTGTCCCATCTTTCCCGAGGCCTCCCCGTTGTCCTGACCTTTGTCCTCAGGTGAGGGGAGCAGATCCAAGAGCCCCGCTCTGTGCATGCGACTCCCCGCTGCTGGTGTTGCAGTGGCCTCTCTCCTTCGTGGGCTGTTGACTCTTAAAACTCATCTTGGCAAAAAGCACCCACCTGCCCGCCTCCAGATAGCCCGCATGGCCATGACCAGGTCCTCCATGTTTCCCTCAGCCCCGTGGACTCACCCGCCAGCCTCTGTCGATCCAGCTCGCCATTGTCCCCACTGAGAACTGGCTGCCCCTGGAGCATGCCACTTGTCACCCATCCTTTAACACATGCCCCTGAGATCCTCCATCCCCAGAGCTTCCTCTGCTGTTTCCAGCTGGAGGCCCTCGTGTGGCCTGATGTTTATGTCGACGTATACGGGGCTCCGTGGGGGACACTGGGCCGCCCTTGTGGCATCCACTTTCTTTGGGTAAACCCATCTACTGCCCACCCCCTGGGGGCTGTGTTGGGCTTCGGTGTGGGCCTGACTTGACTGGTCCAGTGGGAGCCCTCTTCTTCATCTCGCCAGGGATGATTTTGGACTCTGGGCACGTGTTCTTGTTCTGGCCAGCGAGGCAGGCAGGGGGGACCTGTGGTGGGTGCTTCTGGCCACACATGGAGCTGAGTAGGGTGGAGGAACCAGGGTCCCCAGGGGACAGCGAGGACCCTGAAGCAGGTGCCCTGACCCCTTTGAAGTGAGATAGGATACATTTCCTGTGTCTCTGGGCCACTTTGGGCTGGTGGGATGTGGGGAGATAGGGCTAATGGAGCCCTGTTTGGTACCAGCCCTGGTTTCACGGCTGGCAGAGGTCTCCATCCTGCACCGCACCCCAGCCTCCCCACTTCTGATCGGTGACAGTCTACACTTGCTTCAGGGGGCTGGTCCAGCTTTTCGGACTCGCTTCTTGGGTCAGTCACCTTCCCATTCTCCGCATCGACGCACAGATTCTAGCCTTTCAGGAATGGCTCACATCTCGGGGACACTGAGGTATTCGTTTAAGCCTTGGTGTAGCCTTCCATCCCGGCGAGGGGGAGCCTCTGCAGACCCCTTGGCACAGGAAGTCCTGACCTGGGAACTCACAGACTCATGCTGGCCCTGTGCCTGGGTGGGAGCCTCCTGTTTCTCATTGTCACGGGTTGTCCAGGAGCTCGGAAACCTCCCTTATCGAAAAAATCCTTGAAGTTCTCTTTCTTGGGGTTCTCAGATACAATGTATTTAGGGCTTTGTATCTCCCAAAGGGAATGATGACGTGATGCACGTGCTTCGCAGGCACACCGGATGCTCAGTGGGAGTCAGGGGAGCACGAATGTGAGCTGAATGGATGCCTTGACTCCATTTTTAATTTTTTTTTCTTTTTTATAATGAGTATAACTTACATTCGGAAAAGTGATCAAAAAAGGAGCAGGACAGCTGGATGAGTGTTCGTGGGCAGCGCCCTCACTGCCCAGACCGAGAGGTCAAACATTGTCCTTTATGCTCTAGGACTGTCCCAGCCTCCAGGGGGCCCTCAGGCCTATCCCAAAAGATGTTCCACGTGTCGAGTTTTCACACCACAGGTTAGCCTCTGTCTGGCCTCCGTATGAATGGAGTAAATGGACTTTTTTGCATCTTAGGTTTGTGATATTCTTGTAGTCGCTGGTAGCAGGAGTAGTTAATTCATTTTCTTGGCTAAACATCAGAGTTTTGGGGTGTTTTTTTTTTTTTTAAGGGTATTTTGAAAACTTCAGCTGCTGCTTTGACCTGCTCGTGGTCCCTTTTCATCCTTCCCCTGGGAATTCGCCATCTCGAACACAGATCGGGCATCTGCGCGGCCTCAGCACCCAGGCCTGGCTGGTGTGTGGGGCTGGCGTCTGCCTCCCAGAAAACTCAGTTTTCCCACAGTCGCTTGGTAGCTGTTTGAGCAGAGGGCTGGGACTCATGCCCTCGAGGATGCGGCTCTGGCTTTCCTGTCCTTTCATGTTTGGCACACTTGAGTTGAGGATTGCGAGGGTTCGGTGATGGGGCTGGGGGCTTCGAGATGAGATCTGGACTTGAAGACACACACAGCTTTCTGCTTTTAAAAGGCTCATTCGCTGCCAGAATATCACCTTTGATCTGTTGGGTTTTCTCATCTTGGGTTTTTTTTTTTTTAAGGCAATTAACCGTTTTTATTCTGTGCTTGTCTTGGCTTCGCCTCAATCGCCACGAGGCCAGACCAATCTTGATATAGGATAAGCTCAGCAAACCAGGCCGATAGCATTCAGACCCGATGGGAAGGAATCAGATGCTGAGATCGTTGGACGTCCATGTGTGGCCCTTCCTTGCGTGGGCTCTGTTTTTATTACAAGGTTGTGCTCAGGCAGGGAGTGACACTGACTTTCGGGACGTTGAGGGCACGCAGGCCCATCTGCTGCACAATCATGGGGTTTCATAAACAGCATTTCGCAGTGGTGGATGAGGGGCCTAGAGGAATGACTAGGTCGAAGTTTTGATCGGTGGAGTAAGTGATCGACGTCCAGTCATATAAAGCCTGCTGTCCTACAGTCTGTGGGGCACATGCTGGCCAGGCCAAGAGCGAATGACAGCTTGGGATTATTTTGCCCAGTGTCCTTGTCCTTTCTTCTGCGTCATGCCTGAATACCCGTGCTGAGTTGTGTGCTAACTTCTTGCTGTATACAGCACTCTTGGGTGTTCAGTACTGGATGATTCTGAGGATTTTTTAATTTCTGTTTGATTTATCCATGTCCTAATGAAATTATTAAAAAATAATAATAATAATTCTCCTTTAATGCTCCACACCTATAGCTACATTTCTCCCGCGAGGCCCAGGAAAACAGTGGAAGGAGGGATATATTTTGGATTTGCAAAGCTTTACGTGTAAGGGGATTCAGAGCCTTCTGCAGTCAGTCCGAGGCTGAGTCTCCTTCCCATTCTCTTCCCCCTTCCCCGCCTAATATTTTGCTTGGGGGTGGAAGTGCTCATGGGGAGACAAAGCAGCTCTCTGCCATCATGTGAAGGCCTCCCGTTCATTTCAGTGGACTTGGCCAGCTTGTCTGCTGGCCCTTGGACACCGGGGACTGGCAAGGTAAACCAACAGGCTCGCTTTCCCCTTCTGCCCAGCACCCCGATTTCCTCATGAAAATGACCTCCCACAGTTGCTAAGCCAATGGGTGGAGGGCCCCTACCTTGTTTGTCACTGTGGCGGTCTAAGGGTCAGCCAGATTCCTTTGCTTCCCGTGCCAGGCAGAGAGCCCTGGTGGCCTCACGAGCCCCTTTGCCAGTCTCTCTCATTAAACTGTGACTCTGAAGGAATTGCCAAGTCCCACGTGGCAGTGTGCCTGCCTGGGCTACCAGTGGCGTCACTCCCGTCTGTCCATCTTCACAGGCTTTTGTCTCTGCTGTGCCTCTGTGTCCAGACGTCCCTCTGATGGCCCCTCGGGCCGAGCCTCGCTAGGCCACATCTGCAGATCCTGTGTACAGATAAGCTCACAGTCACAGGTTTGGGGGGTTAGGACGTGGACACATCTTTAGGTGCCCGACACACAGGACCAGGGAAGGGACAGAAGAGACCGCCTTAATAAAAAAGAAAACAAAAACCAGAACCACCCACAGAGACCCTAACCCCTTTTCAGGGATGCCTTTTCAGCCTGGGTGGGCCTTTTAGGGCTGAGTCTTGGCCCCTGCTGACACTTGGGCTGGTGTGCCGGGAAAATCCCCGATGCTGGGCTTCGGGACAGACTCGTGCAGGGATTGTGAGTCCTGGTTCTACCTCGTATGTTTGTTTTCATTTATGGAAACAGCACAGCGAACAGGTTTACTCTCTAACCTCAGTGGCTTCCTGAGAAGTCTGTCGTCAAAGCATGCTGGTGTAAAACCAGTCGCATTTCTGGTAGGAACAATGGGATTTGAGTTGGGGTGTGACCCATTTCATCGGAAAAGCAAAAATTCCCTGTCATCTTTGAATGGTTTAGGAGACTGTTTAGCCATTTTGGGTTCCTAGTCTATGAAGAGGTACGGATCTGTCCTGTGGCTGGCAGGAGGGGGCTGTCCTCCACCTCCACGTCCAGCCTCTGCAGGGGCCTGATATGCCGAGGGCCCCCAGACAGACTGGGTTGCAGTGGCCGTACCCCTCTTCAGCCTTTTCTCCCGTTTTAAAGCCACGATGACCACTGACTCCAGCTCTGCCCTTCTCGTGGGAGTTACATACACATCGCAGTGGTCACAGTTGGTGTGACAGCGATGCTTAGTGTGCTTGCCAGGAGAGTTGAGAAGAAGGAAAAACATCCTCTCCTGACCTTGTGTCTCCCTGTTGTTTCTAGGTGTGCAAGACGGAGGCGGGTGGTTTGCACCTTCGCTGTGCTGGGTTCTGCAGACACCTGGCAGTGACACTGAGCTCTCAGCAGGGCAGGGTGGTGGTGTTAACGGGGCTGTGTCTTAGAAGTTGGGGTGTGTTAAACCGAGAGGGGTCAAAGAAACAGGAACCCAAGAATTGGGGCTTGCCATCATATCTTCCTCGATGATTTTGATCTCGGGTAAATGACATACACCGTTTTACCGTGTTTCATGTCAAAACCACGTCCAAGAAGGCCCTGTATGATCCTGCAATGGTCAAGGGCCTCTATAAAGCACGTGAACATTGAGCTTTCCCTTTGCAAGGTACCGACGATTTAAATTTTACTTTAAAAATCACATCATTGCAAATTTTTTTTTCTTTTTTTTTAAAGAAAACGTCCTGTCTTAGAATTGCCCTCAATGTCAAAGTATGGCGTAGCCTTTTTTGTGCCAGAGGCCTTGGGGACGTTAGCTGCGTTTGGAACCTGTCACTCACCTCCCTGGTTTTGTCTTCAGAATCCTTGGGCAGAAACATTTTTATATTCTCCTCCTTTTTTGAGCACAGTGATGTGAATAACCCCACACACTTCCATTTCAGTCCTCATGGGGAAAGATCATTTCACATCCAGTTCTGCCCTGGAAAGGAAGAAATAAAGCCCAGGAGACGGAATGCAGCCAGGCTGCGGCCCGGCTTCAACAATGGCCTTGACACCGAGGCTTTGCCATGGTGTACTGTGAGGACCCAGGGACAGGGGATGACTCCAGGCGTGTCAGGTGCCTCCTGTCTCTGTGCCGGGCTGGGCACACTTCTGCCCGTAAATCAACTCTTTTTTTCAGAAGTCTGGGGAATAATTCAGTCTTCAACTTGGGAAAGAGTCGAGGTGGGCCTACTCAGTAAATTCTGACGTCCTGGTCAAAGCTTGCACCATCCCCCCTTATAGCACAACCAGAAAGTGTGTCTGTTCTGTGGTCGAAGCTCCAGCATGGCCTTTTTCCGATTTAAGCCTTTTTCATCTGAGTCTTTTTATTTTTTTTTAAGATTTAAAAAATATTTGCATATTTTTCCCCCCTGAGCTATGAATGAACTCAAGAGAAATAAACATAACGTTCCAAAATGAAGATTTTAGCTGGGAAAAGCCGGCAACGGGTGTAGTGTGCAGTCTTGTCACCCCGGGAGTAGCATAATTCCTAAGTGTTTTCTCTCTCTCTTTTTTTTTTTTTTGGTGAGAGAGGAGGGTTATAAGTCGGATAACCCTTTGGCTCTTTGGGTTGCATTCTGGCTTCAGTTCACAGTGGAGAAATACTGACGTTAGTGATGAGATGAAGGGTGCGTTCGGTGTCATGGAAACCCTGCTTTCGTGCAGCCCCTTTGCCTTTAAACTTAGATTTTACAAGTATCCAACCCTCACTCCCATCCTCCATGACATTACTGTAGAAAGCACGTTGTACCTGTGTATTCTTCTCAGCCATGGGGGCAGGCATCGGGTGAGGAGAAGCATTCCGAGTCGTAGCAGGTGTATCTATACATTTTTTGGGCGGATGCCACGTGTCTCGCTGTTAAATAAAAACAAAAACAGCCAGACATTGTTATTATTTGTTTTTCCAGCCTGCCTCTCAGCGTGGCAATAAATTATCCCTTCCAATAGCCATTTTTAGTTACAAGAACTAACAAGGTTTTACTGTTTAGAACCAATTCCGTTGGGCGTCGATTTTTAAAAATGACATTACGGGGAAATGACCTGGATTTCAACAGAACTGTGGCTCATTCTACGGTCCCGACGTCTTCTGTAGGGTCTTTCTGGGTTCCCAGGGACCTGGGCCCAGGCCCCTGCATGGAACGCGGGGGATGGCGAGGAGGCCGCCTCGGTGGCAGGGCTGCCGCGGGGGACAGCGGGTTCCAGCACAGGAGAAGGCGGGCACGGCAGCGTGCAGGACGGGATTACCCAGCCCACAGGCTGCCCGCTGGGGTGACGTGTGTGTCCCCTTCCGACAGAGTTTTACTTCGGTCTGTCCTAGTCCTGAAAGCCAAGGAGCGGCAGGCTTTGACGACACAGGGGGAGAGTAGGCCTGAAAATCCAGATTTGCAGATTGTTTTAAAAAATTGGAAGATCTGCCCACGCTGGGTGTGGCTCTGCACAGGGCTGCTGCAAGTGGCTGGCACTGGGTAGTGGCTGGACCTTCAGATGGGGGGTGGGGAGGGACCTTGCCACTTTTCTGGGGGCCCTTGAGGGCTGCCTTTTATACACTCGGGCCCCTTCCCGATGTGCGTGTGGAAGCCAGAGCCTCACGTGTCCCCCCACAGCCTCACGTGTCCCCGCACCCTGCTGAGTTAGGCTCTTCAGACTGGGCCTTTCATGTCCCGTCTCTATTCACTTGGGCCGCTGTCGCAAAACCACCACGCACTGTTTGAGAAACAAACACTCATCTGTCATCCTTCTAGAGGCCGGAAGGCCAAGATGAAGTCGCTGGCCGATTCGGGGTCTGAGCGTCCACTTCCTGGCTGGGGACAGCTGTTTTGTCACTGTGCCCTCATGCGGGGGAAGGGGCAAGGGCGCTCCCTGGGGTCTCCCTTAGAAACCAGCGCCCGTGCCATCGATGAGGGCCCCTTCCCATGGCCCGATCACTTCCCAGAGGCCTCGGCTGCTGGCACCATGGCAGTGGGGATTCGGTCACAGTATGTGAACTTGGGGGAGACATACGACATTCAGTCGGTGACAACATCACAGAAAAGAGGTTTTTTTTGTTTTTTTTTTTTTTTTAAGCTAGTGATGGCTGCGATCACACGTGTTTCCCCCAAGACAGCGACGAAGGGGTCCAGTGACTCACGGTAGGCGTGGTGACATGGTCCCTTTGAGCAGCGCGTCCCCGCGTGCCACGGTGGCCCCGGCGTTATCTGAAGGACCAGTTGCCATTGCTTGGAAATCGCAGCAAGCTGGGAACCTCCGTGGAAAATAAACAGCCGTGTGTTCTGCTCCGGGGGGACGCTTTGTTCCCGGGTCCATCCGGAGGTTCCTTTTCCTGTTTCTTGATGGTCTGTCAGCCCTTTCCGATGGCGTTTTCTACTTTGAAAGCTGCAGAATTAAGAGGTCCCCAGTGCTTAAATGTTCCCACTGCTCTGTTTCCCAAAGCTGCCACTTGGGTCCTATCCCGTGAGAGATGCCGGCCTGCTTCGTGGCTAGAGGCAGAAGCAGAGGGACCACAAACAGGGCTCGGGAGCAGGGACTGGCAAGGCACCCACATCTCGGGGAGGCTGGGAGGCGGGTATCGGGTCCCTTAGTGGCGGCAGGGGGGCCTGGCGTGGCACCCCAGCGATGATCAGGGACGAGCCAGGGTGCAAACAGAGGGGACCCCGTCAGCAAGGCCTGCAGGCAAGCAAGACGTGTTCCCTGGGCAGAAAGGGCTCTTTGTGGTGGTGGGTGGTGTGGGGACAGGGCTGGTGGCATCCAGAACCAAAAGTCCTGTGCCACACATGGCAGTGGTGAGCCTTTCCTGAACACAGTGGCTCCAACTCACCCGACTGGCTGGCCTCTTGCATGGCCGCTGTGGACCAGAGGGGCTGACCCGTGTGAGGCAGGGGCCTGCCTGCTGCCTCCTGCCACGGTGCCTGGGGTCGCCCGGGCTTATAGAGCTGTCTTCTTTTCCTTGTGTTACCTGGAGCTGAACATGTCTGAGATGCTTTATCCTTTCTCTTGAGCAGTGCTTCTCCACCGGGGGCGAGTTGTTTCTTGTTGGTGAGTGGTACCTAGAGACGTTTCTGGAGGCTACAGCTTGGGGCTGGGGGTGCGACGGGCACATAGTGTATGGAGGAGCCCAGGCTGCTGTGACAAAGCTCTTATTACAGTGCCCAGGACGTCCCGCCACCCAGGCTTGCGTGGTCCCAGATGCTGGTAGCATTGAGGTGCAGAGACGCGGGGTGAAATTCCATCCTGCGTTCGGTGGGTTGGGCATCTGGGTGGTTCCTGGGTTTTCACTCTCACGCATGGCGCTGGTCGGCCTCTTTCATGGGCCTCTCGCTCCACCCACAGACACATCGCTGACCGGGGGCTATTCACTCTCTTTTCCCAAGTGTCGTATCCACTTACGCATCCACCTGGTGTCTAAGAGGCGCAGGTACTGGAAATAGCCCAAGCGTCCATCGACAGGTGAGAAGATAAACTGCGATGTATACGCGCAGTAGGACATCATTCGGCCTTCAAAAGGAAGGACCCTAGAGTCACTTACTACATACAACACGGATGGACCCCCGAGTGCTGTCACCAGACACCAAGGGACAAAGTCTGCACGAGTCCACTCATGCCGGGGCATCAGGACGCGTCACATTCACAGCAGCAAAGCAGGATGGGGAGCGCCAGGGCCTGGCCCGCTGTTTGGTGGCATGGGGTCAGATCCTGAAGTCGTGGAGATGTCCACACACACACGCCGTGGTCACAGTGAACTCTCGACCTGCACGCTCTACCAAGGGTGCCGACAGGAACGTTTGTGTGGCGTGGTTTGGTTCTGGGTTTTGTCTTTTGCTACAGTGATACAGGAGTTGCAGGTGCTCCGGCCCTTGCCGACTGTTTTCCTTCCTGGCCATGAGCACTGAGACGCTCAGGAGATGTTAAGGGCATCAGAGAGCCTACGTGAGGGTGGGAAAAGGGATCTGCATCTGTCTGTCGTCCCCTGCTGAGTGTGACCGTGACCTCACCTGTGAAGAGTGGCTGCTGGATTACATCCTTGGGCCGGTTCTTCCGTCCTTGGGCACATTCTTCTAACAGGGATCCGTAGGGATGGAGATTTTGGGAAACATGGCCCCCCGTTTTACCCAAACACCTGACTTGTGCATAGACGTCTATGTTCCAGGGGCCATCTGGGGAAATGCACGTTTCCTCTTTCCCTTCCCTTGATCGCAATCCCAATGACATGATTTGAAGAGGCATTTGTGTCTTAGTCTGAGACTTTAACTACCACTTAAATCACGTCGGGTGTTTCTATGGGGCAAATGTGGCCTGGTTGCCACATAATCAGTCCACTTAGGCTCAGCTTTTGTAAAACACTCCCTTTACAAATTTGGACTTTCTGTGTTTTAGAAAATTGTCTCTAATGTTTTAAGTGAGGCCAACAAGGGGAACAGGCAACTTTAAACGATCAGAACATCTAGGATAATTGAACTTTGGGATTTTTTTTGCCCCCAAACCCTCTTATATATAAAAGGACTTAGAAACCACTCTACCTGAGTGAATAGCTCGGAGTTTTCACTGTCTCCTTTTACCGCTTCGGCTCCTGGTTTCCTCCTGTTAAAATCGAGAATGGACTCGCCACTTGCCCCCTAAAGCTTAGCATGGCTTGTACTTCCATTTCGGACGCTAATGAGTTACACCAAATGACTTGTCAGCAGACAAGTGCGTGACAGTCTATCAGACTTTTCCGTCATCGTCTCACTTTTATTCTGACTGTCCCAGGATGCGAGACACCGAAGTCGTACCACCCTTTCGGGGGGGGGGGGGTGACAAAACTGAAAGGAAATTTAAGTGACTTTCCTCGCATCTCCTAGTTAAGTGGTGCAGGAGTCTTGAACACTACATCATCCCTCATGTCTTTGAAACCTTCCCTCATACTGAGCCCATCCCCACCCTCACCTTATTAGATTATTCCCTCCCCTGCGCCGCCAGTGCCCTGTGCATGTGCGTTACTGCGCTTGTCACATAGAATTTACATCCGTCAGGGTCCAGTCAGGAGGTAGAAACCACACAGTTAATCGGAACAGGGAATGCATCATAGGAAGCAGGAGTCGGCAGGCTGGCCAGACCCCAGCACAGCCCTGGGCTCCTGTCTTGTCCGGGGAGGTGGCGCAGTAGAAGCAGTGACCACAGCAGGCCCTGCAGAGCCTCAAACATCTACTACTACATGGCTCTTGATGGGAAAAAGTTGGCCGGCCCCTAATTGCCCCAAATTAACTATTAATAGAATATTCCTTATTCTCCGTGTGTTGTTGAGTGATTTTTAACTAGGGTCAGATGGGGTAGAGACAGCTAAGAGCACGCCAGAGGAGCAGCTCCAAGGAGCAGCGAGCAACACCTCGGGGGCTGAGGCGGATGACCTAAGCGGGCACCCGGCCCGGATGGGGTGGGGTGGGGTGGGGTGGAGCTGGCTGGGCAGTGGCAGCAGGGGTGCCAGTGGAACCCCCCGGGGGGGGCCACCCGAGGCGATGCTAGTAAAACTCACCAGAGCTGCTCCCTGCAGTGCCCGGGGCGCTCGCGCTGGATCCGCTGTGGCCTCGGTGCGCTATGTGACAGGTCCTGCTGCCACAGCTTCCCAGCATCCCGCAGAAGGGCGCGGCTTTCGGAGTCGAGAGGCGACGTGGTGCCAAGTGCTGGGCCAGGCTGCTGGCTGAGCTTTCTCCCTCTGGATCGCAGCTCTCCCCGACGGGGTGTGGCACCCCGTACGTGACCGGCCAGAGGGTTGCAGCCTGTGTCCCCTGGGGCGCACCCCCTGCGGCCGATCAGGACTCCGCCAAGGCCCCCCAGACCCTGCACCTTCCCCAGTCTGGAGAGGAGACACATACCCCAGCTTTGTCAGAACCCCGAGTGGCAGGCAGGAGCACCCCAGCTAAGAGTGAAGGCTGCTGCTTTGGCTCCCTGCCCTGCCGGGGTGGATTCTGAGATTCACTCCCCAGCGCCTGAGGCGAACTCTTCTCTGGCCCTCGCTTGACGTTTTTGGGGGACCACGTGCCCCCCTTCTCACCAAAGCAGATCACCCGGCCACCCTCCCTCTCGCTTTCACACATCTCCCTGGCCCGGCTCTGTCCCCTGTCCAGGCCACACCTGCCAGCCTTTGCCTTCCGGCCCCTGATCCCGCCTCGTTTGAGGGAGAGAGGAAAGGGAGGTGTCGGAATCCGCAGAGCACACCCTGGTGTGGCTAAGCTCTGGACTCCTGACCCACTTGCTCCTCCGGGTCCAAAGCATCTGAGGTTTTCGGTTTATTTTTTATTTAATTATTATTTTTTAAATTATTCTATCATTTTTCTTTTTGACATATATATATATATATATATATATATATATTATTTTATTTTATTTTATTTTTTAATTTTTTTTTTTTTGGTGGTCAACCATAAGGAAAGCAATTTTTCTTTCCCAGCTGAGATTTTTGGGTGGTTTTGACAGTTCAGGGTGTGTGCCACTGTTGCCACTGCGTGTGTTAGAAAATCCGAAAAGCCACGTAGTTGCCATTCTCTTCTCCTCAGTTATTCTAGGGACTTTCCAGGTTAGCATGTGGAAGCCCATGTCCCTCTTCTTACCTGACAGGCCCTGCTCACTCACGATTTACCGTCACAAACTACAGGCCCCAATTTTATTTTTCTGGCACATTCATGAAGTTATTAGAGAAACGGGGGTATTACAGGGACCAGGGACTTGGAGAGCCAAGATCAAGGGGAAAGCGGATGCAAAGCAGCACATGGCTGTGCAGATGGCCGTGTCCTCATGCTTTGCATTGTTGGGGAGAAAACGCACCCCTCATCTCAGCCGGGTAATGTCAAGCTGATGGCCAGGAGCCTGGAATTCCACATCCCGTTCTCTGGTTGTACCAAAAAATTAACAACCAGCCAGTGACTTCACCACTTTAAAAAAATGTATATATATATATAGGGTTTAAAAACGGGGTGAGTTGAGGTTCCCTCCTTCTTCAGCATGGACTGTGGGAGTCGTAGGGCATGTCACCTGGTGTTAACTAGCCTGGACGTCCTTGGCTACTGCTTCCTTGGAGGCTGGACTTGCCTCAGTTCCTTGGTTGCCCCCTCCGACGGTTCGCCCTATCCTGAGGCTGTTTAGCTGGCACCTAAGCTACCTGGTCTCTTCTCCCGCTGCAGGGGCTTGGGGACTATCAGGGAGTCAGTCTCAGCCCTCTTATTTGGGTGCAGGTTTTCAGTTTTCAGTCTCAGATCATTTCACAATTTGATACTTTTCCCAGGTGAGTCGAGTTTCTTTTCTGAACCCACCGAGCTGGAGGGGGATGAGTAAAATGATTCAACGGAGTGGGCCAAGCGAGGAGTTTCCACGACCGTCCTGGGTCACGAACGTCGTTGCTCTGTCCCGTGTGTATGTCACTGTCTGGGAAGTGAGGCATCCCTGAGCTGGATACAGTTGTCACCGGGCCACAAGCCTGCACATGTCTCCCGGGTGGGAACCGAGTCTTGCAAGATGCGCCCTCTCCCTCTGTCTCCTGCAGCTTTGGCCACCCCCTCCTCCACCAGGCCTTGAAATGTTGGGGTCCATGGCTCTTTCCGTGGTGGTCGTTTGTCTGTGGGTCTGTGTTCTGTGTAGGTGGCCTCCTTTGGTCCTGCCACAGCTTCAGTCTTTAAATGCCCTCTGCCAGGGGTCACTCCGTGTGGAGGTCAGCTTGCATGGGCACCCTCATCCCACAGCCAGCAGCCCCCTGGACCCTCCATCTGCCCAGCCCCCTGGCCTCCCGCTCACTCTGGTCACATCCAGCCCTCCACCCTCCACCAGGTGCACCCGACCCCGTGGCTCCCTGCGGCCCAGGGTGTAATCTCAGGTGGCTGGAAACTGACTCACCGTCGGCCTATCATTACGTGGGGCTAAAATGGTCTAGACTTTTCTAACTAGTCGTTAACTGAACACGTCGCTTCACATTTTCGTTGGGAGGGGCCTTTGGCTTTGTCGATGCTGTCGACTTGCAGTGCACGTTGGCTTTATGAAGCTCAGCGTTCCTCTGTCCTCGGAGCTGGGTGGAGACATTGGGGGACACGCGTGGTGTCAGAGCCGAGGCCTTGTCGGTGTGAGTGCCCAGGCTTTTCGCTCCCAAACGAAGGACCTGCTTAGTGCCCTGTGCAGACTTTCGAAGCAATTGTCGGGGCGTCCAGTCGGGGAACAGGGGACACAGACTGCGCACCAATATGCCCGCAGCCACCCCCTTTGTTGAGTAGTTTTCCTGGCAGTTTGTAAACAGAATGGCTTTTTTGGTACAGAACGCAGGTGGGCATACTTCTTCCTGTGACAAGCCAAGTAGTAAGTAGTTTTGGCTTTGCGGGTCAGATTTCTCAAAGCTGCGGGATGTAAACCACCGGCTCTGGTTGTATTCCGGTGACATTTTGTTTGTCCCCCCCCCAAAAAAAAGAAAAAGGTGGCTTGGCTGGCTTTGCTCACGGGCCGCAGCTTGCCAAGCGCTGGTGCAGGGAACAGTCTGGGTTCATCGATACAGAGGTGGATTTTCGCTCTGCAGGGAAGACTAGGTTGAGGATTTAAAGGTTGAGGTTTCTCAGGAGGCAACTTGTAAAAGGGGTAACAGCCTCAGGCTGACTGAGCGGAAGGAGCCAGACACAAAAGGCCACACGCTGTGTGTGTAGCTCTTTTCATGTGCGATGTTGAGGAAAGGCAGAGCCACAGAGACGGGGAGGGAGGGGGTCAGCAGGTGCCGGGGGCCGTGGGGATCAGGACGAGGCTGCTGCTGAGGGGCTTGAGGGCTTCTGTAGGGTTAGAAGAATGTTCTAGAATGGCCGGTGCCCTTGGCCACATGTCACCGAGTGCACTAAAAAGCCACTCGCTTACATGTTCACACGGGTGCATCGTGGGCTGCTTGAATCATATCTCAGTCCAGCTGTCATCAAAGTCGTCTAGCTGGGGACAGGGTCAACGTGTGAGAAATAATTGTAATGATCCGTCGTCGTCGCTGGGATAGAGCAGACCCAGTGACCTCAGAGCCATTATTCTCGGTTGTGTGTGTGCACATGAGTGTGGCCTGCTCTTCCCAGCCCCCTCGGCGAACGGTGGCCCAGGTGGGTCCTCCCACTGCGGGGTGATGAATGGGGAGGCCTGTCCCAGAGCCCGTCTTCCCAGGTAGGTTCTGGCGGGGGGCCTCGCTTTGTCCTTTTGACACGCTCACGCGACACCCTTCTCTGTTCCAGATCGAAGAGGGGAGTAAAGCTGCCTCAGCGGACAAGCTGCTGGCCGGAGATGAGGTCGTCGGCATCAACGACGTCAGCCTCTCGGGGTTTAAGGAGGAAGCGATTTGCCTGGTCAAGGGGTCGCATGAGACCCTGAAGCTGGTGGTGAGAAGGTGAGACCCGGGCCTCAGGTCACGCTGCCCACCTGCACGCACCCACAAGGCGGTGGAGCAGCTACATGGGACACCTGCGTGGCTCGTCTGTATCATTTCGGCATCCTGATTTGGACTTCAATTGTGTGTGTGTGTGTGTGTGTGTGTGGGTGTGTGTGTGTGTGTGTGCACACGCATGTACATGCAGGTAAAATGATATCTCTTGGCCAAGGATGGACCAAGCATCAGAACCTTTAAAAGACTGCTTTTCTGGCCACAGATCATTTATTTTTGATTGATTAAGCGAATCTGAATACTCGTCTCTTTCTCTGGCAGTTAGAGGACTGTTGGGCGACGGAGATCATCCTCTTGGCCGAGAGAAAACCGTGTTTCTTCCGCCCGAACTGACGGGTTGTTGCCTGCTGTTTACACAAGGTGGCAGGCCACTGCGTTTTGGGGGTTTTCCAGTGAAAAGAGAGTGTGCCTGTGGGTGAAAGGCAGCCACCAGCTGTTCCGGTCTGTGAGGACCCAGCAGGCCAAGTCCTAGCAAGCAGATTGTTGACATTCGCATGATTCGAGCAGATGAGAAAGCAAATTAGGGACGTGACGATTGCACACACAGGGAGGAGTAGAACAGGGCCCCTGGACAGCGCAAAGGTGTTTGTGTTCTGTAGTTTTCACGTAGAAATCGTGACGGCTCAGATGTTTTTGCCCAGAAGGATGGACGGCAGCCGCTGTGTAGACACCGTCTTGCATTGTCCCGGATTCTTCTCAGTGACACCTGAGCAGGATGATGATCTGGCTTACACAGACCTTCAATAACACACTTAGGTGTATAAAATTTTAAAAATAATCTTTTTATTGATTTCTAATTATAGATGGAGGTCTACGTGCCTATGGATGGTGTACTTTTCTTCAAAAAGCGGCTCGTTTCTAAACTGGCTCTCTGTAAAAGTAATTCGTGGCCTGAGCCACAGACACCCAGATCCCACGTGTCTGTCGCCTTGTCCGACGCATTTGCCAAATGACACGCTAGCATGCTCAGGCCTTGTCTCACTCGATCGAGCTACCCGGCCTCCTCCAGCGCCCTGAGAAGGGGTGAAAGAGGTCAGATTAGGGTCCTGATGCAGGTGAGGGTGGCCTGTGCAGGTAAGACTGTCCTGGCTCGCGTGTGCACCTCCACGTTAACCAGATACACAGAACGGGGACCTGGGTGCACGTCCCAGCCGCCTCCCACTGGTGACAGCTGCCGTGTCTCTCGTTCTGCAGGCTGCTTTGATTTCAGTGTGTGTGGACAGCAGGTCACCAAGCAGCCAGGACCGGGCCGTAGCGGGCCGGCTTTACACAAAGCCACAGCGTCCCTGTTGTATGAGGCTCGGGCAGTGCATATCTTGTCACCGTTTAGAAGCCAGGGCCGGGAAGGGGTGCCCCAGTGGACCTGGCATTGCTGTCTCTCCCCGGAGAAGTTTCTTTCCCAGACACATGAGAGTGACCACTTCCTTTCTGTCAGCGCTGTGTCACGCACTTCACGGTGCCATCTCTGCTTCGCCGAGGAAGTGCTTCTCGAAGGAAGGAGAATTCTGGGTGGAAGGGGAACCTTTTCCTTGTTTCCATCTATACTCATCACACACACTTTTTCCCCTGGGGGTCTGGGCACACCCTGGAGAGCCGGTAGGCCGTTCTGGCCTGGATCTGGCCGTGGCATCTTCACGGATGGCCACAGGCTGGTTTGCAGGACAGCCTCAGCGGGTGTACCAGGTGGCTGGAGCCTGTGTGCTTCGAGAAGGTTAAGACCAGAAACCGAGGTGCCCGTGGCATTTTCCCGATGGGTGAGGCCGAGCAGGTGAGTCCCTCGCCGGAGGCCGTGGCATGCTGCGGAGATGGCCATCGCTGTCTTCCCGAGAACAGTGGCACACAGTCCCCCGTTTTTCTCCCTTCAGAGGCAAATCGCCATCAATGCAGCTCCTGAAAAGCACACGTAGTTCCAACCACCTTCGGGAAAATTACTTTTAAATATCACGCCTTGGATGAATTTCTAAAGCTTGCGATGCTGCTTTGGGCCTTTCTTATAGATTTAGGCGGTAACGTTCGCCTCCCGCCTCATCATCAATCTGACTCTCGAACCAGCCGGCGTTGCAGTGAGTTTTGCCAGGGCCAAATGATCGATAGGGCTGATTGACATTTCCTGCCCCCTTGCTGGCAGCCTCAAACCGTTCTGTGACTCTGATTAGACGCGCACTGGTTTCGAGACGCCACCCAGTTGCAGTGCACCCTGCGGCAGGCCAGCACTGTGCTGTGCTCCCCCGTGCCCCAGGCTCCTCAGACCTGTCCTGAGCAGGTGGCTGTGGGTGGGGGCCCCACCATGGCTTAGCAGCTCCGTGAAATGGTGTGTGGCAGGAGGACCGGGATGGCTAAGACCTCGCAGGTTGGGTCTCCTCTTCGCTCCCGTCCCCTACCATCCCCTCCTGACTGTTTCTATCGGAGGGGGTGCATCTTAGTGGGGACGCGGGCGGGTAGGTGTTGGCAAAACCCTGTGCCTTTGGAGGGTGGGCTGAGATCGTTTGATTGTTCAAGTTTCAGGGGAAAAGTTTCTGTTTTGCGCATTTTGAGGATTATGGTTTTTTGCTGCTGTGCTTATTTTCTTATTAAAACGGAATAGACTTAGAGGTGTGTGCTGGACAGACGGCCCAACTTGTTTGGGCAGTTTTCCATTATTTTTTCTTAAATTGAACTATAATTGACCTATATTAGTTTCCGATGCACAGCATAATAACTCAGGATATGTATATGCAGCAGCATGATCATCACAAGTCCACGTACCATCCGTCACCAAGCGTAGTTGCAGTTGTTTTTTCTTGTGATGAGAACGGTATTGATTTTATTAAAATTCGGAAAAGACCGTGTAGCTCAGGATTATTTCACCGAGGGAGGAGTTGCTTCTGTCTCTCACTTTGTGCGTGGCGTCTGCCCTTCCATCAGGTGAACCTCCAATTGTGTGACACGTTTTATATTGTAAGTCAAGCAGAGACTGGCCAAAAGGTCTGGGTTTTAATCGCACGGCGTGCCAGCGATGTTTATAAAATTCAGTTGGAAAAACACTGATGGTTTCTCACGTGAAGATGCGCCGAAAAACGTTTCACTTCCTTCCGCTCCTTCGTTCTTTATAAAAGAGACTCATCATCGGCCCTGTTGCTCGTCCTTAGGGCTGCTTGTAATTGGATGTATGAATGGCTGCACATTTGAGTGTCCTGCGTTTCTTTGCCAAAAACCCCACTCTGCTGCGATGTTGCCAGGAAGCGTGCTGGCACCCTTAGACTAAATCGCGTTAGACCAAATCGCACAGGAGACGGTCTGGGCTGTGTGCCGTGAACACGGGGGGTGCGGACAGAGCTTTGGGCATGGTGGTGGCGCTGGGGAGCTCGTCTCTCGTTTCCTTTTTGCTAACACGCCTGGCTTTCCTGCTAGGAACTAGATTACACAAGGTCATAGAAAGAAATCTATAAGTCATTCGGGTCTGCGTCCGCTCTGTGGCATTTCTACGCGGGCCTCTCTGGGGAAGCCCCCAGCAAGAACACCAGAGGCCAGGGGGACAGATGCCCCCGTCGCCCTCGTGTCCCCACCAAGGGGGTTCCCACGGTGCCCATCGGGATGGCGCTTTCATCCCGTGTGAGAGGTGGCCCTAGGCCTTTGTTTAAAAAGCCGCTTTGATGTCTCCCCTCGGTTCCAGCTATTGAGGTCACTTGGGGATGTTTCTCTTTCCTTACTTTTCCTCCCGTAGAAAGGCAGGAACCCCTGGGCTCATGGCATTGGGTCCCTGTCCCCTGGGGGGAAGTCACCGAATAGGCCGACCAGTGTGGATGAGCAGAGCTCCACCACGTGGTCACTCCAGGAGAGGCAACTGGCATGCAAGGCGACCCCCGCATCTTTCCCGATGACCACCACGTCCTTGAGTGGCTTTTGCAGGCCGAGTGAATGGTTGAGGCGCGGTTTGTGGCCTCAGACAGTTGTCCTTGTTCCCTTCCGATGCTAAGGGCTCTGTGAGGTGGTCAGGGGGTGGAGGGGGGCCTGGCTAAGCACGCCTTGGGTGCAGTGCGTGGTGGTCTCCCAGGCCTCTGTCTCTCGGGGACTTGGCTCTCCCATAGCCTGTGTCAACTCTGCGTGGCCCTCGCATCTCCAGGGACTGCGTGGTGTCGAGCCACCCGCGTGTGTGCTGTGTTGTGTGTGTGCTGTGTGGGAAGAAACACTACACACGGATTGACACGAGGTCCTTCAGTCTCTTCTTTTCCATCTGTGGATGGTTCACACTCCCCAAAGAGATGATGAGTGTGTGACAACTAGGTGAAATGTCCCCACAAAGCAGAAGGCGGTTCCTTTTCTTCGCCTCTGGCTTTACTCGGTCTAGTTTGTTTCCTTCATTAGTTAAGGATAAAGGAAGATGAAAGATGCTGTGGGTGATATAGCCCAGGGAAAGCCCCCTGAGAGTGAAACTCCCGTGGCCAGAACCTCCCTCACGAGGATGTTGATTCTGGGAGGTATCGTCCCGGCTTTACAATCCCTCTATTTACTCCCGTGCCGTGGTGAATTCACCTGTTTTATGCTTTAGTTCACGGAAAACCAGCGTGAAGTCAACCCATTCCGCATGTCGCCACCCGTGTGTTTCTGCTCATTAATTCTTGGAGTTAAGTGAACGAACAAACAGAGAGGCAGGCGGAACCCTGACGCAGCTGAGCTGGGGACTCGGTGAGCCTAGTGCTCTCTCCTCCAGGAGGCCGATGGCCTGCGCAAGGCTGTGCTCACACGAGGGGAGACTCTGTTTGTGACCATGTTGGTGGCGGAGGGAAGGGCAAAGTTTATTCCTTTCTTAGGAAGACATTTCATGGAATAGGTGCTGGTTCACCTTGTGGAGCCTGTGGTTCCCACTCTGCATCGGGGTAAGTTCTCCTTTGCTAGAAATTTAGAAGTGTTTCTGCCCAGATGTCGTGGGAAGGTCCTGAAAGCCATGCTGTAGATCAGGGCTCCCCAGTCCCTGGACCGTGGACCGGTACCTGTCCGTGGCCTGGTAGGAACAGGGCCGCACAGCAGGAGGAGAGAAGCTGCATCTGTGTTTGCAGTCGCTCCCCAGCGCCAGCATCACTGCCTCAGATCATCAGGCGTTAGGTTCTTATAGGAGCACCGGTCCCTGGGGCCCCAAAAGGTTGGGGACCGCTGCTGTGAGTCACGTAGGAGTAGCCGTGACTTCTCCCCAGTCTCGGCGTGAAGGTGTCCCATGCGTGACGTCCCTGAGTCGCCTGCATTTTTTTTTTTTTTTCCAGGAAGAGTGAGCTCAGCGGGAGGCCGCACTCCTGGCATGCCGTCAAGTTCGCCGAGGGCCACCCCGAGAGCACGGCTGCCCAGTTCTCCTCTGCCAGCAGCAGCTGCCCCCCTAGGCACGGCCGACACCACACAAGGTAGGCGCTGGTTTCCCGCGGGGATGAGGCGTCCCAGCCCTGTCGTGACAGCCGATCCGTGGTCTTCAGAAAGATGTTCTTTGCCACCAAGAGCAAAGAGGAGCAGAACATGCTTTCTCTTTTCTGTTCTTTCATCGATGAATCGATGAGCCCGGGGACTTGTCTCTTTGGGCTGAATCCTTTGGGGCCAGCTGTGTCGGTAGCTCCGATCCCAGTGGGGTGGACACCCGCGCCACACTTGCCCACAGCACACCCTTTTGAGATTGTTACACTCGCTGCAAGGCAGGAGCTCCTTATAGCTCGTGCAGGTGTATTTTCCAGACGCTTCCCCGGGTGCTGCATGAGAGTAGAGGGAACCCGGGGGCTTCCTGGCCCAATGCAGGGTGACGGCCGGCCCCGGGGGCCAGTGCTTCACCCCAGGGAGTTGTGGGTCAGTGCAAAGCGGAGTGCTGGTTGACCTGTCACACGTGCGGCCCGCATTTCAGAGTCAGAAGGGGTTATCTGATGGCGCCAGGTGGGTGTTGGCTCAGAGAAGCTCTAGCTAGTCACAGGGCGCTGACCGGTCACCTCGGGTTAGTGGCCAGTGTCTTTAGTAGGATCCTGTGTGCACGTGTGTGCATGTGCGTCTGTGTGTGCATGTGCACGCACACCTCTGTGTGCTTGAATGTGTATGTTTTGAGCATTTATGTGTCTATGCATATGCGTGTACACGTGTGAGTGAGTGCACATCTGCAGCATGCACGTGTGTCCATACGTGTGCTCGAATGCTTGTATTTGTGTGTGTTTATGCATGTGTTTGTGTGCGCATGCGTGAGTTCACATGCATATTTGCAAGTGTGCTTGTGTCTTCGTGTGTGTGTGTGTGTTTGGAGCCAATGTAACCATCTCAAAGTCCGTTTTGGGCCTGCTACGATTTTGCAAAGTAAGATACGCGTGCGGGTGAAGGAGATATGGATCACACACAGCATTAGCTACTCCAAGTGACGAGAGATGATGGTATTGGGAGGCCAGGGTAATGTTGAAAGACCACAGATTTTCAACTGAGTGGGAAAACGTCAGTGAAAAGCCGGCCTTTTGTTTCATTATCGAAGTGACTTAATGTAATAGGATCTCCCTGAAGGCCATATGGTGGTGTCTCGATTAAAGAAACGGTTTTGCTGCCCAGATCTATGTGGAAGCTGTGTTTAGGCGTTATTTATATCCGTTTGCACTGGGGATCGCATGGAAAAAGCACCTTGGGAGTGTTGGTGGGAGCTGGATGGGAATGTGCTCGATTTTTGGTCTGTCCTTGTAGGAAGGGATGTAAAACCCACAGTCACCTGCCTCACTCAGATGGCTGACCCCCTTCACTCTGCTGTGTCCTTTTCTAAATTTTTTCTTTCTTTTTTAATAAAACCTTGAAGCGTGAATATTTCCAGCTTCGTTGAGCTCTGACGAAAGTGTGTAACGTGCCTGGGAGCATAGTTTCGACGTCGAGAGTCGACACTCTTATTACCTCACAGAAGAATTAATTCCTGAATTAACCACCTAGCACTGGGCTTGTTGTAATAAACCCCCCCCTTTTTTTTTTTTTTTTTTGGTTTCCTCCTCTTTGACCCCCATCCTGGTGTGGAACCCGTATTTTTGTCACGCGGGTATAGCTGCAGGGAACTCTGCAGAGGTTGATCCGGGGCACAAGGACACACAGCAGCGTCTGGTCACGCTGATATAAATAAGGCCTGTGTCTGGGGTTACCGACCAGATGTTCCTCTGACTGCGAGGTGACGGTCGAGCTGTTATTACTCTAATATTTGGGTTTGGAAAAATAATGTTCTCCCTGAATTTTCCCCTTTAATTAGCAAATTGTTCTTGCTTAATGGCTCCTTTTGTGTTCATAATCGATAATAAGGATCATCACTTTGTACGCTGAACCGGGGGCCCACACCACGATCCGTTAAGGGGCCGCAGGGGAACTAGTTTGGCCTCTGCGGCCAGGGTCTGCCATGGCCACTCACCTCTAGCTCGAAAGCTGCCCCAAACTGTGTGTCAACAAATGGCTTGTGACTGTGTTCCCATCGGGCTAGATTTACAAACACTGGGATGTGAATTTCGTACCATTTTCATGGGCCACAAAGTAGCTTTGTTTATTTATTTATTTTTGATGCTCTGCCACACCAAACGTTAAAAAGTCTAAAAGCTGTTTTTAGCTCGTGGGCTTCAGTTTGCCAAGAACCGTCCTGAACGAGCGACCGACAGCAGGGGTGTTCACACGGGCACGGCCAGCCGGTGGGCATGAGGTGAGAGCTGGTTCTCCAGCGCCGGACGGTCCTGCCCTCCCAGAGTCACCGTGTGAAATGCTAACACCCAGATGTGTTAAGGTCACATTTCCAGTCCGGCAATCCCATTCCACGAAGAATGATCGTCGCCCGACGTTGTGACACTTCTGCCTGCTGAGTTCACACTGCTGTGCTCTGTCTCCCTTTGCTGTGACTCGAGTCTAACGCCCGCTGTCCCTGTGGTTCTTCTCTTCCCCAGTTTCTCCTCGCACGACCTGTCGGGCAAGTGGGAAAAGACGAATCTGCAGCAGGCCTCGGACCACTTCAGCTCCCTGGGCAGCGTGGACAGCATGGACCCCCGCTCCCAGCCCCGCCCCTCCGGACACCTCTCGGCCGCCAAGTCCAACAGCAGCAGCACTGACCGGCTGGGTGGCCTACACAAGCGGGACTCGGACCATAGGTCATTCTCCATCGGCTCCGGCACACCTGACTATCCCTCGCTGAAGGCCGACAGCTTGTCCACCGAGAACATCCTCCACAAAGTATGTCCGTGGGAGGCATTGCAGCCCAGCGGCAGCAGGCAGGATGCTCAGGGCCCGGAGGAGAGGCTCAGGTATTCCCCATCCAGGGTCCCCTGTGACAGTGGCAGAAGCCAGAAGCCAGAGGACAGGCGTGGGCCCAGGCTGGCCACTGCTGGGAAGTCCACGTTCAGGCCCATCTGGTACATTCCTGATAAGAAGAAAGTAGCAGCATCTCCTCCCCTGCCCCCTCTCCGAAGTGACAGCTTCGCTGCCACCAAGAGCCTCGAGAAGGGGCAGGGCCCTCCGTTCTCAAAAGTGGCCGGCACACAGCCCTTTGCGAGCCTGAGCCGGGCCCAGCCCCTTGATGAGCCGGCCGATCAGCAGCGGAGGCGGGCACGCCTCGGTGTCGGGAGACCCAGCAGCATGGGCGGCACGGCAGGTGTCCCCCTGGACTGCGACTGGCCATCGTCGGGACCCGGGGCCCCCAGCCGGCTGCAGGCCTCTGTGTCCAGCACCGACGTGCGTCTCCCGCCGACTCCCTGCGGGTGGCAGCCCTTGCGCCAGTGCAGCGACAAGAGTCTGTTCTTCCTCGACACCCCCTGGGTCCCACTGCCTCCCCAGGAGCAGCGGCAAAAGACCCACACCGGGGGCCGCCAGGAGCACCCCGCCCACCGCTTCCAGGACGAGAGCCCCCCTCAGGTCCAGGGGCCCAGTGCCGCCGACCAGAACTGGGACAGTGATGAGCAGGGCCACTACGACTGTGTGGCCACGAGGCCAGGCCTTTCGGGCAGCGCACGGGCAGCGCAGCTCCGTGAGGACTGCTGGCCTTGCGACGTGCCTTGGGGCGCCCATGAGGGTCCAGCAGGCCCAAAATCCCACTGTCACCCTCTTCAGCATGAGGCCCTGGCTGCCCAGGCCGGGCAGTGGGGTGACCCAGACGATAGAGGAGCAGCGGGCCACTCCCCGGGACTGGAATGGCCCCACAGAACCGGCCCCGGCGACAGAGCCAGCGCGAAGAAAGTCGCTGACACCTGGGATGACGGAGAGAGCAGCAAGATCTCTGTCCAAGGGACACCCATGCTGCACTCGCTGACGCAGGGAGGCATGGGGGCGCCCGAGGGCGTCCAGCAGGGCGGCGGGGAGAGGCCTCCCCTCTGGAGGAGTGACCGGTTCTCCACCACCCTGCGGAAGGAGATCCAGCGGCGGCGAGCTAAGCTGCAGAAGAGTAAGAGCAGTGTGACCCTGGCCGAACCCCACGAGGCGGAGGGCGAGGCCGCCGGCTGGAGGGCGGGCATCAGGGCGGCCACCTCGGAGGTGGCGCTCCCGGGCACCTTCCAGGACCACCTGAAGGAGGCCCAAACCCACGTGCTCAGGACCACGTCGTTCAAGCACCGTGCCGTGGCCCCCAGCCCAGCTGACTGTCACTCAGAGTCGCTGGAACACAGGGCCGGGGACCACCGCAGCCACGAACATCCCGACGCTGCCTCCCGCGTCAGGGAGGCGGGCCTTGCCCGGTCGCCCTCAGCCGCAGGTGGCGCGTCGCAGGTGGCCCGCATCGGGGGCCGGAAACGGTTCACGCCGGAGGAGAAACTGAAGTCGTACTCGGAACCGGAGAAGATGAACGAGGTGGGCCTCTCCAGGGCTCCCTCCCCGCAGCCCGAGGAGACCGTGGCGTCGTTTGCCGACAGGTGGAAGTTCTTTGAGGAAACCAGCAGGCCTGTGTCGCAGAGGCCGGGGCCCCGGCAGCTGCTTTCTGGAGCCCCGAAGGAGAAGCCGGAGCAGGCAAGGGCCACGGGCCACGGGGGCGAGGGCAGCGAGCCCCGGCTGCAGGAGCCTGCCCGCGGCACCTCGTCTGCAGGACACGCCAGACGGGCCAGGCGCGTGGACAAGGGGGGGAAGTTGGACCCGCTGCAGAGGCTCGGAACCTTTGCAGAGTACCAGGCCTCTTGGAGGAATGAGAAGACCCCAGAAGTCAGAGATGCGGGGATGTATCACTCGGCCGATGACATCCTGGACGCGGGTCTGGACCAGCACAGCGGGCTGCAGTCCCTCCACGAGAGGTCCTGGTCGTCACCCTCCAGAGACCTCTGCAAACAGGTAAGCCCCGTGCGCCGGCAGGACACTGTCACCCCCCATCACTGGCTTGAGGCTGCCTAGGACGACCCCAGTGGTGGCGTGACCTGTGTCCAGCTGTCGGAGCATCCACATGCACCAGCACCGACTTCTGTGGAAGGGGGATCTGGGGGCAGAATCCCCAATCGCAAATGCTGTATTGTCACCCACAGCTTGAGTTCCCGGCGCCAATTTCATCATCTCCCGCCTCAGCTATCCCTGTCCCCGCTCCCCAACCCCTCATTAAGCGTGTTCCAGCCTTAATACCCAGCAAAAAAACTTGGGGGAAACTGTAGAAACTGGCAAGTTCTCCGAAAAGAAAAGTGGTCCTTTATGTGAAGGGTCAAGACACCAATGCAGATGTTGATGTCATTTACTGTTTTTCGTATCCGTTCTTTTTATTATTATTATTGTTATTATTATTATTATTATGATTTGCGGATATTTTTAGAATTGTTCTGGGGCAAACGTAGTTCAAAAGCAATGCACCATGCCGTCGCACTTCTTTTACGGTAAGAATTTTGACGGTCAGAGGTGACATCCAACTTTCTAGGAGACAACGTATTTGTTTCCATGTTTCCAAGTCAGCAGTCTGTCTGTCTGTCTCCCTACGTCCCTCTCTCTCTCTCTCTCTCTGCTTTTTCTGCTGTCTAAATCTGCATTTGTGTATGTCAAAGAAGAGATTTCCTGCGGCATCAGACGCAGCGTCCTCTAAAAGAGCACAACATGGCACAAAATGCGGCGTGTGCTGCAGAGGGAGAGCTGCCATCTGTTGCTGGCGTCCTGGTGCCCGCAGACATTGCGAGCTTTGTTTCTGCCCTGGCCCGTGGCCTGTGGCCTGTGACCTCTCCGGATTCCATGCTCGCTCGGTCAGCGGGCGACAACCCCAGACCCTGTCAGGTCCTGGGGCTCGAGGCTTCGCCGCAGTGAGTCGTCACCAGCTGGGATGGAGTGGATTTGGGGTTTGGGGCCGCTTGGCTCCCACGGTTTAACAGGCCTCGCGTAGGCGTTCTGCTTCCTGTCCCAAGCTGGGGGTGGGGTGGGGACGCAGGGACTGGTTGGGGCGTTTCGGTGCCACACTTTGCAGAGCGGAGCTGGCCAGCGTGGTGGCCGAGTGTCGGTGCCAGACGGCGGGCGGCGTCACTGCCCGGGGCCCAGGACCACAATGAGGGGGTTCGTAATAACAGAGAAGGCAGCTCGATGACTTGGTGTGTCCCTTGCTGCCCTGGCAGGAGGCCCCCATCGAACCCTGGCGGCCAGCGGAGGAGCCTGCCAAGCACAGAGAGCGTTCCTCCACAGCCTGGGCCGAGGACGGACGTCCCACCCTGAGGTAGGTGGCTTGGGGGATGCCGACAGGGCTTCTCGGGGGCTGAGTGTCTTTTTATCCCGGGTGCGTGCTGGGTTAACGTGGTCAGTCGTCTGGCCAAACCCGAACTGGCCGCTCACTGGCCACAGATTGCGGGGTCCCCGGTGCGGGAGCCCCGTCGCATCTTCAGCACAGCCATGGAGGGCGGCGACGCCTCACAGTGCCATCGTGGCATGTTGGGTGGTGAAAACGGCTGCTGTTTTCGGGACAGCGCGGTCCTCTCTGTTGACGGGAGAAGCCCTGTGTGACGGGCTTGCATGAGTGCTTTATCCGGAGCTGGCCGGCTGGGTCACCGTCCCCGCGTCGGAGTCGCCACGAAGGGCGGCCGGTCAGAAGGGGGTTGGGGCGAGGCTGTCAGAGGAGGGGGGGCGTATTTCATGGGTTCATCGGGAACCTGAAATAGAAACCAAGTCCGTTGGCACCCCAGGTGAGGACCAGAGCACCGGAAAGAGCTGTGGGTGGCGGCAGCGGTCACCGCCAGCGTGCGCCACTGTCCTCAGGTGTTGCACGTGCGGCCGTTCCCTTGGAAGCGAGGATGCGGTTTAGATTAAATACACGGTGTCACCTTGACCTTCATCCGTGAGGAGGGCGCGAGGAGAAATGTCCCTGTGGTAGCTCTGCTATGCGCAGGGCTGACAAAGGGCTGCGAATGCGTGTACCACGGGGTCACCCGCGGCTTTGACAGTCCCCCGTGACTGGCGCGATTTTCCAATGCGACGTCAACCGCGACATTCGAGGTTCCCTTGCAGAAATGACCCACTGGAGTGCTGGCTTGCGACAGCCTCACGCGATGGCGTTTTCTTTCACTTGGCTTTCGACCCAGGGCCGTGAGCCTCACTCCGGAGTATGAGATGTTGCGGTGGCTCCGAGGGACCGCGGTGGCATCTTGTGCCTGCTTGCGTGGGCACAGTCAGCCGCTCCCTTGCCAGTCCGCACGGCCGAAAGCCAGAACGGCTGCGCCAGGAAAGGGGGAGGGAGGGGGGTGGTGAATAACCCAGCTACAGGGCTGAGGGCGTGGGGAGCGAGCACAGTGACAGCTCTGTGACTGTGGGTTCCGAGCCGGTCACGTGAGCAGCGCCAGCTGGGGTCCTCCTCCAGAGCCCGCTTCCAGGCCCTGCTGCAGGAGGGGGGGGCACACCCACACCCTCATTGCTCTGCTGGCTCTGGCTTCACCCCCCTCCTTGGGCCCTGAGCATTTAATTGGAACCGCAGAGGGGTCACATGTCCTGGCAGTTGGGCTCCTCTGCTGTGAATGGAGAGGCCTGGTGAATAGCTGTGATGCGTATAGCGTGTGTGTGCGTGTGCATGTGCGTGTGCATGTGTGTGTGTAACTGGCTCTATCAATAGAGAGACGGTGAAGAGTAAGGGGGAGGGAGGGGGCATTTGCTGCATTGATCGCGCCCGTCCCTGTCTGCCAGCGCATGGTGTAAACCGGCCTGAAGAAACTAGTTCCAGAACCTTGCTGCTTCTGCGCTGTGAACCAGGCAATTTTCAGAATCGTGTGTGCTGAGTGGCAGGCCTCAGTGACATTCCAGAGATGTGGCAAAGTCGGTTCCACCTTTCTTTTTTCCCAGAGAACGTTGATTTTTCTGCAGCGTCCAGAGCTAGTGCCCTCGAAGCGTTAGATCGGAGAGTAAAAGCAATGCCCATCCGGGCCAAGGGCTGTCTCTGGCTCCCCCAAAACCGAACTTGAGGTGCCGAGACTCAGAGCAAGTTTTAAATGTAAAACGAGGCGGTGCCTTTCCCAAGTCTGATCCTTGTCGCTCCACTCCGGGGGTCGACAAACGTTCTCAAGGATCGGGTGGCAAACGTTTCGGCTTTGAGGGGCGTGTCACTCCTGTTGTGACGAGTCGGCTCGGCCCTGGTGGCCTGGCAACAGGACATGGGAGGAGTGGCTGTGGCCCTGTGCCCGTGCAAGGTGACAGAACAGGTTTGCCGGCCTCTTCTGTGGTCGACGTGGTTAAGGGGATGACGTCTGCCACGCGTGGGTGCCCTTCACCTGAAATGCGGGACCGGACCCCCCTTCGGTCTGGACGTTTTCCAAGAGGCTTGTCTTGTGATTCTCTTGCAACAGGAGATCCGTTTCTCTCATCCTTTTCCGTCCGACTTCTCTCTCGTTTGGTTGCTTAACTTTGGGAGTTTGTCTTGTCCACCCCAGTGGAGGCGGCTGTGGCCTGTTCACCGTGCGAGCGTGCAGGAGAGCACAGGGTGCTCTAAGACTGGCTTCTTTGTGACGTCCAGGTTTGTAGGGACGGTGGGGTAGGCCCCTAGGGAGTCCTCAGACCCCCGAGGGCCGGGCACGTCGCTCAGTTCAGGTGATGAAACCTGGAGAAGGTTCGCGGCTTCCCAAGTCCACCCGAGAGGCCAGAAGGAAGGCTCGTTTGGGAATGTAAGTGCGCCACGGTGCTTGTTTTGTTCCGTCCCCTGATGTGTGGACTTTTGCAAGGGTCTGTGCCAATTAAAGGCAGAATTGTATGCAATGTATTATAATTATTCGCCACATAAAGTCTCAATGGTACTCAGACAGCAGCAGCTATGAGAAGATTCGAGCACTTTATACGCCCCGATCGTCATGCCATGCTCCAGGGAGCCTGGACACGGGAAAAGCCAGTTACGAACCTGAATATTACAAAAGTGTTTCGTCTTCGGAAATAACTCCGTGAACGTCTTCTTTAAAAATGGATTCCTCTGGCACAACCAGCCCGGCCTCGGTTTCTAAGATGCTTGTCCAGTGAAAGGAGCCAGGGCTCCTTGGAGGAGCAGTTCAGTCTAGGGTGGTGGCAGGGATATGCAGGACGAGCCTGGAGCATCTCGTCATCCGACAAAGGAAGGAAGGAGATGGGGGGAGGGGAGGGAGGGAGGCATAGACAGATCTGGAGGAAAAGTTAAAATAGCAGTGGACTTGGGCCTCGAAGACAGGTTCAAACTCCTCTTCTCCTTCTCAATCGGGCCACCTAACCCTGCTCGTAAGGCACGTGCCTGGATGACGGGGTGGCCACAGCCACTTTCCTGGCAGACTTTTAAAGGAAGCTTCATGGCTATAGCAGTGTATCCGCACAGGGCTTAAGATCAAGTCAGTGTAAAAAAACAAATAAATAAAGAGAAAAAGTCATTCTTACTAAAATTGTCATGTGGCAGAGACTGCAAAGCAGCCCTACTGTTTGGGTAAAGGGACGAGAGTCAGCAGCAGTCGTAGCTGCGGGTTGAGAAGGGGTTGATCGGAGCAGTTGAGACGAGAAAGTCGGGGGCTGTCGGAGAGGGAAGGGGGGAGGCGGGGAGGTCTCAGCTGCTTTTGGGGGGGCGGGCAGGGACTTTTCAATAGCCATCATTGTGCAGTGGCCTGGTTGGGCGCGTCGGGGGCGGCGTGCACCTTCTTTGTCCACTTTGCCGAAAGCCTTGCACACACAGCAGCCCTTGCAGAGACACTTCTTGATTGCGTGGCGGATTACGTGCCTAAGGAGTGTGCAATGAAACCCCAGAATGCAGACGGAGGGGAAAGACACAGTTGCCTTTTTATTGATGTTTTTAACTTCATTGTTTCATCCGACTCGATCCCGGCTCTGGAGTCGACGCAGGTACCCCATCCCGCATGCCGTGTGACTCCCTGGCATCGTTAGCTCATCGAGGGAGCTTTGTGGAGGACAGCTGAGTCTTTGGGGGCTTAAAAGGGCAAGGCTCTGCGGTTTCAGCATCGAAGCGTTGGGGGCGACCTCCCCCCCCCCTCCCCGAGGTCAGGAGTTGGCAGTGAGATCCAGAGGCACCTGAGTCACAGAGGGGACGGAGCCTGCGTGAACTTGCCCGTCAGTCAGGAGGCAGCAGGCACAGGCAAGCCAGCTGCGGTGAGCGTGGCTCGGAGACTCTGTGCTGTAGGCAGCCGGGCACGGGGGCTGCGGCGAAGGGACACTGCAGACGCGAGCAGAGACCCCGGTAAGACGCCCGTGCTCCTTAGAGCATCTCCCCCCAGCCGGGGCTGGCCTCCTGACCCCTGCGTGCTGGCTGGGGGCTGCCCTTCCGAGGGCCTCTTTTGTTCTCCCGCCTGTGACTGCAGGTTGTCAGCTCGCCGTGCAGGGGGGCGACATCCGGGCAGATGTTTATTGTTCTGCGAACCGGGGCGCACACTGCGGCTCACACGCCTGCGTGGCACGCGCGCCTGGAGACAGACACATGCAGCCTCTCTGCAGCTCTGCTGTTTGGCATTGGGCTAGGAGGGCATGAGGACTAGAGGGCAGCACCTCTCGGGGCCCTCCGTGCTGCCCACCCCTCCGTGAGGTCTGTGGGAGGGTCACCCAAGGAGGCTGGCTCAGGACCGCAGCATCCCAGGAAGACCCATCTCCCCGGCTCTGGTTTTTCTCTTTCTTCTCGGCAGTAAGAAACAATCAGCGTTTTCACCACCGAAGTATCGCATGCGGATTGTGAAGGGAAATGGTGAGTCAGCCACATCGAAATGAACAAGAGAGAGAGAGAGAGAAACCAGGTGTGCATGTTGGGTCATGAAAAGACATGCTCTGTGGGGAAATTCAGGCACAGCCTGCTAATGGCAGCGAGAAAAGGGAAATGGGGGCACTGGCATCTGCGGCTCTGGGCATTTTCCAGTTCTTGGATTTTGCCTCTGGTGTGATTGTGGCCACTGAGAGGCATGACATTTCTCGGCAGCTTTTCCTGCACGTGTGCTTGCGTTTTGTGTGTGTGTGTGTTTTCTTTTTCTTTTTGAATTCTGATCAAAGAAATAGGTTGTTATTGTTCATTGTGGCCTTATTTTTTAGATGATGCTCATGCCTTTGCCCTAGTAAGGGTGCTACTAAGGGGGGGCGTTTCACACGTATGTGGGGGCTCTGCACATCTGACTCGCATGGGAAGCAGTCCTCTTGACATGCATGTGCAGTGCTTATGCTCGGTGAAAAGGTAAAAATGAAGAGGAGTTTGAAGAAAGGTTTTCGGGAAATCTGTCTGACAGCGTCTCGATTGCAATTAAACAGCCAGCTGCCTTCCGCACTGTCGGAAGACTTCGAGCCCAAATGGAAGCAGAATCCCATTTTAACGTGTCGCAGAAAAATAACCGAAGGTTTGGTGCAGATCTGCTGAGCGGGTGACATGTTTCATTTGCCCGCATAGCAGGGTCTTTGAGGGGGCAGCCTGTCAGTATGTTTTACGACGATGCTGCAGGACAGTATTTCCTGGACGGTGGAAAGAGGGACATGTCCATGCTTTTGGCTTTTGTCACGCATGGGGGAGAAACGTTTTACGCTGACACACACTTCCCTTAAGCAGTAATAATATCCGCAGGGTCCATTGTCCTTCAGAGGTGCGTGAACCAAACACGCACAAAGGCAGTTTTTTGAAAAGAGTACTAGAAATCACCACGTGCGTTGCCATTGACCGTGTAGGTTGCACAGGCTTCTGCTGGCTAGCTGGAGTGACAGGTGACCCGGTGAGAGCACACCCACTGCTGCCTTTTAGGTCGGACTGGCTGTCCGCCTCTGAATTTGGGGGGTTAGGAGGGAGCTAGTCTTTTGTGTGCCCTTTTGAACGCCTTTGCCTGACTTTCACCAGCTTTCGTGGTTTGCCTCTTCTGGAGGGAGACCAAGGTGGGGCTTTGTGTCCACCAGTTCAACCCATCTTGCCCCGGTCACCGGATGCCTGGGCTTTCTAGCTGGGTTTGCCCACAGCGGGAGGGGTCAGCAGGTCCTTCCCGGGAGGCTTATAGACATCCCTAGATGGCTGAGGAGGTCCTGGAGTTATTCAGTACGTCCACCTTTAAAAGATAATTTGCAGAATCCTCTGCGTTAATTCCCTGAAGTTCACAAAGGCGTTGCACGTGTATGTCTTGGGCCCGACAGCACAGGTACCAGGTTTGTTTTACAAGCTCCAGTGGCTGGATTCACAAGCGGGTTACAGAAAGCCCTCGCCTGCAGGGTGGCTGGGTTTTAACCTGGTGGGTTCCTCCCAGCTCAACCCCATCCCCCCCGATGGTGACGCGTCCTGCAGATGGGCACGCCTGCTGCAAGATGCCAAACCCCGTCGTCGCTCATTAACTTTCATGTCGCATGTCCGGTGCGCCCACAATGCGGTGACAAGGAATCCCAGCGTGGGCTTCTGGGCTGGGGGAAGGGTAGTTCAGAGACCCCGGCCCCTACCTACCCCAAGCCTGCGTGGACGTGACCCTCCGTTTCTTCCTCCATAGCATAAGGAGTTTGGATTACATGATTCCGAAGGCCCCTTTCAGCCATAATCGTTTTTGATTCTTAGAGAGAAAAGCCAGGCGCTTGAATTCCCCTTAAAAAAACCACACAGCCAGCCCCATGGGTTATGCTGTGTGGCTCATCTGCTGTCAACATTCATTTAAATAAAGACGTGGATATATATGAGAGCCACACATGTAACATCTTTGAGATCCGCCTACAAATACGATGAGCTCTGGTCCGCAGACTCAATTTTCCGCCTGCCGGGTTGTGCTGAGGCAGTGGCCGTGCCCTTGACGTTCAAACCTCCCACAGTCCTCTGTGCTAAAGCCCCAGAAACTCAGCAGAGGCAGTTCTCTTGGGTATAACGTGCAGGATATTTGGGATTTAATGATGTTGTTTTCAAAAAATCTAGCCAGGAGGTCCTTGCACGTACTTGGAGGCCGTTAAAGGTGGAATAACTCGAATTCTTGGAAGATGTTTAAGATGTATACGCATACGCATGCGTATGTATTTAAACCTTCATGCGTACACATCGCACAGATGTCCTTCCGAGACGGCCTGCATAGCACGAAAGTATATAAAGTAAGATTTCACGTCCAGTCCATATCTGAAACCTATTGGGTAAATAATCCATTTCTAAATAGAGTTCAGTTGAGTAAGAATAATGATAATCAGACAATAATCTGAGATGTGGGATTTTCAGAATTTGGGGTCACATGCAGTGGTGATACTCATTAGACAGCTGAAGCCAATGATTTTCTCTCAATTTATAGAGATGACTTGCTCTTCTAACTATATTTCGATCCCTTTTACCTTATTTCAGAAGCTTGATGTATGTTTCTGAGAGCGAGGATTTATACTGATCTGGGGTTACAGGCTCCTAATGAAAACATTTTTCTTAAAAATACATGAAATTCTAGAAAGCCGACTGAAGACGTTAGAAATCGCCCTCAACGTCCCCATCCAAAGATAGCACTGTGGAAGGCTGAAGCGTATTATCCACTTCGAAGTCTTTTTTTCGGGGCCAGATGTCCAGTGTCACACGTGTGCTCACATGTGTGTCGTATGCAAACTGCTCATTTGCTTTTACTGGTTTGTGGCATGCTAAGGTATGACTGCCCGGGGGGAGGGAGATGCTATGGACATTGAGGGTTGTTCCCAGTCTTTCACCATGATAAGTAAGACCACAGTGAACATCTTGCAGTGACATATTCCTGCTCACACATGCTCATTTCCTTAGGATAAAATTCCAGGCATGGCATTGCTGGGCGGGCTTTGGGAAATAGCCTCGAGGCTCTGTCCATGAGGCCTGCGCTGTTTCTGCCCTCCCACCAGCAGCCTAGGACAGCTGTGCCCCTCCCCAAACTGTCTGTCGTCACCATTTTAAAAAAAAATTCTGTGATTTTTCTGGCCAAAAAAAAAAAAAAAAAGTCATTTCTTTTTGATCCAGCTGGCGGAGTTGGGCATTTGTCTGTCTTCTCTGGCTATTTGTGACTAGACCCCTGAGGTGTGTTATGTGCTTTTCGAACATTTACGGTTGGTGACGGTTAGATTTTTTTTTTTTAACTATACAAGCATGTTTAAGTATGTCGTTCTCCTTGCTCCTGGGCCTCTGTGCAGTCTGTTCTGTGTTCTGGTGGCCGCTGGCTCCTGGTGGTTTGTCCTTAGCGTTCTTGCTGCAGAGAGGGTGACCACCGGGCCTCTGTGGGCGTGACTTCCCTATGCAGTATGACTGCCATCTGAGAAGACACTGGCTCCAGGTGACCATCTAAGTGGTTGTAGAGAGAAGGCAGGACTCCGAAGAGGAATATCAAAGTCCTCATGCCTGTCATTGGGCAGCTGGCTCGGGCTCACGGACTTGGGGCTCCTGGAGGGTGAGGTGGGGGGTGCTGGTGCTTTCTCGGTGCTGCCGGAGGCTGGTAATGGGGTTGTTTCTGCTGCCGGATTGAGAGGCGTCCGGCTCGCCTGACTGGGACAGCAGGGCTGGTGGAACTGCGGGTCTGCGTGACAGAAGCCGGTGGAGGTTGGGAGCAGGAAACCCAGACCCAGAGAAACGAGTCCAGTGAGTCAAACACGTGGAATTTGTAAATAAAACATCACCTCTCAGATGTGCAGTCCACATTCAGGCACAAGTCTGGCTGGCTCCATACCAAGATCAGAAGTGTAGCCTCTGTCTGTCTGTCTGTCTGTCTCCTGCCTAACAGTGGCTTCTACCCTGTCACAGGCTGTTTGTGCAGCTGAGCATCGTTTGACGTGGCCCTTCCTCCGGCTTTTTCGTCCTTCCTTTCCTTTTGCTTTGCTTTGCTTCGAGGCCTGGTTGCAGACTGTTCACCTCCTTTGCCTCTGGCACGGCCAGCCCACTGAGAACAGCGTGGCCCCCCACTCCATGTGGCAAATCTGGGGTTCCCCATTCCCTGCAGCCTTGCACCGAGCCCCTCCGGCCACCCTCCATCCCTCCCTGCCTCCCAGCCGGGGCTGCACAAGCGGCTCTCTCCTTGGTAACGTGTCATTAGCATGTCCTGCACGACAGTGAACGAGCAGCCCAACCTGAATGTCAATTTCTGGGACTCTAGAAGGCAGCTGCCTTTTTAATTTTCCTTTGTGTGGCAGGAGGCGCTTAGTCGCTTTCGCTGCCAAAATCCTTAAGTCATCCTGTTTTATTGCTTTTTCTGTTTCTGGATCTGCCATCGCCATTGACTATTCTTAAAAAAAGAAAAATATATATATATGTACACACACAACACACGTGCAACGTGCATGACACAGATGCACACACATAACACACACGTCATTCACATTATGTACACAGTGGCCACTTGGAAGTTATTAGAAACTGGAAGAATCCCAAATTCACATTTTTGGTCCTTTTGTGACCCCAATTTCCTGAATTCTTATCAACTGAGATAGTAAAAAGTAATCAGTGGTTTTAGGGGGCTTTGACTTTGGAGATTTCGGGGGAAGAGTCAAGGAAAAATGAGGGGGGGTGCAGACTCTCCCCGAAGTCACTGTGCTAATGCGAATCTAAAGTGAAATGTGGGGTGAAGCACATGACCCAGACCTCCACGGTAGGAAGCGGGCACCACTCCCCAGGGAACGGAGTGCCCTGAAACTCTCTCTGCCAAGGGTGCCCCCTTAGGGAGACAGGGCGCCTTCTGACTGACAGAAGTGGGGAGCCCTGGGCAGCACGTCTGCTCCGAGCCATTTACTTCCCAGGTGAGGGCTTTGCCTCCCATAGGTGAGTTCCCTTCCATTTCTCCGTAGACCTCAGAGCCTGTCCTGGCTAAGGCACTTTGAGCTCCTTCTTAATTAACACATTAAATGTGAATCCAGATGGCCAAAGGCACTGACGATGTCAGCTGTAAATGAGGTTATTTAATTCTGTTTCTCTGAGGTGGTGGATGTTTATTGAGAAACAGGTGCTTTTGCGTCCGTCTATGGGGTGCTGGATTTCAAGCGTTTTAGTAGGAGGAAAAGGAAACGTTTAATGCAGCTCGCCCCTTTGGGATGAAATAGTGGGGAGGCATTTGTGAATTGTCATGAGTTAGGTTTTACTGTCCTACGAGGCACAATGCCTTAAATGGAGGGGAGACGGGGCCTTTACTCCTCCGCACAGGCCACTGAGCTGTGAGCCCTGCCCCTCAGCATCTGGCCACGTATAAATGCCATTCTGTATTTTGTAACCGCACAGCTGCTTGACTGGTGTCGTTCTCCAAAACAGCGATTGCTACATTCAAGTCATTTTGATAACTTCTAGTTTCTCTTAGTCCATACCTAATACACATGTAAAAAAAAATGGAACTTCCCGAAGTAGGTTAAAACGTTTTCTCACAGCTTGTCCTCTAAGCGGTTAGCCCATGGCCTTCGGCTGCAGCTCAGCAACATGCATGTGAAGCATGCGCACGTGTGAAGCATGCACGCATGTGTTCTGCAGGTATGTTTATGTGTGTATGTATTTGCATGTAAATATGTATTTACCTATCATGGAAAGATAGACATGGATGTGGAAAAAATCATGAGTTGTGGCAGCGTCCAAAAGAAAGTCTGGTTTTTTGTTTTTTGTTTTTCATTTTAAATAATACACTACTGACTGTAAAGGTTTTAATAAATTTATTGGCGGCCCATCTTCGAAAGTTCTGTCCCTCCCTGTGTGGCGATTTGCTGAAATGAGCTGCATGAAAACACTGTTGCAACATGAGATGATTCTGATAGAGCCGCAACTGAGAACTTGCACATTGGTTTTTCACATGTTTGTGTAAAATTTGTTTTCTGCCTCACATGGAGTCTGGCTGTCACGTGTGTGTATCTAACACATATGCACGTGTTTCGGTACCTCCCGTCCGGTGGTAGGACACGTCAGTGCACAGCCTCATGGACTCAACACCTTGCATTAGGAATGGTGGGGGGAGGCAGGTATGGAAAAATGTACGCGGACATATATAATTCCTTCAATGGTGTAAGGACATGCGCAAGATCTGGGTCTAGGCCCAGTTTGGGAAAGTGTCAGCAGGAGCCATTTGCTCATTTTTGTTTGTTCTCTAGACAAGCCCATGCCCAGCGTGCAGAAGACAGTCCAGGAGCGCCGTGGGGCCTACGGGACCCGCTCCCGGCCCCTGAGCATCCTCCCACCCAGGAAGCTCCACAGTTGCACCCAGAGGCTGGTGGCCGACCCTGGACTCTGCCTCGCGATTACAGATACTCAGAGGACCACGCGGCCGCAGACCCGCCGCCAGCGCCGGGCCTGGGAGCACAGAGCAGCCTCCCGGCCCTGCTGGCTCCGGGGCAGGGCGCGCAGGCCCTGAGTGCCGCACCGCTCGCCGGGAGACCCGGCCCGCAGAAGCCGCCGCCGCCACCGCCGCCGCCCAAGCATTACCGGGTCCTGGCTGGCGCCCCTCCCGTGGGCTCACCTGCTCACTTCGTCATACTTGGGAGCACACTTGTGGCTGCTCACCTAAGTGCACCTGCGGGGACACCTCTGACCAGTCACCTAAACGCAACTGTAGCTAGACACGTGGGTGCAGCTGCACCCAGTCAGCTAAGCGCACCTGCTGGCGCACCTGCAGCCAGTCACCTCAGTGCACCTGCGGGTGCACCTGCCAGTGCACCTGCAGCCAGTCACCTCGGTGCACCTGCAGCCAGTCACCTTGGCGCACCTGCTGGCGCAGCTGCACCCAGTCAGCTAAGCGCACCTGCGACCAGTCACCTGGGCGCACCTGTGGGGACAGCTCTGACCAGTCGCCTAAACGCAATTATAGCTAGACACGTGGGCGCAGCTGCACCCACTCAGCTAAGCGCACCTGCCGGCCCACCTGTGGCCAGTAACCTCGGCGCACCTGCGGATACACCTGCCTGTGCACCTGCAGCCAGTCACCTCAGCGCACCTGCTGGCGCACCTGCGGCCAGTCACCTGGACATACCTGCTGGCGCACCTGCGGCCAGTCACCTAAGCGCACTTGCGGGGACAGCTCTGACCAGTCGCCTAAATGCAATTATAGCTAGACACGTGGGTGCAGCTACACCCAGTCAGCTAAGCACACCTGCCAGCGCACCTGCGGCCAGTCACCTCAGCGCACCTGCTGGCACAGGTGCGACTAGTCACCTAAGTGCACCTGCAAGGATAGCTCTGACCAGTCACCTAAATGCAATTATAGCTAGACACCTGGGTGCAGCTGCATCCAGTCAGCTAAGCGCACCTACTGGCGCACCTGCAGCCAGTCACCTTGGCACACCTGCCGGTGCACCTGCGGCCAGTCACCTGGGCGCAACTGCCGGTGCACCTGCGGCCAGTCACCAGGACGCACCTGTGGGTACAGCTGCGGCCAGTCACCTAAGTGTACTGGCAGGCGCACTTGCAGTCAGTCACCTCAGCACACCTACGGCCAGTCACGTGGGTGCACCTGCGGGCACAGCTGAGGCTAGTCACCTAAGCGCACCTTCTGGCACACCTGCAGCCAGTCACCTGGGCGCACCAGCTGGCACACCTGTGGCCAGTCATCTGGGTGTACCTGCGGCCAGTCAACAGGGCACACCTGTGGGCACAGCTGCAACCAGTCACCTAAGCGTGCCTACGGGCACACCGGCAGCCAGTCTCCTCAGCGCACCTGCGGGCACATCTGCTGCCAGTCACCTGGACGCACCTGCGGGCACAGCTGCGGCAAGTCACCTGGACACAACTGCCGGTGCACCTGCGGCCACTCACTTGGTCGCACCAGCAGCCAGTCACCAGGGCGCACCTGTAGGCACAGCTGCGGCCAGTCACCTAAGCGTACTGGCAGGTGTACCTCCAGTCAGTCACCTCGGCACATCTGTAGCCAGTCACGTGGGCGCACCTGCAGGCACAGCTGCGGCTAGTCACCTAAGTGTACCTGGGGGCGCACCTGCCGCCACTCACTTGGGCGCACCCGCAGGCATACCTGCGGCCAGTTACCTGGGCACACCTGCCGGCGTACCTGCACCCTGTCACTTGGGCCCACCTGCTGGCACAGCTGCAGCCAGTCACCTTAGCTCACCTGCCGACACACCTACGGCCAGTCACTTGGGCGCTCCTGCGGGCGCACCTACAGTCAGTCACCTGGACACACCTGAGGCCAGTCACCTGAGCGCACCTGCAGGCACAGCTGCTGCCAGTCACCTAGGCACACCTGCTGACACACCTGTGGCCCATCTCCTGGACGCACCTGTGGGTCCACCTGCGGCCACTCACCTAAGCACACCTGCAGGTATTGGTGGGTCTCATTACCTAAGCGCACCTGCCACCACACCAGCGGCCAGTCACCTGGGTACCCCTGTCAACACACCTGCGGCCAGTCACCTGGACACACCTGCCGACGCACCTGAGGCCAGTCACCTGGGCGCCTCGGCTGGTGCACCTGCAGCCAGTCACCTGGGCGCACCTGCAGCTAGTCACCTGGGTGCATCTGCAGGCACAGCTGCGGCCCGTCACCTGGATCCCCCTGAGGCCAGTCACCTGGACACACCTGCAGGCACAGCTGCGGTCAGTCACCTAAGCACACCTGTGGGCGCACCTGCGGCCAGTTACTTGGGCGCAACTCCTGATACAACTGCGCCCGGTCACCTGGACGAACCTGCGGGTGCACCTGTGACCAGTCAATTAAGTGCGCCTGCAGGCACTGCTGCTCTTCATCACCTAAGTGTACCTGCAGGCGCACCTTCACCCAGTCACTTTGGCACCCCTGCTGTAGCATCTGCAGCCAGTCACCTGGGCTCACCTGCCGGCACACCTGCGGCCAGTCACCTGGGCGCACCAGCAGGCACAGCTGCACCCAGTCACCTAAGCACACCTGCCGACGCACCTACGGCCAGTCACTTGAGTGTACCTGCTGACGCACCTGCGGCCAGTCTCCTGGGTGCACCTGAGGCCAGTCACCTGGGCCCACCTGCCGACACACCTGCGGCCAGTCACCCAGAGGCACCTGAGGACAGTCACCTGGGCACCCCTGCCAGCGCACCTGCAGGCACAGCTGTGCCCAGTCACCTAAGCGCACCTGCCGACACACCTGCAGCCAATCACCTGAGCGTACCTGCTGACGCACCTGCGGCCAGTCTCTTGGGCGCACCTGAGGCCAGTCACCTGGGCCCACCTGCCGACACATCTGAAGCCAGTCACCTCGGCGCCCCTGCCAGCGCACCTGCAGCCTCTCACCTAAGTGCATCTGTGGGCGCACCTGCGTCTAGTCATCTGGGCACACCTGCAGGCACAGCTGCGCCCAGTCACCTAAGCGCACCTGCTGACGCACCTTCAGCCAGTCCCCTGGGTGCATCTGTGGGCACAGCTGTGGCCAGTCACCTAAGTGTACCTGCGGGCGCACCTGCAGCCAGTCACCTGGACGCACCTGTGGGCACAGCTGTGACCAGTCACCTGTGCGCACCTGCCGGCGCACCTGAGGCCTGTCACCTGGCCTTGCCCAGCAAGCCCCTCCCCGCTCTTTTGCCCGCAGCCCTGGAGGTGTGTGTGGACCGCCTGTCCCTCTCCTGCAGCCCGTGCGCCCCGGCCGAGAAGCCGAGTGGGGCCCAGCCCGCAAAGGGCCCGACACCCCCTGGTGAGCAGGAGGTAGATGAGCGCACAGCCTGTCCTAAGCCAGAAGCCCTGCTCCCTTACAAGTTCCGACCCCCACCGCCGTCCGTGATGGAGACTTCTCGCTCCCCTTCCCCTCAGTTTGCCCCCCAGAAGCTGACGGACAAGCCTCCCCTGCTCATCCAGGACGAGAGTTCAACCAGGTACTGCCCCGTGTTTGGCGCCTCTCTCCTGGGGGTGCAGGAGGGGCGCCTCGCTTTTGCTCCAGGCGTTGCCTTTTAAATTGGTCCCAGGAACAACCACGTGAGGGAGAGGCAGCAGCTCCAGGGGCTGGTGCGTTTCTAACTTGGCTTTTCCCGCAGGGAAAGTGCCTTTTTTTTTGTAATCAGAATCCAGTTTAGCTCAAGCATGAGACCTTCAGGCAAAGTTGATGTTTTTCATAATGCCCCATATTTCCATATTCCGTTTCGTCGAGATCCTTTTACCTGAAGAAGCCAAGCTGGCATACACCTTGTATTAAAGCAGAAGAAACGCTGATCGTGTTCGCCGATGCTCTCGTGAGAGTTTCGGGCACGGAGTTGTCTGTCTGTCGTGCTTGTTGAGATGTGGGTCAGCGTGGGCAGGCAGGGGCGGGCCCTTCGAGGTCACGGACCCGCTAGCTGTTCGGTTTTGGCCCTTGGGGAACATTTGGCAGTGCCTGCAGGCATTTCAGGGTATCACCACTGGAAAGGGGTTTAGTCTTGGCATCTAGTGGAGAGAGGCCAGGGATGCTGCTAAGTGTCGCACAGGACACTCCTCACAGCAAGGGGTCATCTGGTCCAGCAGTCACATGTGGCTATCCGAGTGCAAATTAACAAAAATTCAAAAGTCAAATTCGTTCCTCAGTTGCGCTCCACACTGGGCGGCACAGATCCGGGCTCTTTGCACCCAGAAAGTTACGGGCTGGCATGGTACTCACCACCTGGGTTGGCTCCAGGAGCTGGGGGCTGCTTTTTCATTTTTCCCCCGCCCAAAGTGAGTGTTGCTTTTCCTCACGGTCTTTTCTGTGAGTTTGAGAGGGATCTCGGTAAGCAGTGACAGTACTTACGGAACGTGATGCGGGGGCGGGAAGCCACGTTCCATCCGACACATGGTTTGGGATAATAGAGGGTCGTCCTTGCACCTGGGCCCCTTGTTCTACAAGGAACGCCTGGATTTCAGCCAGCATCCAGGGCAGTCTGCTCGCATGTGTCCTCTCTGTGCTTCTCTGGGAGTCCAATAGGGCAGATGGTGGCTATGCCGCCCCCCGAAAGTGGCAGCCACAGAAGAATCCCATAAAGCGCCGGATGAAATGCCCCCGTCCCCCAGGGACCACGTCATCGGTCAGTGCTGGGATGAGTATGTGGACTCCAGGCGACATAACAGGACGAACCCTGGCCCTGCCCCGTTTGCATGGTCAGCTAGCCACAGGCAGGTCAGCAGGCCAGGCGCACCCAGGACAAGGCCTCAAAAGCTGCCCGTCTGTGGGCACAGCTCAGAGACACTCTCCTTGTCCTGACTCTGATTTGTTGAGCTTTAGCTGCCCATCTCACCTTCCTCCACCCAGTTACCTCTTGATCACAAGTGTTTACGTGCTCACTGTCCGCTGCGGAGCTAGCCAGGGTGCAGAGCGGCCCCGGTGTCCACACTGCGGGTCCCCGGATCCAGCAGGCGGGTGCTGAGCAGCCCCTGTGGGCCCCAGGGATGCAGAGAGAAAGAAAATGAACGTCCCCGCAGTGGGGGATGGGGGGCGTTCAGAGGAGTCATTCATTCCAAATGAATCCACTCCGGTCCTAAAAGTAGGAGGCTTCCTTTCCCGTCTGGTCTGTGTGTTTGTAACCGCAGAGTGGGGGCAGACTTGAGCATGGCATGCGGGCTGACCGGCTCCCAGGAGTGTCTGAGCAGAGCGGGGTGCACGGCCGTGTTGGGGCCTGGGCCCCTGTGAGCTGCAGGTGACTGACCTGGAGGGAGCTGCTCTCTGAGAGTGCCCATGCCCCACACAGGCCACCAGGGCACACCCCTTCTCCTCTGCCCCTCCAGGTCTTGCTTTTCCATCAGGCATTGATTGATGAGATCTGCTTGCGGGAAGGGCCGATGCACTGTGTTTTCTCCTCGTTTTGCAGTAAAAGTTCATCGAACTTCTTTAATGAGGAAGTCGGGACAGTTTTCAGGAGGAGAGACCATTTGTGCCTGGACATGACCAGGAAGAGACGTTTTGTTGGAAAATCGGCTCAACCTGTAGGGGACTTGTTTTCCTTGCTGGCTCTTTATTTTTCCCCTTAATACTTCTTCCTCCTCTGGAAATCAAGTTCATCCACGAGTAGAGGAAGAAACAGGCTCACCGAAAAGTCCCTAACTGAGGGTCAGGGCTCGAGAGCGTGGAATGAAGGGGGCGGAGGGGTTCTTGTCTGTTCTTGCACGCACGAAAGGCCGGGATTTTCCCTCTGACTCGGAGCAAATCTAAGTGGTTTCCGAGGCAGGAGCAGAAAAGACAAAATCGTTTCGTTGTGGCCTTCACGCCACAGCCTCGGGGAGCAGAGGAGAAACTGTAACGGCCTTGTTGGAGCAGCAAAGCGTCTCTGGTGCCACATAGAATCTGGTCTGTCAGGGTCGCCTTATTGTGAACCCTGAGTCAGAAGTGAGCTTGCGGTTTTCTCATCGGCATCTCGGCTGGTTCGTGCTTCTCGGGCACCAGCAGATGGCTCTTTCCCTGCCTCGTCCTTCAGAAATACTTGGCACAGGTTTTTGTCCTGGTGACCGTCCTCCTTGGGGTCCCGGAGTGGCGCGGTGAGGTGCGGCCGAGGGCCAGAGCCGGCGTTCGGGTTGTCCTAGATGCAGGCCCGTCGTGTGGGCCAGGCCGGTCACGTCCACTTTCTCTGCGTTACCTGGGCCCCTGCAGCCCCTCGCACCAAGAAACCTTTTTCTTTTTTTTTTCTTTTTGTTAAAAGAAAAATGTGTCCTTTAAAATATTTTAAGTGAGGCCACTTCAGATAACACAGAAGCGGTGTGTCCCCGAGCTGGTGCCAGATGCTTATCACTGGAATGAGGAGTGTGCGGAGGGTGGCTTGCAGGGTTGGGGGTGGAAAGCAGGTGCAGGGGGACCCAGGGCACACGGGATCTGAGGAAGCTCGAGGTCGGGGCCAGGGGCACGGTGGCGCCCGTGTGCACTGCAGACACAGCCGCCCGAGTCAGGGTTTCTGTCTATAAGGAGGTTGCGGGGTGATAGGCTGGGCCACGACCTCACCCCGGGTGGGGATCTGGCCCAAGTGCCCTCCAGCCCTCTCAGCAACCAGCTCCTCTCTCTGCAGAATCGAGCGGGTGATCGACAGCCACACCACGGTGAAGATGGTGCCCATCAAGATCGTGCACTCGGAGAGCCAGCCCGAGAAGGAGAGCCGTCAGGGCCTGGCCTGTGCCCCGGAGCCACCCGCGCTGCCCAGCGGCCTGGAGAGGGACCACATCAAGACGCTGAGCACGTCGGAGCAGTCCTACTCACGCTTCTGCGTGTACAGCCGCCCGGGCGCCGAGCCCGAACCCCAGCCCTGCACCCAGCCCCCCGCTGCCCCCGCCGCCAGCCACGGCCAGGCCTCCCTGCCTGCGCTCAGCTACATGAAGGCCCGCGGGAGGACGGCGGAAGATCTGAAGTCAGAGGAGCTCGCCCGGGAGATCGTGGGGAAGGACAAGTCGCTGGCCGACATCCTGGACCCCAGTGTGAAGATCAGGACCACCATGGACCTGATGGAGGGCATCTTCCCCAAGGACGAGCACCTCTTGGAAGAAGCTCAGCAGCGCAGGAAGCTGCTCCCCAAAATCCCATCGCCCAGAACCACGGAGGAGAAGTGAGTAGACACTGGCTTCAGTTTGGCCCGTGGCTGTGCCCGGTTCGGCCAGCACGGCCGGGGCGTCACAGGGCAAGGGGCACATGCGTTTTGGTGTGTTCGTGATGGCTTTTGGGGTGCGGGCAGGTTTTCATAAGGCCGCCCCTGGTGCTCAGCACTTTGTAGGGACCGTCCCGAAAGAGGAGCTGAGGCATTGAGAACCCCGTTCCCCGCGGTGATGCCTTCAGGTCCTGGCAGAGACGTAAAAATGCTGCGTCTCCTGTGCCACCCTAGCTGAGGCCAGCGTGGTTGACGGGGACACTGGCTGGACTGTCTTCCCGCAAGGCGGCAGTTCTCTGCAGGCCTCGTCCCCTGCAGGAGGCTGTCAGCGGCATCCGGACACAGTCTGGCTTGTCACCGCTGGGAGAGGTGCTCTTGACATCTCAGGGGCGATCCTCGGCGTCCTACAGGGCACAGGATGCACCCACAGCAGAGAATGACTGTGCCCCACCCGTTAGTGACGGAGGGCCGGGGTGCCAGTGCAGTGTGGCAGACGACGAGAGGTAGGGCGAGCCCAGAACCAGAACAAGAGGGAGCAGATGAGGCTGCTGACAGGGGCGGGCGGGCACGGTGCCCCTTCCCCAGCCAGTGGTGGCACTCCCATCCTCGCAGCCCTGGGGCTCCCGGCGAGACCCGTGTGTCTGCTCTCTTCCTCCGAGACGGGCGTCTTCAGACATCCTCGTTTGGGGAAGTCTCCCCCTTTCTAAGACCCACATGCCACAGACTTCAAGACCACGCGTCTGGCAAGGTGTTTTTTGTGCGAACCTCGTCACCTGCTTTTGCCCCTCCCTCGGCTGTCTCATCTCTCTGACCACCGTCTTCCCGTTAGCACCATCCTCTGTCACACCCCGGGGCATCAGGGTGAGGGGCACGTCTCTGCAGACGGCTGCAGCTAATGAGCGCTCGGGTGTTTCTACCCAGGAAAGACGAGCCGAGTGTGCCGGCCGCTGTGTCGCTGGCCACCAGCTCCACCTACTACAGCACGTCGGCCCCCAAGGCAGAGCTGCTGATTAAGATGAAGGACCTGCAGGAGCAGCAGGAGCCCGAAGAGGACTCGGGGAGTGACTTGGACCACGACCTGTCCGTGAAGAAGGTAGGAACCGCGGGCGGTCCGGATGGGGACGCGCTTGTAGGCAGGAGCGGTGGCACTCGTCTCCCCCGCCAAGGCGGGCCCTGCGGCACGTGGCCGGGGGCATTCGTGTTCGTCTTTCCTGCAGGGCGAGGCCATTTGGGGCCGTTGAATTTAGCCCTTTGTGGTTAAGTCATCTAAATCCGAGCCTTTTCGCCAGGGTCTCCTGTTTGGAATGCGATCCGGTGTCCAATTCCCGAAGTGGGCACTGCTCCCTTCCAGTTTGAGTTCGACTCACTTGCCCCCCTGCTACCCTGATTGCAGTCCAGGGGACTTAAATGTGTGCCCTTCAGCAGGTCACGTGTCTTCTTGGAATATCAGGTTCAAATATCTGTAACCAGGCGATCCTAAAACTAGACAAAACCGAACTGAGTCCTTCCTTCGCTGAGGGAGCGGGGAGTGAGGAGTTCGTGCTTCCCGGGCAGAGTTCCAGTTGGGGGAGAAGAGAAAGGTCTGGAGGTGGATGGTGGCAGCGGCCAGATGACAACTGAGCCGCAGGAGGATACACTTTTTAAACGAGGGCGAGGTGGTCAGTTTTGTGTACCGATATGTCACCAGGTTAAAGACTTAGTCACTGGTTGGCACTTTGGCCACGCAGCGATCAGCCGGCGAGTCTTCTCAAAGCCTGTTTCAGCTTAAGTGCAGTGACATCCCGGGACGTGCCTCAGGTTCTCACTGTGAATCTGTGTGGAGGGTGACCCTGACGCGTGTTTGCGGGCTGCCGCCCTGTGCCCTGCAGCAGGAGCTCGTCGAGAGCATCACCCGCAAGCTGCAGGTGCTCCGCGAAGCCCGCGAGAGCCTGCTCGAGGACATCCAGGCCAACGGCGTGCTGGGGGACGAGGTGGAGGCCGTCGCCAAAGGCGTCTGCAAGCCCAGCGAGCTGGACAAGTTTCGCATGTTCATCGGGGACCTGGACAAGGTGGTGAACCTTCTGCTGTCGCTGTCAGGCCGCCTGGCCCGCGTGGAAAACGCCCTCAATGACCTGGACGACAACGCTTCTCCTGGAGACCGGGTAGGTGCCCACGCCCTTGACCTGGAAGGCGGGGCCGGGGGGAGGCCCATGGGAAGCCTTCTCTGGGTGGGGGTGTCGAGGGAACGCCTCGAAGGCTCACGCGGCTCATGCAGCGGCCTGTCCAGCTCATAAATGCAAGATGCTGTGGAGGCATGGATGCCCCCCCGCTCTGGTGACCGAGGGGTCACAGGCTGTGGGTTAGGGCCGTTGTCGTCGGATGGCAGGACGATGCTCTAGGCAGCTGGCTCTGGCTGCAGCGAGGGCTGTGGCCCCTCTGTGACGCCTTTTCACGTATTCCCACTCCGCAGTCCCACCACTACTCCCTTCCTAGGACATACTCCTGTTTTTAAACTTTCTCGATCACACCTAAGGGCCTCAGAGGAGCCCACCCACCCACTCCCTGACACGCGGGGGTGACGGCCTTTGGTTATTATTGTTAACTACTGAGACGGCAGCCGGGAGTCCTGCAAGAGTCTGAGGGCTTGTCGACCTTTTCCCCCCCTTACGTGTGCGGCTTGCCACGTTTCTCCCTACGTCCGTATTGTGGGGTTTTTTCTTTCACGTGAAACATAGGGGAAAGGATATGTGCCTCAGTGGCTTTACTTGAGGGGTCAGCTGTCAGCACAACGTCTAGCTTACGTCTTTGCCCATAACAGGTCTTCAGGACGATCCTCTTTATCATGAGGCATCTCAGTTTCTCCAACAGGGGAACATAGGAGAGGCAGCCCTCCCGCTTAGTCCAGGGAAGACTGGTTTTGGGGTCACGTAGGAAATCCTACAGACGGAGCGAGCCTTTGGGAACGCGGCTGTCTGTGCTGAGTTAGCCAAGTCGTTGGGAACGGTCACTGAGCATACAACGTGAGGATTTGACGTGACGGGACCCCGATTCTCACACAGCTTTGCTGTTTGGGCCCTCTTCGCCAGACCCATCGGAAGGAACTTAGGAAAATAACATGAACGGGGAGGAGAGGCCTGCTTGCACGTGAGGGGAAAATGGAGTTCTTCCGGATGCCTTTAAAGGACCCCTCTCTCCCTCCGTGTACGTGGAACCAAGGAAGATAGAGTTTCAGGGAGGTAGACGGAGTCACGACACTAGGGACCACGCACGTGGTTCTCCTGGGTTCCAGGCTCCCTCGCCCCCACTCCACCCCTGGGGTCTGTTTGGAGAGGAGTTGTGGCCGGGTTGTCACTCCCCTTGGGTGTGCGTGCCTGATGCGTCCCCTCGGATGTCCACGTCTGGGGACAGCGCCCTGGCCCGGTCTCCAGGGCAGCCAGCGTCAGCTGGGATCCTCTGGGCCAGGCGGCCAAAGCTGAGGAAGCTCGGGGTTTGGGGGACAGACTTGGTAACCAGTGAAAGATAAGGGGTCATGACCAAGAAGGTTTCCTCCGTCTCTCCGGATGGACATAAACAGACACGTGACATCCTCCCTCGACCTCTTATAGCTTCTCGTCCCTGGTGAGCGCCGTCGGTTTCACCCTGCACCGCATTTCTAGAATCCGCTAAGGTCTGTCTTCCTTTTGGGATTCGTTGGCTTCGCCTCGCCTTGTTTCCTGCGAGGACACGGTCCCCTTGTTGGACAAGCCCTAGGAGTGTAGGGGTGGAGATGGGAGTTCTGTAGGTGGAGTGGCCGTGGGCGACACGTTCAGGGAAGGCAGCCGTCTGTGTGCGGCACCAGCCGTGTGGCTCTCTGCCACCTGCCCCTGCTGCCTCTCGCGTCGCCTTCCGCCAGAAGGGTTTAGGAACTTCCTTAGGGTCCCTTCCTTTGGCCAACTTTGCCCCAATCCTGCCAGGCTGCTGACACACACGTAGGATCCCTCAGCCCTTTGCACATCCCGAGCATCTCGACATTCTGGTTTTTAGTCCCCTGATCACTTGGGGCTCGTCTCGGCCATTTCTGTTAGCTGCTCAAGGCCGGAGGGCGGAATTGGAGGCGCTGCCAGGGTTGGGGGTGCTGGGACCGGAGCCTGCCAGAGCCCCGACCTTCATTCTGTCCACGTTGTGAGTGTTTCCTCGCGGATCCCGCCAGCTTGCTGGTCCCTAACTTGCGGGCTGTCAGGGCCTCCGTGGGACCAGCCCCCAGAGGCGCCAGTGCTGTTGGCCAGACGTTGGCGGGAGGCCCCGCTTCAGGCCTGGTCCTCATCGGGCTCACTTCTCTCTCCGCAGCAATCTCTGCTCGAGAAGCAGCGGGTCCTCATCCAACAGCACGAGGACGCCAAGGAGCTCAAGGAGAACCTGGACCGCCGGGAGCGCGCCGTCTTCAACATCCTGGCCAGCTATCTGAGCGAAGAGAGCCTGGCGGACTACGAGCACTTCGTGAAGATGAAGTCGGCCCTCATCATCGAGCAGAGGGAGCTGGAGGACAAAATCCACCTGGGCGAGGAGCAGCTGAAGTGCTTGCTGGACAGCCTGCAGCCCGACAGGGGCAAATAGGCGGGGCCTCCCTGGCGGGGGACAGTCGCCAGGCCTTCAGCTCCATCACCCAGGACGCCAGCGGACATCCCCGCCTGTATTTATGTCCCGTGCTGAGCAGCCTCCGCCAGCGAGATGGCAGTTAGAAAAGCAATAACTCTCGTGTCGGTTTGCGTCGATTTATTTAATTTTTTCCGTTTCCCTTTCGAATGCTGAGCTCGGGCGGCTCGGTGTTAGCCCCGTCCCTCCACAACCGCTCGGGAAGTGACGGCTGAGTGCGTCTCTACGGGGCACGATGGCCCACGTCCTCGCTCGTGGTTCACCCGTCCGCGGCTGTGGTGCGCATCCACTGCCTCTGACCCAGCAGAAACGGCGATGATGATTTGTGAACGTTTTGTCCAGGTGAATAGTTTCCAAGCGGTTCGAAACCCACTGTGACACGAATGACCTCCGTGTTCGGTTCGCTCGTTCTGAAGTCGCCACGTTAACTGTGTGCATGCTTTGAAACACACACACACACATGTACACACACACACACACACACACACACACGCACCCCGAAGAGCTTGTCACCAGACAGCACGGGTCAAGTGACATTTTCCTGCAACATGAAGTTACTTAAAACTGTGTCTAGCAGTGACGTGCTCGCTAGGGATTTGTTTCAGGAGACCAAACCAACAGCACAGTTTTTAAATTCCTTTTTGCCCAGGACATTTATTCTGCGTGTCCACGGTCACTGATGATAACTGGCCGCTTTCCTCCTCTTGCCTCTTTGAATCTGCCACCTCGCCCTGAGGGCCAAGCTTCGGGTACTGGACGAGCCTCCCTCTGGCTTTTCAGAGGGGCCGGGCCCCGTCCGACGTTGTCGCTGAGTTTACGGGTTCTGTGCCCTCATTACTGGTTGACATTGGGAGGTCCTAAGGAGACCCTCGTCACTTGAGATAAAAAGAAACACTGGTGTGCTGCTGTTAGTGTCTAGTTGACAAGTCAGAGACTGGGAGACCAGATTTGCAAATCACGTACGAAACCAAGGCGTTGTCTCCAGGATAGAAAAGAACTCTGAAAAGTCAACGATGAGAAAGCAGCGGGCGAAAGATGGCGCCACAGGGGGCGTAGGGGTGGCCCAGAAGCACAGGCCGAGGGCGGTTAACTGCCGATGGCTTGAGGAGAACTCACTTTTACCTAAATCGTTGTAGAGCTGGGGTAGCCCTCCGCAGATACTCATCTGATTAGATGCGTGGTTAATGCTGGGGGAACCCCTGGGACGCGTTCCTGGCAAGGCAATATTGGGACACTGGTTTGATGGAGGGCTCATTTGAACCCTCATTTCCCCTAAAAGAAGTTTTCCAGCAGGAAATGTCTGGTCAGCGGTGACACGCACGCACACACACACACACACACACACACACACGCACGCACGCCTCCGAAGGACCTTGTCCATGCTTCATGAGCCAGAAGGGTGAGCCAGCCACCCGTGCAGGTGTCTCGATGGCCGTGTGCGCTGCAACCGGACACACTCCAGGCAATAAACACTGGTTCTGGCCACCCCCGAAAGGGAAATACCCTTCTCAGAAGCTTTCATCCCTCTTAAGCTACTCTCTATATATCTGACTTGAAAAACAATCTGCCAAGGAAGTGTTTTCCTCCCTCCCCCCGGTGTAGTCACTGGCCGTGGAAACTGGTCGCATCACGCACGGTGTCTCTCCCCGCCGGGAGCACAGCGCGTTTGCTTTTTCATTGTGACAGAGCTTTCCCCTGTGATCCGTGCCCCCTCCGGGAGGATGTTGTGATCATGTTGATACGTTTTGTAAAATGTGAATGATGGCATCGTGTCTGTATCCAGCCTCTCGAGGTCTTTTGAGGACTTTCTCGTCCGCAGCGACATGTAGCGCCCTCTCCCTTTCGGCAAAGTACCTGGGATCCCAACTGTCCTGTCCATGCCCCCGTGTGCCTCCCCAATGTCCGGTTAGTGGGGACCCAAAGATTCCCGTGAGTCGGTATCCGTACCTTTGTATATAGTTATATTAATGCACATAACTAATCTGGTGCTAACATTTTGTCCTCGGCGTTCTTCGATGGTGGCCAATTCCTCATCCTGGTCAGAACTCAGCTGTAGCACGGCCCCCGGAGCGGATTTCCGTCTGGGCTCCTCGCTGCCCGGGCCGTGTCTCCGGCAGTTCCTTCCCGTGGGAAGCACGTGCAGGTTCTGTGCTTGCCACCGCTCACCTCTCACCGGATCAACATGCTTGGTTTTAACAAAATAAATAGTGTCTCTGAGTGAACGGAGCCTGTCTTTGATTTCCGTAGAGCATTTCCTTTTAAAGGGTCAGAATAGTCCTCGACACGTCCAAGTAGCAAACCTCTGAGAAGTTGTGGGATTGAGCGTGTGTGTGTGTGACTCCGTACGCCACGCTAGCTGTGGCTGATGGATTTGCAGTCAACTCAGGGACGTGGGTCACGAGTGGCCCCAATACTGCTGCCTGACACACAGCGGTACGATCTCTGCGGTGTCCAGCGGGATTGTAGGTCTGGCAGGTTCCCTCTTGTGTGCCCCTTATCTTCCTCTTGGGACCCGCACTCTGGCCTGGGCATGTCACTGGCAGATGCACACGAGAACAAGCCTAGTGACAGAGGTGCTTTGCACATCTCTGGTCCGAGCAAAGCTGCTAAGCTCACGTTGCCAAAGCAAGTCCCGCAGCTGAACCCAAGGTCAAAGGAGGTGGGATGTGTGTTCTCCTCGGGGGAAGGAACCGTAAAGTGACATGACACAGTGTGCATGCAGGGGGGTGTGACGAGTTGGGGCTGTCGGTAGTTTCTACCCCGCATGCCGGTCCCCACTAGGATGGGGCGGCTCTAAGGTGTCTGGACTGGAAGCCCGCTTCCTGGAGCAAAGCCACCTGTGTCACTTTCTGGTCGTCCGGCTGTGAGATCCAGTGAGGTAAGACACGTCCACGTGCTCAGAGCCCGAGGCAGTGCCATCTCAGTGTTTGCTCTTCTCTTTTGATCGCTCTTGATGGGACCTGGACGAAAACGGCTTTTGTTCTGTCAAAACCCAAGAGATGGTGGTGGCTCTCCGTTGCTGGGGTTGGAAAGGCTGCTCTTCGGAGCGGGCTCGTGACACTGGCAGGTGACACGATTGGGAGGGAGGCGTCCTTTTAAACGAAAATCATTCAGAATGAGAGGCGTGAATCTGTAGAACGGGAAAACGTGCACGGATTTTAAAAGGCGGACAAACACCGCACGCGTCTTTAGTCTCCGCTTTCAGCAGGCTACTTCGACGTGTCCTCTTTCAGCTCTGACGTGATCGATGGACACACGGGGCGATTCCCACGAGTTGTAGGTTGCTGCTGTGAGGCAGTGATTCACGTGCCACCTCCCGTGACCCGTTGACAGCGACATGCGGGGGTGCTCAGGTGGTGAATTCAGTGTGCGCCTGACAGTCTCGTGTGTGCTTAGGTGTGCGCAGTCAGACTTCTTGAGGATGAGCTGAGCTGGGGACATTAAGGCCCAGTCTAGGCCAGGGGAGCACACCGGACACTTGCTCCACGTGCAGTCCCGTTTGCTGTGCTGCCACGGGACGTCTCCCCTCCAAGCACAGGCATCCGGAGTGCTTTCTGCAGGGAAAGAAGGAAACCAAAGCGTGCTGTGTTTGCTCTCGTGCATGCTGCATCCCGAATCCCAGAGACTCCCCTAAATGGACCCCACCAAACCAAGCTGTGTTCCTCCCACTCCGCGACCTCTCCGTCAGCTCCCCAAAATGCATCGCACAAACCCAAAGGGAGGGGAATTCTGTGAAATCTGGCCGGTTCTCTTGAAAGGTGCCGCGGTGATGGAAGATGAGCAGGTGAGGTTCAAAAATGAGAAGAAGCAGGTGGAACCCGACGATGCACCGGAGCCAGGGCGTTACCTGGACGGTTGGGCTAGCTGGCTCTATGTGCCTTTTTGGCAGCCTCGTCTCTTTTAGAAGTCCCGGTTTGGAGCTATCCCCAACCTTAGGCCAATTCCTCACAATTAGGAATTATCTTCCCTGCTCCATACTACCTTACCCATGTGCACCATGTTCCGACAAGCCTGTTATCCAAGATTCAACAGAAACAGGTCATTTCCCACAAATTAAGTGGATCTTTCCTGATGTGTTTCGTGTCTGGCCTTTCCCAGCTAAATCCCAGCCACGTGGCGCCACTGCTGCTAACCCCTGCACGGACACGTTGTCGTCGCTTATTTTAAAATGTCATTTCTCCAAAGGACGTGTTAGATACCATCTCTAGGGGCAAGAGAGAACATGACTAGGAGACAAGTCTGAAGAGAATGAGATCTTGAAAGAGGACTCTGATGGTCCATTTCCGAACATAAAAGCTGACGGGATACACGATGAAGAAGAGAAGCCAATGACAGTGCAGGGATCACCCAAGACTGGGTCGTGTCGAGCCTTTCAGAAACTAGCGACCAGGAATCTGGAAGGTGGGGCCAGTGGGGAGCGGACTGTGCTGACAGAGCACGAGGCCTCAGAGTGGCGTGCCAGGCCCACCGAGGACAGCAGAGAAAGGTGTGAGTGGGCCAGCAGGGGTGGCCCGCTGAGCTAGCCGCCCTGCCCTCTGGACGCAGCACTGCTTAGCGGAGGCTCCGCCTTCTCGGTCGTGTGTATTTTATTGGGATAACATGACCACATGATCGTTTTTAAAGTGTAGAGTTCAGTGTCACTGAGGACGCCCACAGTGCTATGTGGCTACCACCACCACCACCCGACTTCTGCACATTCTCACCTTCCCAAACTGAAACTTGGTCCCCACCGAACCCTAACTCTCCATTCCCCTCCCCAGCCACTGGCAACCACCGTTCTGCTTTCTGTCTCTCTGACTTTGACTCCTCTAGGGATCTCATGTGAGGGGAATCAGTCAGTATTTGTCCTTCTGTAACTGGTGGTGTTCACGCAGCATAGTGTCTTCATAGTGCAGCTATACTGCAGCATGTGTCAGAATTTTCTCCCTTTTCATGGCCAAATAATATTCCATTGTGTGTATCCATCACATTTTGTCTACCCGTCCACCCATGATGGACTTTTGTGTTGTGTCCACCTCTTGGCTATTGTGAAACATGTTGTTAGGTACACTACAGTCCAAAGATCTGTTTGCATCCTTGCTTCCCCTTCTTATGGGTGTATGTCCAAAAGTGGGATTGCAGAGTCTTGGGGTAATTCTAAGTTTAAATTTTGGGTTTGTTTGTTTTTTTACTATTTTTGTACTAACACTTAAATGTTATTCACCCTTTTCTTGTTATTTCTTTTTTCAATTTTACATTTTTCAGATATACTTGGCATACAATGTTTCGGGTGAAGAACACAGTGATCAGACATTTATGTAGCTTACACTAGATTTATCAGCCCAGGAAATTTAGTACCCATCTGACACATACTGTGTTGTAGCTACCGGTCTGAACTCCTTATCCCTGTCCCTTTTTTGACCCATCCCCATCCCCCCTGCCATCTCATAACCATCAAAATGTTTTCTGTATATATGAGTTTGTTTCTGTTTTGTCCTTTAGATGTCACATGTAAGCGAAATCATATGGCATTTGTCTTTCTCTAACTTACTCCACTCAGCACGATACGCTTCAGGTCCACCCATGTTGTTGCAGGTGGCAAGATTTCATTCCATTTTCTAGCTGAGTAATATTCCATTGTATATATGTGCCAACTCTTCGTTCCTTCATGATTGACCCTTTATTTCTTCATCCTGGCTGCCTCCATATCTTGAGCACTGGAAATAATGCTGCAATGACTATGTGGATGCACACATCCCTTCAAAGTAGTGGTTTGGGTTTCTTTGAGTAAATACCCAGGAGTGCGGTTATGGTTCCTTTTTTGTCTCCTGTTACAGTCTTGGTTTTAAATCCATTTTGTCGAGTAGAAATGCCACTAACCCAGCTCTTTTTTTTTCTTTTCATGTACATGAAACCTACTTGTCCATTTCTGTATTTTCAGTCTGTGTGTTTCTTTTGATGTAAAGTGAGTCTTTTCTAAGGGTGTGGGAGGGCAGCACATGTAAAGGTCTTGTTTTCTTATCTATTCAGCCACCTTATTTCTTTTGATTGCAGCATTTAACCCATGTCCATGTCAAGTAATTCTTAACAGATAAGCATGAATTGCCATTTTATTATTTATATATTTTCTTTTTTCTTTTCTTCTTAAAAAAGTTGCTCTTGGTTTGGAGTTGATGAACGCCTTTTGCTTTTTCTTGCCTGGGAAGCTCTTCTCTGCCCCTCGATTCTAAATGATAGCTTTGCTGGACAGAATAATCTTGTTGGTTGTAAGTCCTCTCTTTTCATCGTGTTGACTATTTCCTGCCAATCCCTTCTGGCCTGCAAAGTTTCTTTTGGAGAATCAGCTGTCTTATTGGAGCTCCCTTGTAGGCAACTAACTGCTTTTCTGCTGCTGCTCTTAAGATTCTCTCCTTGTCTTTAGCTTTTGGCATTTTAATGAGGATGTGTCATGGTGTGGGCCTCTTTGGGTTCATCTTGTTTGTCACTGTGCACTTCTTGGTGATTCTTTTGCCAGGTTAGGGAAGTTGTCCATCATTGTTTCATCAAATAGGTTTTGAATTCCTTGCTCTCTCTTCTCCTCCTGGTGCCTATGATGTGATGTTGTTGTGCTTGTTGTTGTCCTGAAAGCCCCTTCAACCATCCTCATTTTTTTTTTGGAATCTTCTTTCTTTATGCTGTTCTGCCTGGGTGTTTTCTGCTACCTCATCTTCCAAATTGCTGATTCGATCCTCTGCTTCGTCTAATCCACTGTCAATCCCCTTTAAGGTATTGTTCATTTCAGTTACAGTATCCTTCATTTCTGACCGGTTTTTTTTTATGTTTTCTATCTCCGTTTTTATGTTTCCTATCTCTTTGTAGTTGTTCTCACTGAGATCATAGAGCATCCTTATAAGCAGTGTTTTGAACTCTGCATCTGGTAGATTGCTTGCCTCCATCGTGTTTAGTTCTGTTTCTGGAGCTTTGTTCTGTTCTTCCATTTGGGGCATGTTTCACTGTCTTCCCATTTGGGCTACCTCCCCATGTTTGTTTCTGTGTATTAGGTAGGGCTGTTCTGTCTCTCGATCTTATTGGAGTGACCTTATGTAGTATATGACCAGTGGGTCCCAGTAGCACCATCTCCCTGCTTACCTGAGCCAGGTGCTCTAGGTGTGTCTTTTGCCTGGGTTGTGTGTGCCCTCCTGTTGCAGTTGAGCCATGGTTGCTATTGGGAGGGATTGACCCTCAGGCTGATTGGCTGTGACTGCAGTGGAGGAGTTGCTGTGCAGCGACTGACCCTACAGAGCAGGATTTGTTTTAGAAGGGCTCTGCTGCCCGCAAAGTTTGCCCCTTGGGTGTGTTGTTTCAGGAGGTGGTTGGGTAGTGCTCTGCTGTGATTTGAAGCCACCACTTTGGAAAACATTAGCTGGGGCACAAAATGTTACAGATTGAGTTACTTGTGACCCAGCATTCCACTCCTGGATATATACCCAAGAGAAATGAAAACATACCTCCACACAGAGACTTATGCACGAATGACACTGCTGTGAACATGAAGTGAAAACAGTTTAATTGTCCATCACTTGCTAAGTGCATAAGCAAACGGTGCTATACCTATATGGTGGAATATTACTGGGTCATGAAAAGGAACGAAGTCCTGATACATGTATGAGTAAACATGAAAAACATTGTGCTCAGTTAAGAGCCAGAATCAAGGGCCACAAATCGTATGTCTCTATTTGTATGAAATATCCACAATAGTCAAATCTGTGGAGACATATTGGAGGTTGCTGAGGCCTGGGGCCTAGAGAGACTGGAGATTGACTGCTAATAGGCACAGCATTCCTTCCTTCCTTCCTTCCTTCCTTCCTTCCTTCCTTCCTTCCTTCCTTCCTTCCTTCCTTCTTTCCTCCCTCCCTCCCTTCTTTCCTTCCTTCTTTGTTTGTTTGTTTCTTTCTTTCTTGGTGATGAAACCATTCTGGAATTAATGGTGATGGTTATATAATCTTTGAATATACAGAAATCCACCAAATTGTACAGTTTAAAATGGTGAATTTCATGGTGTGTAGGTTATGTCTCAAGAAAGCTGTTTAAAAAAAGCCACACAGCAATGGGAAAAGTGTGCCCAGGAAGGAATGAGGTAGGTACACTTGAGCCATGTTAGAAAAATAGCTTCTCTTCTTTACAATTCTCTTCAGTGGACTTTACTTTTAGCAAACAGTAGATAACCCATAAAACGGCTATGCTTCCCACATGGGTCCATGTCACAATGGCCTCATTATTTCAAAAACATTTTTAAAGGTTTCAAAATCATAGAGAAGCGCGTATGTAGTGTGCGAATGTACCTAAGTGACCCATATGACTTTCCCGAGACTCCCACACAGCATCCTTCTAGGTCCCGTTGGAGAGAAGAAGCCAGTAGGTCAATGTGTAAAGGGGATATCAAGTTTCTGAGCCAGTAACCCCGGAGTGAGGCCTAGAAACATGTCTCTGGAGCCAAGAACAAAGGTGGACATTTCTCCAACTTCAATTCCACCCCCTACCCTGGGTCATTGAGTTCTGTAAGAGTTATGTGAGAGTGAGAATGGTGTCATGCAGATCATAGCCACGTGGCCCGGCTTCCAGAGATGCTAGGATTTTATATAAAGAAGTTTTGATTCAACAGGTCATCAGCGCTGGGCTGGAAATACAGCTCTCAGTGTAGCTTTCAGAGTGGACATGGCAGTTTATACCACTGCTTTCTCTTCAGCACCTCACTCTTCCATGGGACCAGCTCACACCCCTACTCCCCTGCAGACTGCCTTCACCCCTCCCCCACTGTCCCTGGCTCAGGAAGCCCCTTGCCCTGGCAGATATACATCACTGTAAGTTCTTGCATTGGGCTCTTCTGCAGGAGGACTGGGGATATGGGATACAAAACTGTTTTGAAGAATCTGATGATTTGAGTTGAGGACAGAGTGACTTCCTTAAAGTGGCTTTGCCAACACCGAAAGACCACTTAGCTTTAGAGACAGAGTTCATGCTCCCATCCTGGGGTCTGTGAGAGCCTGTCAGCAGAGCACGTGGGTCACAGGGCTCCATTCTCTGATGCAGCACTGCTCACCCATGGGAAGGGCTGTTCTAGGCCTGAGGGTCCCACCTTCATAATGCCCTGTATTTGTTTGCAGTTCTGCTCAGAACATGGTCAACATAAGCTTGCCCGATGGTGACGGCAATTGCTAATTGGGATGTTTTGCCGTGGCCACCATAGCCTGGATCTTCACCATCATTTATATTTGATCCCACCATAAGCCTGTCTGCTTCTCTAACTAGGATTACCATGGCAGCTAAGTCCTGGAGGCATGGCGGCCATCCCACAGCCATTGGATTTAGCCTTTTGGATATAATTGCGATCAGGTGCTGCCATGGCCCAACTGTTTGTGTGAGGACCTCCGGTGCAATTTGATTTTTCTCATACATGAAGAGGTTAAAGTCTTCTGCTACGTTCAGTAATCCCAATGCTGTGGCACTGGTCATAAGTTTCTTTCCTTCTCTGAAGGCCTTTTCTTGTTTGGAGCCCCATTCTAGGGGGTCCTTACCAGACCCAGCTGTGGCCTTGTACAGAGGCCTGGCAATTTCAGAGAAGCCTGGTCATGCAGATCTGGCAGATTCCGGCTGCGCCCAGAAATCTGTGGCCTCCTTTCTTAGTGTTTGGCCAAAGTGTTGAACAGATAGCTAATTTCCTCTCATGTCCAAGTGTAGGGTCTAGTACACTGTCTGGTGCTTGTCCTTGGAGCCATCCCATGCTTCTGATGGAATCTGGCATCGTTCTTCGGTGTTGAAGAGAGTTAGGAGGCGTTGACAGCAGTCGTCCCAGGTAAGCTGATGAGTTTGGAAGATGTCGTCAAGCAGGTCAATCATCCCTTGGGGTGTCTCCAAATAGGAAGGGTGTGCTGCTTTCAGTTGAAGGGGTTGCTTGTGGTGAGTGGCTGATAGAGGACAGGGTGGCCCAGCTGGAGTGTGCCGTCTTCTCCCATCTCTAAGGGTCTCACATTTCTTGGAGGGACATCTAAAGGGCCACAGACTGCTGGGCTGGTTACATGGCTGAGCAAAGACGCCATGGACTAAGGCCTGGTGGCCTCTCAGGCTGTTGAAGTGGTGAAGGTACCGATGGTGGACGACTGTCTGGCAATTGTGGGTAGAGGGACTATGTAGGGGCTGGCGGAGCTGTTGAGATGTACGGAGGTACAGGGAAGGCAGTTTCTTTGGGGTCCCCTTGGTGGATGATTTTTGCTGGCTCCTCTTTGTTCTTTCCTCAAGTTGGTCGGGCCACAAGTACCTTACTCTCTCCCTGCCTATTTGTGCAGAACAGGACCCAAGGGGGCACTACGGTGGCAATTCCACAGCCAAGTGTCTATGTATGGAAACTGGTCTGGATGTCCAGGGATTCCCTGTCACTACCTGGTGCACAGCTCTAACAGTAGGGAGGTCTAAGGTCTCTTCTGAAGGCCATCCTACCCCAAAGGCGGGTCATTCAAGGTCATATAGAGTACAAAGGTTTCCCTGGGTCACCTTGACCCTATAATTCTCTGAGAAACCTTTCTTAAAATGTTTCAACATACAATTCAAGACAGTTGTCTTAAAGGAACTTCTCCCCCCACCCCCCACCCCATGCCTCCCGCAACAGACGACAATCATGCCACACAGAGGGTGGGGAATAGGGTCGGGGAAACTTTGGAGGGGATGCCAACCACATCGCCCGTCTCCGGCCGCACTCCTTACGGAGTTATTTCAGGTGCCTCTTAGCATTGGTGGGTCGGTATAAACCCCCGACCCGGATCACTGGAGTAGACTCCTCACGGAGATCCAGTGACACCACCTTAAGCCATATGAGGTCACCACGGAACCGCGGATAGGGGCTCAACTCTCGCTTTGTGGCCCAGCCACGTCTCAGCCACTCAGCATTCGTGCTCTTTCATACAGCCTCCCCAACCCTACCCCTTCCTTAATGTGTTTGCTAATCCATAGAGGGGGTTGGGTTGCCATCCAGAGGGTGATGGGGTTCCCCCCTTTTCTTAGTGTTGACCCGACTGTTCCCACCCTGCGACGGTGACGCAAAGACAAACAAGGGTGGGTGTCCCCTCCGAAGAGGAGACCATTCAGGTGCTCATCTGGCCGTGTCCCCTCGCGGAGAACTTAGGTGACGCTTAGCCATAGCGGACTCAGCTTTGTGTGACTTACGATCGGACACTAGTCCGATGCCGCCCTAGACCATATGCGTTCACCACGGACCCGCAGAGTGAGCCCACACGAACTCCGTGGCCTTTAGGGGACCTTAAGGGTGCCCAGCCGTGGAGCTACAAACTCGTACCTGACTGGCAGGCCAGTCAAGACGCTCACTTATTCACTCATTCACACACCAGGTTAAAACATTGCCTCCCCCCTTTGGAAGACCCTGAGCTATGTCCTCCCCCTCTAGGAGGACCCTGATGTCTTCCCCCACGCCCGGGAAGACACTGATGTGCTCCCCCTCTGGGAAGATCCTGACCTGTGTCTTCGAACTGAAGACTAGGAGGTTATCGAGCTCCTCTTCCGTCTGGAGACAGGACCTGACTGGGGGCTGATCCCGGGACCTTACCTTATCCTGTGGCCGCTCCTGGTGAGTTGATCCTCCCTTCCAATGAGTCTGATTGGGGGCTCAGCCATCCCAGAGGATGGGGCATCAGTTGGAAAGAGACCCCAGAATACTTGTCAGCTGGCATGCCTCCTCATTCGTCTTGGAGCCCCACTGCCCTGGCATAGGTCCGGCAGCTCAAAGGTCTGGCGTGGTTGTATATCATGCGGGGGCCTCCAGGAATGTTGCAGAAAAGGCCATTTTATTACACCAGTAGTCCTAGAGGAGCTAGCGCTCTGAAAATCTGGGCAGTGGGTGCAGCTGAAATATTGCTTATATACCAGAATTTTGACACAAGCTAATTGGTCAGTTAGAACTCAAACCTTTCCAGATGACGAGGGGTTGCTATGGAGACTACAAGTAGTAACATTGGTGAGGCCGGGAGTTATCATGGATTGGGGGCAGATAGGAATTGTTACAGAAAGTGGAAGCTAGCTGCTGGGGTACAAGCAGTTACATTCCTGGAGCAAGGACACAAACAGTTACATTTGCAAGTTGAGCAAAGTACAAGGGAGCTTTTGAAGGAACCCTGCATTGGGTAAGCTTATTTGCAGAAAGCAACTATGTCTACAGAAGCAGAAAAGAGCTGATTGGAAATGGTGGACGATTAAGAGGGAAATTCCTCTTCAATGGGTGTTTTATTCTTTTTTATACCTTCGTGGGGATTCTGCAATTTCTATAACGGGCACGGATGAATTTTGAGTCCTAAGAAAGGAACACTGCTGTTGAGAGCTCAGTGCTCTTGACATGTTCCTGACGGAAAGCAATTCGTCATGGCTTGGGGTTTTCGGATCAATTGACTGATACTCACTGCAGGAATTGATCTATTGGAGAAAACACAAGTCGCCTGGAGACTCACTATGCAGATCCAAGCAAGGTTGACCAATGGGCCTTTCCCTTTGTATTCTGGGCAATGTGATGGAGAGAGGAATTCACACATTTTGAAATTCTTGTGCCCCCTGTAAAATGGTTTCTAACTTTTCATTTCAACTTATGTCTCTGAAGCATTTTTCTATGTCCCTAATTTTTTTTTTTAATGTACGTCTCTACAAGTTTGCCTTGTGTACCAGCCCATGGACAATTTGTAATGTGCCTGATTGAAATTGGCCATTTAGGCTGTTTGAGGTGGCTTTCCACAATCAAGAGTATTCTGTGGATATAAATTGAGACGGTCAAACCCCTGATCAACCCTGAAGTCTAACCCAGGTCAGGGTTTTGTCAGATTTGATTCATAGCTTTTCAAGCCAGAAAGGTAACAACCAGTTCCAAGGTCCCTCTGTGGAACTAATTTCTTTCCTTCCCTCCCTAAATGCCCCTGAAGTTGGTATTCATTGTTCTTATTCTTGATCTCAGTCTTTTTTCAAAAGTTTGTTCAATCAACTCTATAGGATTGCTTGAGTTTTGAAATTCTACCCATAAATTTACTTTCCAGTGCATATGGTTCTTTGCCTTCTTTTGATTTCAATATTTGACTGAGTTGAAATAGACCTAGGTGATTTCAACTGCTCTGTTTTGATTTATAGATACAATTTATTAACAGAGACTGCTATTGCTAAGCATGTTAGTTGGATTCTAAACACAGAGAATCATGGCTATTTTGTTGAGGCCTGTCCCCTTGAGCTTTTCTGAGGCCTCAACCACAGTTGTAATATCCTGAGTCCGGGAAAGCTTAAAAAAAGCCCGCTCTCATAATTCACAGATTGCTCTTTTGGGTTTGTTTCTTTGATTGTTTTTGAGAAAACAAACAAATAAAATTCACAAGGTGTGAATTCCCGAGAACGGTAAAAAGGATGGTTCATTCCTGGACTTGTTAGAAAGGTCCCTGCCTCACCATTTTCCTCCTCCTCCTCCGCCTCCTTCTTCTTCTGCTTCTCCTTCTGCTGCTACTTCTTATGGTGCTGCAGCTGCTGCTGCTGCTGCTGCTGCTGCTGCTGCTGCTGCTTCTTCTTCTTCTTCTTCTTCTTCTTCTTCTTCTTCTTCTTCTTCTTCTTCTTCTTCCTCTTCCTCCTCCTCCTCCTCCTCCTCCTTCTTCTTCTTCCTCCTCCTCCTCCTACTTCCTCTTCCTCTTTCTCTTCCTCCTCCTCCTCCTTCTTCTTCCTCTTCTTCTTCCTCTTCTTCTTCCTCTTCTTCTTCTTCCTCTTCCTCCTCCTCCTCCTCCTCCTTCTTTTCTTCTTTTCTTCTTGCTTTCTTCTTCCTCCTCCTCCTCCTTCCTCCTCCTCCTCCTCCTTCTTCTCATTCTCCTCCTCCTCCTCCTCTTCTTCCTCTTCCTCTTCCTCCTCCTCCTCCTTCCCCTCCTCCTCTTCTTCCTCTTCCTCTTCCTCCTCCTCCTCCTCCTCCTCCATTCTCCTCTTCCATTTTCCTCCTCCTCCTTCATTCTCCTTCTTCTCCTACTATTTCTTCATTTTCTTCTCTTTTTTCCCTTTTTCCTTCTTGTTCTTGAAAAGAAACAATTGAAATTCACGAAGTGAGAAATTCCAAGAATGGTAATATGGACGGTTCATTCCTGCTGATCGGAACGCGTTTGGTTCTCTGGTTCCGGCAAGCAGCAGTTAGCTTGCATGCTACGTGTAGTTGTGAGGAGGGGAGCACAGGACTTGTCGGAATTCGTGGTCCCGGATCCGTGTGAGGTGCTTGCTGCACGTGGCAGCCGTGTCTGCCAACCCGCCCAGGTGTGAGTGGTGCTGTGGACCGCTCACTCGGCCAAGAATGGCTCCACATGGAGTCGGAAAGAGCTGGCTTCCAATTGTGCCGCTGTGGCTTATGAGATCTGAGTCCTGTGGCCAAATGGCACCTGGGTCGCTCGCGAAGTGTGCGATGAGCTTTTCGGGCTGTGGCGGAGTGTGTTGGGGCCCGGTGGCACCCTCCGGGGAGGAATTGGTCAGCGGCCCCTGCTCTCCTGTCGGTGATGGAGCCCCTGCACCGGGTGCCGCTTGGCTTAGGGTCCGGCCTGACTCCTGGGAGCGGGGAGGCGGTGTCGCAGGAGCCGAGATGTCGGAGCGCGTGGGCGACCGGGCAGGGCGACGGGGCTTCAGTGGCGAGCAGCGCCGGTGTGGACGGCGTGTCGGGGCCGTGGGCCTGCAAGGGAGGTGGCAGGTAGGCGCGTGCGAGGCCGGGGCGCGAGCCAAGCTGTGAGGGACGCGCCGCGCCGGCTTGGCTTGGCTGTGGATTCGGCGAGAGGCGCGAGGATGCGTGGAGCACGGAGCGCGCGGGGCGGGGGGCGTGTGACGTGGCCGTCGGGGTCGTGTGTGATTGGATCCCGTGACGGAAAATGGCCTCCTGCTGCTCTATGCGCGTCACCATGGAGACCAGCTTCGTGGGACCCCTTTATTCGGTCAGCCGTGAGCTGACGCCGGGCTTGTCGCTGCGGATCTGGGTCCCAGCGGACAGTGGGAGACGCCTGGAGACGCTGGGCTCGGTCCGGAAGCCAGGGTGCGGCGGGCTCGTGAGGCTCAGAGGCCGCGGGCGCTTTAAACGCCCAGCGCGCGAGGGGCAGCCCGGCCGAGGGCGTCGGCCGGGCCCGAGGGTCCCCAGCGTGAGGTCGAGAGGCCCGGGATCGAGGAGTCGTTTCTTGCCGAGCCCCCGTGTGCCCGCCCCAGGAACGGGAGCAGGTCAGCGTGAGGACCACACGGTCCCTGGCGTCCGGTGTCGGGGGCAGCCAGTTGAGGCGAGCCGGCGGGTTCCGCTTGGCGCTGGCCGTCCCGGGGAGATCGGGCTGGGGAAGGTGCCCAGAGAGGGTCCCCGCTGGTTTGCCGGGCCCGCGGGTTCTCCGGGGAGAGGGCGTGTGAAGCCCCTCGGGAAAGGGAGGAAGCGTTAGTCGGGGAAGGGGCCAGGGCAGCCCGGCCTGGGCCAGGCTTCTCTGCCCGGAAGGAGGAAGTAGCTCGGGCCATGGCCCCGCCCCTGCTTTTGCTTGGCCCAGCTCCAGGCCTCTTTAGGCCACACCCTCCCGCCGCCCAGACATGCGGTCCGCTGTATGATATTTCTTTGTGGACGGGATCAGCTTGCGGACCCGGAAGGGAAAATGGGAGCAATTTCTTGGCCTAGGGAACGGTCAGAAAGACCTGGCCGGCAGAAACAAACAAGACCAATCACCACAAAACACAACAAGACCACCGCCCCCCAAACCAAAGCCAAACCAACCCCGTCCTACCGTCCACCAACGATGAGAAACATAGGTCAAGACTCATAAAAATATCATGAAACTGTATCTTGGAAACAGACATGAGAAAGGTGTCCTTTCCCCAGTTCAGGCAGAGGTGAACATCAAGATTTAAATCAAAAATCAAACGGTCAAAATCCCCACAGAAAATGAGCAGTTCCGGACAAGGGTCCAAAGAAACCGAAATTGCCAACAGAGAGGGAAAGATGCTGAACCTTACTGACAACCAGAGAAATGCACACCGACAGGGTCACGTTCTACCTGACAAGTTGCCCAGAGTGAAAAGATAGTGATCCGTGACATGTGCTAGTGTGCAGAACCATTGACTGGGTGGGACACGTGTCCTCGTGCATCACTTTAAGAACATGAAGCGGTACAAGTTTCTGAAGGGCAAGTCGACAGTAAGGATTAGATACATGAAACACGCAGCCACGGAGCAGTCCCCTGTTGGGGATTTGCACGGTGAAAATAGTCATCGAATTTCACCAAGATTCAAACTCAGATAAAGATACTTGGATATATTTTACATAGTATAGAAAGGGTGACCATTGCACGATTTTTTCTTTTTTATCATGGCCGAGGAAAAAAGATAGAAAGAAAAAGAAGAGAAGAGAAAATGAAATGGAAAATAAGAGCCAAAGCTTGCAGCAAACCAAGTGTCTGAACAGGGTCTAATTGCAGACATTATCAACTCACTAATTAATTAATTAATCAATTAATTAAATAATCTATTCATTCCGTTCCTTACTCACTTATTGACTTGTTTGTTTCTTAATTTTTTATTTGTTTGTTTGTCTATTTATTTCCTGATTACTTATTTTGTTTTTAGTTTGTTTGTGATTTCTTTTGTTTGTATCCCAAAGTCATGTGATGATAGTTGGATAACGCTAGAGTCAGGTGTGAAAACCAAGTTCACGGTTAACACCACCAGAGCAGAAAGGGTGTCCTGACTCGGAGGGAACTGTTGCACCCTGCCCTTTCGTTGTGTCCTGCTCAGGATGGCAGAACTTCGAGTTTCTGGGAAAGTGAGCTGCTGGGTCTTTTTTTTTTCTTTCTTTCTTTGTCCCTTCGTGGGGATTCTCCATGTTTTCTAATGGGCAGGGATTCATTTGGAGGCCTCAGGAAGGTGCAGTGTCTGTCAGCAGACAAGGAACAGCCAGGCCCCATGTTCCCTAGCCCTGCAGAGTCACGAAGCATTCTTCTGTGCTGCCACCAGAGGGCAGCAAAAGCTCAGCCAAGGCCAAGCCTGGGTGGGAGCTGAACACTGCTGTTGGGAGCTCAGTGCCCTTGACATGTTCCTGACAGAAAGCAATGGGCACAGCTTGGGTTTGCGGATCAGTTGACTGATACTCACTGCAGAAATTGATCTATTGGAGAAAACACAAGTCGCCTGGAGACTCAATATGCAGATCTAAGCAAGGCTGGCAAACGGGCCTTTCTCCTCGCATTTAGAGCTATGTGATGGAGAGCGGAATCCACACATTTTGAAATTCTTGTGCCCCCGGTACAGGTATTCTAAGCTGCCTTTCAACTCAAATGGCTCTGGATTAGGTTTTTGTATTTTTCAATTTTTTTCTTTGATGCCTGTTTTTTTAAAGCTTGACTCGGTTTCCGGCCGTTGGATACATTGTGACGTGCCTGCCTGAATGTAAGTGGCCATTGAGGCTGTCTTCACTGGCTTCCACGATCCAACGTGTTCTGTGCATCCAAACTGAGACTATCACGCAACTGATCATCCCTCACTTCTGATCTAGCTGAGTGTTTGTCCATCATTGCTTTGTCAATTTTCAAGCCAGAAACGGTGACAGCCTGGTTCCAAAGTCCCTCGGTGGAATTAGTATCCCTCTTTGGATCCCTAACTCCTCATCATCTAAAGTTGGACTTCATTTAGACAATCCTAGATCTCTGCCTTGACTCAAGGTGTTCTTCCACGGATACTCTAGTCTGGCTTGAGATTTGAAATTCTACCCGTAAAGGGAGTCACTGTTGCATATCCCTTATTCGCTTTCTTTTAAATCCAAGATGGACTCATGTTGATACCGACCTAGTTAAGTTTACCTGCTCTGTCATGATGTCTACCGAATAATTATTCACATACCTGCTATTGTTCAGCATTTCAGTTGCTTTCTGAACACGGAGAATCACAGGTCTTTTGTTTGTGCCTGCCCAATAAGCCTATCTAGGGCCACCCTCCATTTCTAATTTCTTGCCTTCCGGACTTGTTAGAAAGTTCCCATGCTCTTCTTCTCCTTCTCCTTCTCCCTCTTCTCCTCCTACTTCTTCTTCTACAACTTCTTTCCCTTCCTCTTCCTCTTTTGTATATTCCTTCTCCTGCTTCTTCATTCATCCTCTCCTGCTTCTCTCTCTCATTCTTCTTCTTTTTCACCTCTTTTCTTCCTTCTTTCTTCTTCTTTATCATAGAAACAATGAAATTCACGAGGTGCGAATTCCCAAGAATGGTTTTGAGAATGGTAGTTCCTGCAGATTGGAAAGGGTTTGCTTCTGATATTCCGGCGACAAGTAGTGAGACTGCATGGTGCGAGTAGGTTTGAGTAGGGAAGCAGAGCATTTCCAAGAATCCGCAGTCGCAAGTCCGTGGGAGGTGCTTCCAACACTTGGCAGTTGTCCCCACCAAAGGGCCCAGGTGTGAGGTGTGCTGGACACCGGTCACTCAGCCAGCATGGCTCCACATGGAGTCGGAAAGAGCTGGCTTCCAGTTGTGCCACTGTGGCTTATGAGTTCTGAGTCCTGTGGCCAAATGGCACCTGGGTCGCTCGCGAAGTGTGCGATGAGCTCTTGGGGCTGTGGCTGAGTGTGCTGGGGCCGGTGCCAGCCTACAGGGAGGAATCGGTCAGCGGCCCCTGCTCTCATGGCGGTGACGGAGCCCCTGCACCGGGTGCCGGTTGGCCCAGGGTCCGGCCTGACTCCTGGGAGCGGGGAGGCGGTGTCGCAGGAGCCGAGATGTCGGAGCGCGTGGGCGACCGGGCAGGGCGACGGGGCTTCAGTGGCGAGCAGCGCCAGTGCGGACGGCCTGTCGGGGCCGTGGGCCTGCAAGGGAGGTGGCACGTAGGCGCGTGCGAGGCCGGGGCGCGAGCCAAGCTGTGAGGGACGCGCCGCGCCGGCCAGCAGCTGTGGATTCGGCGAGAGGCGCGAGGATGCGTGGAGCACGCAGGCCTTGTGAGGCGGCGGGCGTGTGACGTGGCCGTCGGGGTCGTGTGTGATTGGATCCCGTGACGGAAAATGGCCTCCTGCTGCTCTATGCGCGTCACCATGGAGACCAGGTTCGTGGGACCCCTTTCTTCGGTCAGCCGTGAGCTGACGCCGGGCTTGTCGCTGCGGATCTGGGTCCCAGCGGACAGTGGGAGACGCCTGGAGACGCTCGGGCTCGGTCGAAGCCAGGGTGCGGCGGGCTCGTGAGGCTCAGAGGCGCGGGCGCCTTTAAGCGTCCAGCGCGCGGGCAGCCCGGCTGAGAGCGTCGGCGGGCCCGAGGTCCCCAGCGTGAGGTCGAGAGGCCCGGGATCGAGGAGTCGTTTCTTGCCGAGCCCCGTGTGCCCGCCCCAGGAGCAGGAGCAGGTCAGCGTGAGGACCACCACGGTCCCTGGCGTCCGGTGTCGGGGCAGCCAGTTGAGGCGAGCAGCGGGTTCCGCTTGGCGCTGGCCGTCCAGGGAGATCGGGCTGGGAAGGTGCCCAGAGAGGGTCCCGCTGGTTTGCGGGCCCTTGGGTTCTCCGGGGAGAGGGCGTGTGAAGCCCCTCGGGAAAGGGAGGAAGCGTTAGTCGGGGAAGGGGCCAGGGCAGCCCGGCCTGGGCCAGGCTTCTCTGCCCGGAAGGAGGAAGTAGCTCGGGCCATGGCCCCGCCCCTGCTTTTGCCTGGCCCAGCTCCAGGCCTCTTTAGGCCACACCCTCCCGCCGCCCAGACATGCGGTCCGCTGTATGATATTTCTTTGTGGGCCAGGATCAGCTTGCGGACCCTGAAGGGAAAATGGGAGCAATTTCTTGGCCTAGGGAGCAGTCAGAAAGACCTGGCGGCAGAAACAAACAAGACGAATCACAACAAAACACAACAAGACCACCGCCCCCCAAACCAAAGCCAAACCAACCCCATCCTACCGTACACCAACGATGAGAAACATAGGTCAAGACTCACGAGAATATCATGAAACTGTATCTTGGAAACAGACATGAGAAAGGTGTCCTTTCCCCAGTTCAGGCAGAGGTGAACATCAAGATTTAAATCAAAAATCAATCGGTCAAAATCCCCACAGAAATGGTGCAGTTCCGGGCAAGGGTCCGAAGTAACCGAAATTGCCGACAGAGAGGAAAAGATGCTGAACCTTACTGACAACCAGAGAAATGCACACCGAGAGGGTCACGTTCTCCCTGAGAAGTTGCCCAGAGTGAAAAGATAGTGATCCATGACATGCGCTAGTGTGCGGGACCATTGACTGGGTGGGACACGTGTCCTCGTGCATCACTTTAAGAACATGAAGCGGTACCAGGTTCTGAAGGGCAAGTCGACAATACGGATTAGATACATGAAACACGCAGCCACGGAGCAGTCCCCTGTTGAGGGATTTGCAGTAAAAAGAGTCATCGAATTTCACCAAGATTCAGACTCAGATAAAGGTACTTGGATATATTTTACATAGTATAGAAAGGGTGACCATTGCAAGATATTTTCTTTTTTATCATGGCCAAAGAAAAAAGATAGAAAGAAAAAGAAGAGAAGAGAAAATGAAATGCAAAATAAGAGCCAAAGCTTGCAGTAAACCAAGTATCTGAACAGAATGAAATTACAAATATTATCAACTCACTAAATAATTAATTAATTGGTTCATTCATTTCCTTACTTACTGAATGACCTGTTTATGTAATTTTATTCATTAGATTAGATTAGATTCGTTCATTTATATTTATTTTTTTATTCATTTCCAGGAAATGAAATTTAAAAATAAGAGCCAAAACCTGTAGCAAATCAAGTATGCGAACGGGGTCAAATTTCAAATATTATCAATTCACTAAGTAATTAATTAAGTTGTTCATTCATTTACTTACTTACTGATAGACCTGTTTATTTACTTTTTATTCATTCATTCGTTCGTTCGTTCGTTCATTCATTCATTCATTCATTCATTCATTTATTTATTTATTCCTGCATTTCCAGGAAATGAAATCCAAAACTAAGAGCCAAAACTTGTAGCAAACCAAGTATCTGAACAGGGTCAAATTACAAACATTATCAACTCACTAAATAATTAATTAATTGGTACATTCATTTCCGTACTTACTGATTGACATGTTTAATTACTTTTTATTCAGTCGTTTATTTATTTGTTTATTTATTCAATCATTTCCAGGAAATGAAATAAAAAACTAAGAGCCAAAACCTGTAGCAAACCAAGTATCTGAACAGGGTAAAATCACAAACATTATCAACTGACTAAATAATTAATTAATTTGTTCATTCATTGCTTTACTTACTGATTGACCTATTTTTTTACTTTTTCTTCATTCATTCATTCATTCTTTAATTTATTTAATTATTTATTTATTCATTTCCAGGAAATGAAATCCAAAACTAAAAGCCAAAATCTGTAGCAAACCAAGTATTTGAACAGCGTCAAATTACAGATATTATCAACTCACTAATTAAGTAATCAATCAATTAATTAAATAATCTGTTCATTCCTTTTCTTTTTCACTTATTGACTTGTTTATTCCTTAATTTTTAATTTGGTTGTTTGTTGATTTATTTCCTGATTACTTATTTTGATTGTTAGTTTGTTTGTGATTTCTTTTGTTTGTATCCCAAAGTCATGTGATGATGGGTGGAGAAAGCTAAAGTCAGGTAGGAAAACGAAGTTCACTGTTAACACCACCAGAGCAGAAAGGGTGACTTGACTCGGAGGGAACTCATGCACCCTGCCCTTTCGTTGACCCCTGCTCAGGATGGCAGAACTTCGAGTTTCTGGGAATGTGAGCTGCTGGGTCTTTTTCGTTTCTTTCTTTCTTTGTCCCTTCGTGGGGATTCTCCATGTTTTCCAATGGGCACGGATTCATTTTGAGGCCTCAGGAAGGTGCAGTGTCTCTCAATACAGAAGGAACAGCCAGGCCCGATGTTCCCTAGCCCTGCAGAGTCACGAGGCATTCTTCTGTGCTGCCACCAGAGGGCAGCAAAAAGCTCAGCCAAGGTCAGCCCTGGGTGGGAGCTGAACACTGCTGTTGGGAGCTCAGTGCTCTTGAGAACTTCCTGACAGGAATCAATTTGGCGCGGCTTGGGTTTTCGGATCAATTGACTGATACTCACTGCAGGAATTATCTATTGGAGAAAACACAAGTCGCCTGGAGACTCACTATGCAGATCCAAGCAAGGCTGGCAAACGGGCCTTTGTCCTTGCTTTTAGTGCTATGTGATGGGTAGAGGGTTCCCCACATTCTGAAAATTCTTGTGACCCCGGTATAGGTTTTTTAACCTGCCCCTTGATCTCGAATGTCTCTGTAGCAGTATTCTGTCTTTTAAATTTTATTTTTTTTTTGGATGTATGTTTTTCCAAAGGTTGCTTCGGTATCCGGCCGTTGTCCGCCTTTTGGCGCTGTTTTCACGGGCTTTCCACGTTCCAACGTGTCCTGTGCATCAAAGTGAGACAGTCCTGCAAGTGTTCATCCCCAATATCTGATCCAGGTGAGTGTTTGGCCATCATTGCTTCGTAAATTTTCAAGCCAGACATGGTGACAGGCTGGTTCCAGTGTCCCTCTGTGGAATTAGTATCCCTCCTTGGATCCCTCACTTCTCATCATCTAAAGTTGGACTTCATTTTGAGAATCAGAGATCTCTGCCTTCACTCAAGATGTTGTTTCCAGATACATTAGTCTCGTTTGAGATTTGAAATTCTACCCATTAATGTCGTTTCGGTGCATATCCCTTATTTGCTTTCTTTTGAATCCAAGATGGACTCGTGTTGATCTGGACATAGTTAAGTTTACCTGCTCTGTCATGATGTCTACCGAATAATTATTCACATACCTGCTATTGTTCAGCATTTCAGTTGCTTTCTGAACATGGAGAATCACAGGTCTTTTGTTTGTGCCTGCCCAATAAGCCTATCTAGGGCCACCCTCCATTTCTAATTTCTTGCCTTCCGGACTTGTTAGAAAGTTCCCATGCTCTTCTTCTCCTTCTCCTTCTCCCTCTTCTCCTCCTACTTCTTCTTCTACAACTTCTTTCCCTTCCTCTTCCTCTTTTGTATATTCCTTCTCCTGCTTCTTCATTCATCCTCTCCTGCTTCTCTCTCTCATTCTTCTTCTTTTCACCTCTTTTCTTCCTTCTTTCTTCTTCTTTATAATAGAAACAATGAAATTCACGAGTGCGAATTCCCAAGAATGGTTTTGAGAATGGTAGTTCCTGCAGATTGGAAAGGGTTTGCTTCTGATATTCGGCGACAAGTAGTGAGACTGCATGGTGCGAGTAGGTTTGAGTAGGGAAGCAGAGCATTTCCAAGAATCCATGATCGCAAGTCCGTGGGAGGTGCTTCCAACACTTGGCAGTTGTCCCCACCAAAGGGCCCAGGTGTGAGGTGTGCTGGACACGGTCACTCAGCCAGCATGGCTCCACATGGAGTCGGAAAGAGCTGGCTTCCAATTGTGCCACTGTGGCTTATGAGTTCTGAGTCCTGTGGCCAAATGGCACCTGGAGTCGCTTCATGAAGTGTGCGATGAGCTCTTGGGGCTGTGGCTGAGTGTGCTGGGGCAGTGCCAGCCTACAGGGAGGAATCGGTCAGCGGCCCCTGCTCTCATGGCGGTGATGGAGCCCCTGCACGGGTGCGGTTGGCCCAGGGTCGGCCTGACTCCTGGGAGCAGGGAGGCGGTGTCACAGGAGCCGAGATGTCGGGCCTTGAGGCGACCGGGCAGGCGGCAGGGCTTCAGTGGCGAGCAGCGCCCGGTGCAGACGGCGTGTCGGGGCCGTGGGCCTGCAAGGGAGGTGGCACGTAAGCGCGTGCGAGGCAGGCGCGAGCCAAGCTGTGAGGGCAGCGCGCGCCCGGCAGCAGCTGTGGATTGGCGAGGCGCGAGGATGCGTGGAGCACGGGCCTTGTGAGGCGGGCGTGTGGCGTGGCCGTCGGGGTCGTGTGTGATTGGATCCGTGGCGGAAAATGGCCTCCTGCTGCTCTATCGCAGCGTCACCATGGAGACCAGGTTCGTGGGACCCCTTTATTCGGTCAGCCGTGAGCTGGCGCCGGGCTTGTCGCTGCGGATCTGGGTCCCAGCGGACAGTGGGAAGCGCCTGGAGGCCTTCGGGCTCGGTCGAAGCCAGGAGTGCGGCGGGCTCGTGAGGCTCAGAGGCGCGGGCGCCTTTAAGCGTCCAGCGCCCGCGAGCAGCCCGGCTGAGGCGTCGGCGGGCCGAGGTCCCCAGCGTGGTCGAGAGGCCGGGATCGAGTCGTTTCTTGCCGAGCCCCGTGTGCCCGCCCAGGAGCAGGAGCAGGTCAGCGTGAGGACCACCACGGTCCCTGGCGTCCGGTGTCGGGGCAGCCAGTTGAGGCGAGCGGCGGGTTCCGCTTGGCGCTGGCCGTCCAGGGAGATCGGGCTGGGAAGGTGCCCAGAGAGGGTCCCGCTGGTTTGCGGGCCAGCGGGTTCTCCGGGGAGAGGCGTGTGAAGCCCCTCGGGAAAGGGAGGAAGCGTTAGTCGGGGAAGGGGCCAGGGCAGCCCGGCCTGGGCCAGGCTTCTCTGCCCGGAAGGAGGAAGTAGCTCGGGCCATGGCCCCGCCCCTGCTTCTGCCTGGCCCAGCTCCAGGCCTCTTTAGGCCACACCCTCCCGCCGCCCAGACATGCGGTCCGCTGTATGATATTTCTTTGTGGACGGGATCAGCTTGCGGACCCGGAAGGGAAAATGGGAGCAATTTCTTGGCCTAGGGAGCAGTCAGAAAGACCTGGCGGCAGAAACAAACAAGACGAATCACCACAAAACACAACAAGACCACCGCCCCCCAAACCAAAGCCAAACCAACCCCATCCTACCGTACATCAACGATGAGAAACATAGGTCAAGACTCACGAGAATATCATGAAACTGTATCTTGGAAACAGACATGAGAAAGGTGTCCTTTCCCCAGTTCAGGCAGAGGTGAACATCAAGATTTAAATCAAAAATCAAACGGTCAAAATCCCCACAGAAAATGAGCAGTTCCGGACAAGGGTCGAAGAAACTGAAATTGCCAACAGAGAGGAAAAAGAGGCTGAACCTTACTGACAACCAGAGAAATGCACACCGAGAGGGTCACGTTCTCCCTGAGAAGTTGCCCAGAGTGAAAAGATAGTGATCCATGACATGCGCTAGTGTGCGGGACCATTGACTGGGTGGGACACGTGTCCTCGTGCATCACTTTAAGAACATGAAGCGGTACCAGGTTCTGAAGGGCAAGTCGACAATACGGATTAGATACATGAAACACGCAGCCACGGAGCAGTCTCCTGTTGAGGGATTTGCGCAGTAAAAATAGTCATCGAATTTCACCAAGATTCAGACTCAGATAAAGGTACTTGGATATATTTTACATAGTATAGAAAGGGTGACCATTGCAAGATATTTTCTTTTTATCATGGCCAAAGAAAAAGATAGAAAGAAAAAGAAGAGAAGAGAAAATGAAATGCAAAATAAGAGCCAAAGCTTGCAGTAAACCAAGTATCTGAACAGAATGAAATTACAAATATTATCAACTCACTAAATAATTAATTAATTGGTTCATTCATTTCCTTACTTACTGAATGACCTGTTTATGTAATTTTTATTCAGTCGTTAGTTCGTTCGTTCATTTATATATTTATTTTTATATTCATTTCCAGGAAATGAAATTTAAAAATAAGAGCCAAAACCTGTAGCAAATCAAGTATCTGAGCGGGGTCAAATTTCAAATATTATCAATTCACTAAGTAATTAATTAAGTTGTTCATTCATTTACTTACTTACTGATAGACCTGTTTATTTACTTTTTATTCATTCATTCGTTCGTTCGTTCATTCATTCATTCATTCATTCATTCATTTATTTATTTATTCCTGCATTTCCAGGAAATGAAATCCAAAACTAAGAGCCAAAACTTGTAGCAAACCAAGTATCTGAACAGGGTCAAATTACAAACATTATCAACTCACTAAATAATTAATTAATTGGTACATTCATTTCCGTACTTACTGATTGACATGTTTAATTACTTTTTATTCAGTCGTTTATTTATTTGTTTATTTATTCAATCATTTCCAGGAAATGAAATAAAAAACTAAGAGCCAAAACCTGTAGCAAACCAAGTATCTGAACAGGGTAAAATCACAAACATTATCAACTGACTAAATAATTAATTAATTTGTTCATTCATTGCTTTACTTACTGATTGACCTATTTTTTACTTTTCTTCATTCATTCATTCATTCTTTAATTTATTTAATTATTTATTTATTCATTTCAGGAAATGAAATCCAAAACTAAAAGCCAAAATCTGTAGCAAACCAAGTATTTGAACAGCGTCAAATTACAGATATTATCAACTCACTAATTAAGTAATCAATCAATTAATTAAATAATCTGTTCATTCCTTTTCTTTTTCACTTATTGACTTGTTTATTCCTTAATTTTTAATTTGGTTGTTTGTTGATTTATTTCCTGATTACTTATTTTGATTGTTAGTTTGTTTGTGATTTCTTTTGTTTGTATCCCAAAGTCATGTGATGATGGGTGGAGAAAGCTAAAGTCAGGTAGGAAAACGAAGTTCACTGTTAACACCACCAGAGCAGAAAGGGTGACTTGACTCGGAGGGAACTCATGCACCCTGCCCTTTCGTTGACCCCTGCTCAGGATGGCAGAACTTCGAGTTTCTGGGAATGTGAGCTGCTGGGTCTTTTTCGTTTCTTTCTTTCTTTGTCCCTTCGTGGGGATTCTCCATGTTTTCCAATGGGCACGGATTCATTTTGAGGCCTCAGGAAGGTGCAGTGTCTCTCAATACAGAAGGAACAGCCAGGCCCGATGTTCCCTAGCCCTGCAGAGTCACGAGGCATTCTTCTGTGCTGCCACCAGAGGGCAGCAAAAAGCTCAGCCAAGGTCAGCCCTGGGTGGGAGCTGAACACTGCTGTTGGGAGCTCAGTGCTCTTGAGAACTTCCTGACAGGAATCAATTTGGCGCGGCTTGGGTTTTCGGATCAATTGACTGATACTCACTGCAGGAATTATCTATTGGAGAAAACACAAGTCGCCTGGAGACTCACTATGCAGATCCAAGCAAGGCTGGCAAACGGGCCTTTGTCCTTGCTTTTAGTGCTATGTGATGGGTAGAGGGTTCCCCACATTCTGAAAATTCTTGTGACCCCGGTATAGGTTTTTTAACCTGCCCCTTGATCTCGAATGTCTCTGTAGCAGTATTCTGTCTTTTAAATTTTATTTTTTTTTTTTGGATGTATGTTTTTCCAAAGGTTGCTTCGGTATCCGGCCGTTGTCCGCCTTTTGACGCTGTTTTCACGGGCTTTCCACGTTCCAACGTGTCCTGTGCATCCAAAGTGAGACAGTCCTGCAAGTGTTCATCCCCAATATCTGATCCAGGTGAGTGTTTGGCCATCATTGCTTCGTAAATTTTCAAGCCAGACATGGTGACAGGCTGGTTCCAGTGTCCCTCTGTGGAATTAGTATCCCTCCTTGGATCCCTCACTTCTCATCATCTAAAGTTGGACTTCATTTTGAGAATCAGAGATCTCTGCCTTCACTCAAGATGTTGTTTCCAGATACATTAGTCTCGTTTGAGATTTGAAATTCTACCCATTAATGTCGTTTCCGGTGCATATCCCTTATTTGCTTTCTTTTGAATCCAAGATGGACTCGTGTTGATACGGACATAGTTAAGTTTACCTGCTCTGTCATGATGTCTACCGAATAATTATTCACATACCTGCTATTGTTCAGCATTTCAGTTGCTTTCTGAACATGGAGAATCACAGGTCTTTTGTTTGTGCCTGCCCAATAAGCCTATCTAGGGCCACCCTCCATTTCTAATTTCTTGCCTTCCGGACTTGTTAGAAAGTTCCCATGCTCTTCTTCTCCTTCTCCTTCTCCCTCTTCTCCTCCTACTTCTTCTTCTACAACTTCTTTCCCTTCCTCTTCCTCTTTTGTATATTCCTTCTCCTGCTTCTTCATTCATCCTCTCCTGCTTCTCTCTCTCATTCTTCTTCTTTTCACCTCTTTTCTTCCTTCTTTCTTCTTCTTTATAATAGAAACAATGAAATTCACGAGGTGCGAATTTCCCAAGAATGGTTTTGAGAATGGTAGTTCCTGCAGATTGGAAAGGGTTTGCTTCTGATATTCGGCGACAAGTAGTGAGACTGCATGGTGCGAGTAGGTTTGAGTAGGGAAGCAGAGCATTTCCAAGAATCCATGATCGCAAGTCCGTGGGAGGTGCTTCCAACACTTGGCAGTTGTCCCCACCAAAGGGCCCAGGTGTGAGGTGTGCTGGACACGGTCACTCAGCCAGCATGGCTCCACATGGAGTCGGAAAGAGCTGGCTTCCAATTGTGCCACTGTGGCTTATGAGTTCTGAGTCCTGTGGCCAAATGGCACCTGGAGTCGCTCATGAAGTGTGCGATGAGCTCTTGGGGCTGTGGCTGAGTGTGCTGGGGCGGTGCCAGCCTACAGGGAGGAATCGGTCAGCGGCCCCTGCTCTCATGGCGGTGATGGAGCCCCTGCACGGGTGCAGTTGGCCCAGGGTCGGCCTGACTCCTGGGAGCAGGGAGGCGGTGTCACAGGAGCCGAGATGTCGGGCCTTGAGGCGACCGGGCAGGCGGCAGGGCTTCAGTGGCGAGCAGCGCCCGGTGCAGACGGCGTGTCGGGGCCGTGGGCCTGCAAGGGAGGTGGCACGTAAGCGCGCGTGCGAGGCAGGCGCGAGCCAAGCTGTGAGGGACGCGCGCGCCCGGCAGCAGCTGTGGATTGGCGAGGCGCGAGGATCGTGGAGCACGCAGGCCTTGTGGCGGCGGGCGTGTGGCGTGGCCGTCGGGGTCGTGTGTGATTGGATCCCGTGGCGGAAAATGGCCTCCTGCTGCTCTATCGCAGCGTCACCATGGAGACCAACCGTGGGACCCCTTTATTCGGTCAGCCGTGAGCTGGCGCGGGCTTGTCGCTGCGGATCTGGGTCCCAGCGGACAGTGGGAGACGCCTGGAGGCGCTCGGGCTCGGTCCGAAGCCAGGGTGCGGCGGGCTCGTGAGGCTCAGAGGCGCGGGCGCCTTCGCGTCCAGCGCGCGGGCAGCCCGGCTGAGGCGTCGGCGGGCCGAGGTCCCAGCGTGGTCGAGAGGCCGGGATCGAGTCGTTTCTTGCGAGCCCCGTGTGCCCGCCCAGGAGCAGGAGCAGGTCAGCGTGAGGACCACCACGGTCCCTGGCGTCCGGTGTCGGGGCAGCCAGTTGAGGCGAGCAGCGGGTTCCGCTTGGCGCTGGCCGTCCAGGGAGATCGGGCTGGGAAGGTGCCCAGAGAGGGTCCCAGCTGGTTTGCGGGCCAGCGGGTTCTCGGGGAGAGGCGTGTGAAGCCCCTCGGGAAAGGGAGGAAGCGTTAGTCGGGGAAGGGGCCAGGGCAGCCCGGCCTGGGCCAGGCTTCTCTGCCGGAAGGAGGAAGTAGCTCGGGCCATGGCCCGCCCCTGCTTCTGCCTGGCCCAGCTCCAGGCCTCTTTAGGCCACACCCTCCGCCGCCCAGACATGCGGTCCGCTGTATGATATTTCTTTGTGGGCGGGATCAGCTTGCGGACCGGAAGGGAAAATGGGAGCAATTTCTTGGCCTAGGGAGCGGTCAGAAAGACCTGGCGGCAGAAACAAACAAGGCGAATCACCACAAAACACAACAAGACCACCGCCCCCAAACCTAAGCCAAACCAACCCCATCCTACCGTACATCAACGATGAGAAACATAGGTCAAGACTCACGAGAATATCATGAAACTGTATCTTGGAAACAGACATGAGAAAGGTGTCCTTTCCCCAGTTCAGGCAGAGGTGAACATCAAGATTGAAATCAAAAATCAAGCGGTCAAAATCCCCACAGAAAATGAGCAGTTCGGACAAGGGTCCGAAGAAACCGAAATTGCCAACAGAGAGGGAAAAGATGCTGAACCTTACTGACAACCAGAGAAATGCACACCGAGAGGGTCACGTTCTCCCTGAGAAGTTGCCCAGAGTGAAAAGATAGTGATCCATGACATGCGCTAGTGTGCGGGACCATTGACTGGGTGGGACACGTGTCCTCGTGCATCACTTTAAGAACATGAAGCGGTACCAGGTTCTGAAGGGCAAGTCGACAATACGGATTAGATACATGAAACACGCAGCCACGGAGCAGTCTCCTGTTGGGGATTTGCACGGTAAAAATAGTCATTGAATTTCACCAAGATTCAGACTCAGGTAAAGGTACTTGGATATATTTTACATAGTATAGAAAGGGTGACCATTGCAAGATATTTTCTTTTTTATCATGGCCAAAGAAAAAAGTTAGAAAGAAAATTAAGAGAAGAGAAAATGAAATGCAAAATAAGAGCCAAAGCTTGCAGTAAACCAAGTATCTGAACAGAATGAAATTACAAATATTATCAACTCACTAAATAATTAATTAATTGGTTCATTCATTTCCTTACTTACTGAATGACCTGTTTATGTAATTTTTATTCATTAGATTCGTTAGATTCGTTCATTTATATATTTATTTTTTATTCATTTCCAGGAAATGAAATTTAAAAATAAGAGCCAAAACCTGTAGCAAATCAAGTATGCGAACGGGGTCAAATTTCAAATATTATCAATTCACTAAGTAATTAATTAAGTTGTTCATTCATTTACTTACTTACTGATAGACCTGTTTATTTACTTTTTATTCATTCGTTCGTTCGTTCATTCATTCATTCATTCATTCATTCATTCATTTATTTATTTATTCCTGCATTTCCAGGAAATGAAATCCAAAACTAAGAGCCAAAACTTGTAGCAAACCAAGTATCTGAACAGGGTCAAATTACAAACATTATCAACTCACTAAATAATTAATTAATTGGTACATTCATTTCCGTACTTACTGATTGACATGTTTAATTACTTTTTATTCAGTCGTTTATTTATTTGTTTATTTATTCAATCATTTCCAGGAAATGAAATAAAAAACTAAGAGCCAAAACCTGTAGCAAACCAAGTATCTGAACAGGGTAAAATCACAAACATTATCAACTGACTAAATAATTAATTAATTTGTTCATTCATTGCTTTACTTACTGATTGACCTATTTTTTTACTTTTTCTTCATTCATTCATTCATTCTTTAATTTATTTAATTATTTATTTATTCATTTCCAGGAAATGAAATCCAAAACTAAAAGCCAAAATCTGTAGCAAACCAAGTATTTGAACAGCGTCAAATTACAGATATTATCAACTCACTAATTAAGTAATCAATCAATTAATTAAATAATCTGTTCATTCCTTTTCTTTTTCACTTATTGACTTGTTTATTCCTTAATTTTTAATTTGGTTGTTTGTTGATTTATTTCCTGATTACTTATTTTGATTGTTAGTTTGTTTGTGATTTCTTTTGTTTGTATCCCAAAGTCATGTGATGATGGGTGGAGAAAGCTAAAGTCAGGTAGGAAAACGAAGTTCACTGTTAACACCACCAGAGCAGAAAGGGTGACTTGACTCGGAGGGAACTCATGCACCCTGCCCTTTCGTTGACCCCTGCTCAGGATGGCAGAACTTCGAGTTTCTGGGAATGTGAGCTGCTGGGTCTTTTTCGTTTCTTTCTTTCTTTGTCCCTTCGTGGGGATTCTCCATGTTTTCCAATGGGCACGGATTCATTTTGAGGCCTCAGGAAGGTGCAGTGTCTCTCAATACAGAAGGAACAGCCAGGCCCGATGTTCCCTAGCCCTGCAGAGTCACGAGGCATTCTTCTGTGCTGCCACCAGAGGGCAGCAAAAGCTCAGCCAAGGTCAGCCCTGGGTGGGAGCTGAACACTGCTGTTGGGAGCTCAGTGCTCTTGAGAACTTCCTGACAGGAATCAATTTGGCGCGGCTTGGGTTTTCGGATCAATTGACTGATACTCACTGCAGGAATTATCTATTGGAGAAAACACAAGTCGCCTGGAGACTCACTATGCAGATCCAAGCAAGGCTGGCAAACGGGCCTTTGTCCTCGCTTTTAGTGCTATGTGATGGGTAGAGGGTTCCCCACATTCTGAAAATTCTTGTGACCCCGGTATAGGTTTTTTAACCTGCCCCTTGATCTCGAATGTCTCTGTAGCAGTATTCTGTCTTTTAAATTTTATTATTTTTTTTTGGATGTATGTTTTTCCAAAGGTTGCTTCGGTATCCGGCCGTTGTCCGCCTTTTGACGCTGTTTTCACGGGCTTTCCACGTTCCAACGTGTCCTGTGCATCCAAAGTGAGACAGTCCTGCAAGTGTTCATCCCCAATATCTGATCCAGGTGAGTGTTTGGCCATCATTGCTTCGTAAATTTTCAAGCCAGACATGGTGACAGGCTGGTTCCAGTGTCCCTCTGTGGAATTAGTATCCCTCCTTGGATCCCTCACTTCTCATCATCTAAAGTTGGACTTCATTTTGAGAATCAGAGATCTCTGCCTTCACTCAAGATGTTGTTTCCAGATACATTAGTCTCGTTTGAGATTTGAAATTCTACCCATTAATGTCGTTTCCGGTGCATATCCCTTATTTGCTTTCTTTTGAATCCAAGATGGACTCGTGTTGATACGGACATAGTTAAGTTTACCTGCTCTGTCATGATGTCTACCGAATAATTATTCACATACCTGCTATTGTTCAGCATTTCAGTTGCTTTCTGAACATGGAGAATCACAGGTCTTTTGTTTGTGCCTGCCCAATAAGCCTATCTAGGGCCACCCTCCATTTCTAATTTCTTGCCTTCCGGACTTGTTAGAAAGTTCCCATGCTCTTCTTCTCCTTCTCCTTCTCCCTCTTCTCCTCCTACTTCTTCTTCTACAACTTCTTTCCCTTCCTCTTCCTCTTTTGTATATTCCTTCTCCTGCTTCTTCATTCATCCTCTCCTGCTTCTCTCTCTCATTCTTCTTCTTTTCACCTCTTTTCTTCCTTCTTTCTTCTTCTTTATAATAGAAACAATGAAATTCACGAGGTGCGAATTCCCAAGAATGGTTTTGAGAATGGTAGTTCCTGCAGATTGGAAAGGGTTTGCTTCTGATATTCGGCGACAAGTAGTGAGACTGCATGGTGCGAGTAGGTTTGAGTAGGGAAGCAGAGCATTTCCAAGAATCCATGATCGCAAGTCCGTGGGAGGTGCTTCCAACACTTGGCAGTTGTCCCCACCAAAGGGCCCAGGTGTGAGGTGTGCTGGACACGGTCACTCAGCCAACATGGCTCCACCTGGAGTCGGAAAGAGCTGGCTTCCAATTGTGCCACTGTGGCTTATGAGTTCTGAGTCCTGTGGCCAAATGGCACCTGGAGTCGCTCATGAAGTGTGCGATGAGCTCTTGGGGCTGTGGCTGAGTGTGCTGGGGCGGTGCCAGCCTACAGGGAGAATCGGTCAGCGGCCCCTGCTCTCATGGCGGTGATGGAGCCCCTGCACGGGTGCAGTTGGCCCAGGGTCCGGCCTGACTCCTGGGAGCAGGGAGGCGGTGTCACAGGAGCCGAGATGTCGGGCCTTGAGGCGACCGGGCAGGCGGCCAGGGCTTCAGTGGCGAGCAGCGCCCGGTGCAGACGGCGTGTCGGGGCCGTGGGCCTGCAAGGGAGGTGGCACGTGGCGCGTGCGAGGCAGGGCGCGAGCCAAGCTGTGAGGACGCGCGCGCGCCGGCTTGGCAGCTGTGGATTCGGCGAGAGGCGCGAGGATGCGTGGAGCACGCAGGCCTTGTGAGGCGGCGGGCGTGTGGCGTGGCCGTCGGGTCGTGTGTGATTGGATCCCGTGGCGGAAAATGGCCTCCTGCTGCTCTATGCGGCGTCACCATGGAGACCAACCGTGGGACCCCTTTATTCGGTCAGCCGTGAGCTGGCGCGGGCTTGTCGCTGCGGATCTGGGTCCCAGCGGACAGTGGGAGGCGCCTGGAGGCGCTCGGGCTCGGTCCGAAGCCAGGGTCTGGCGGGCTCGTGAGGCTCAGAGGCGCGGGCGCCTTCGCGTCCAGCGCCCGCGAGGCAGCCCGGCTGAGGCGTCGGCGGGCCGAGGTCCCCAGCGTGGTCGAGGCCGGGATCGAGTCGTTTCTTGCCGAGCCCCGTGTGCCCGCCCAGGAGCAGGAGCAGGTCAGCGTGAGGACCACCACGGTCCCTGGCGTCCGGTGTCGGGGCAGCCAGTTGAGGCGAGCGGCGGGTTCCGCTTGGCGCTGGCCGTCCAGGGAGATCGGGCTGGGAAGGTGCCCAGAGAGGGTCCCGCTGGTTTGCGGGCCCAGCGGGTTCTCGGGAGAGGGCGTGTGAAGCCCCTCGGGAAAGGGAGGAAGCGTTAGTCGGGGAAGGGGCCAGGGCAGCCCGGCCTGGGCCAGGCTTCTCTGCCGGAAGGAGGAAGTAGCTCGGGCCATGGCCCGCCCCTGCTTCTGCCTGGCCCAGCTCCAGGCCTCTTTAGGCCACACCCTCCGCCCGCCCAGACATGCGGTCCGCTGTATGATATTTCTTTGTGGACGGGATCAGCTTGCGGACCCGGAAGGGAAAATGGGAGCAATTTCTTGGCCTAGGGAACGGTCAGAAAGACCTGGCCGGCAGAAACAAACAAGACGAATCACCACAAAACACAACAAGACCACCGCCCCCCAAACCAAAGCCAAACCAACCCCATCCTACCGTACATCAACGATGAGAAACATAGGTCAAGACTCACGAGAATATCATGAAACTGTATCTTGGAACACACAAGAGAAAGGTGTCCTTTCCCCAGTTCAGGCAGAGGTGAACATCAAGATTTAAATCAAAAATCAAACGGTCAAAATCCCCACAGAAAATGAGCAGTTCCGGACAAGGGTCCGAAGAAACCGAAATTGCCAACAGAGAGGGAAAAGATGCTGAACCTTACTGACAACCAGAGAAATGCACACCGAGAGGGTCACGTTCTCCCTGAGAAGTTGCCCAGAGTGAAAAGATAGTGATCCATGACATGCGCTAGTGTGCGGGACCATTGACTGGGTGGGACACGTGTCCTCGTGCATCACTTTAAGAACATGAAGCGGTACCAGGTTCTGAAGGGCAAGTCGACAATACGGATTAGATACATGAAACACGCAGCCACGGAGCAGTCTCCTGTTGGGGATTTGCACGGTAAAAATAGTCATCGAATTTCACCAAGATTCAGACTCAGGTAAAGGTACTTGGATATATTTTACATAGTATAGAAAGGGTGACCATTGCAAGATATTTTCTTTTTTATCATGGCCAAAGAAAAAAGATAGAAAGAAAAAGAAGAGAAGAGAAAATGAAATGCAAAATAAGAGCCAAAGCTTGCAGTAAACCAAGTATCTGAACAGAATGAAATTACAAATATTATCAACTCACTAAATAATTAATTAATTGGTTCATTCATTTCCTTACTTACTGAATGACCTGTTTATGTAATTTTTATTCATTCGTTCGTTCGTTCGTTCATTCATTTATATATTTATTTTTTTTTCATTTCCAGGAAATGAAATTTAAAAATAAGAGCCAAAACCTGTAGCAAATCAAGTATGCGAACGGGGTCAAATTTCAAATATTATCAATTCACTAAGTAATTAATTAAGTTGTTCATTCATTTACTTACTTACTGATAGACCTGTTTATTTACTTTTTATTCATTCGTTCGTTCTTTCATTCATTCATTTATTTATTTATTTATTTATTTATTTATTTATTTATTTATTCCTGCATTTCCAGGAAATGAAATCCAAAACTAAGAGCCAAAACTTGTAGCAAACCAAGTATCTGAACAGGGTCAAATTACAAACATTATCAACTCACTAAATAATTAATTAATTGGTACATTCATTTCCGTACTTACTGATTGACATGTTTAATTACTTTTTATTCAGTCGTTTATTTATTTGTTTATTTATTCAATCATTTCCAGGAAATGAAATAAAAAACTAAGAGCCAAAACCTGTAGCAAACCAAGTATCCGAACAGGGTAAAATCACAAACATTATCAACTGACTAAATAATTAATTAATTTGTTCATTCATTGCTTTACTTACTGATTGACCTATTTTTTTACTTTTTCTTCATTCATTCATTCATTCTTTAATTTATTTAATTATTTATTTATTCATTTCCAGGAAATGAAATCCAAAACTAAAAGCCAAAATCTGTAGCAAACCAAGTATTTGAACAGCGTCAAATTACAGATATTATCAACTCACTAATTAAGTAATCAATCAATTAATTAAATAATCTGTTCATTCCTTTTCTTTTTCACTTATTGACTTGTTTATTCCTTAATTTTTAATTTGGTTGTTTGTTGATTTATTTCCTGATTACTTATTTTGATTGTTAGTTTGTTTGTGATTTCTTTTGTTTGTATCCCAAAGTCATGTGATGATGGGTGGAGAAAGCTAAAGTCAGGTAGGAAAACGAAGTTCACTGTTAACACCACCAGAGCAGAAAGGGTGACTTGACTCGGAGGGAACTCATGCACCCTGCCCTTTCGTTGACCCCTGCTCAGGATGGCAGAACTTCGAGTTTCTGGGAATGTGAGCTGCTGGGTCTTTTTCGTTTCTTTCTTTCTTTGTCCCTTCGTGGGGATTCTCCATGTTTTCCAATGGGCACGGATTCATTTTGAGGCCTCAGGAAGGTGCAGTGTCTCTCAATACAGAAGGAACAGCCAGGCCCGATGTTCCCTAGCCCTGCAGAGTCACGAGGCATTCTTCTGTGCTGCCACCAGAGGGCAGCAAAAGCTCAGCCAAGGTCAGCCCTGGGTGGGAGCTGAACACTGCTGTTGGGAGCTCAGTGCTCTTGAGAACTTCCTGACAGGAATCAATTTGGCTCTGATTGGGTTTTCGGATCAATTGACTGATACTCACTGCAGGAATTATCTATTGGAGAAAACACAAGTCGCCTGGAGACTCACTATGCAGATCCAAGCAAGGCTGGCAAGCGGGCCTTTGTCCTTGCTTTTAGTGCTATGTGATGGGTAGAGGTTCCCCACATTCTGAAAATTCTTGTGACCCGGTATAGGTTTTTAACCTGCCCCTTGATCTCGAATGTCTCTGTAGCAGTATTCTGTCTTTTAAATTTTATTATTTTTTTTGGATGTATGTTTTTCCAAAGGTTGCTTCGGTATCCGGCCGTTGTCCGCCTTTTGACGCTGTTTTCACGGGCTTTCCACGTTCCAACGTGTCCATTGCATACAAAGTGAGAAAGTACTGCAAGTGTTCATCCCCAATATCTGAACCAGTTGAGTGTTTGGCCATCATTGCTTCGTAAATTTTCAAGCCAGACATGGTGACAGGCTGGTTCCAGTGTCCCTCTGTGGAATTAGTATCCCTCCTTGGATCCCTCACTTCTCATCATCTAAAGTTGGACTTCATTTTGAGAATCAGAGATCTCTGCCTTCACTCAAGATGTTGTTTCCAGATACATTAGTCTCGTTTGAGATTTGAAATTCTACCCATTAATGTCGTTTCCGTGCATATCCCTTATTTGCTTTCTTTTGAATCCAAGATGGACTCGTGTTGATACGGACATAGTTAAGTTTACCTGCTCTGTCATGATGTCTACGAATAATTATTCACATACCTGCTATTGTTCAGCATTTCAGTTGCTTTCTGAACATGGAGAATCACAGGTCTTTTGTTTGTGCCTGCCCAATAAGCCTATCTAGGGCCACCCTCCATTTCTAATTTCTTGCCTTCCGGACTTGTTAGAAAGTTCCCATGCTCTTCTTCTCCTTCTCCTTCTCCCTCTTCTCCTCCTACTTCTTCTTCTACAACTTCTTTCCCTTCCTCTTCCTCTTTTGTATATTCCTTCTCCTGCTTCTTCATTCAGCCTCTCCTGCTTCTCTCTCTCATTCTTCTTCTTTTCACCTCTTTTCTTCCTTCTTTCTTCTTCTTTATAATAGAAACAATGAAATTCACGAGGTGCGAATTCCCAAGAATGGTTTTGAGAATGGTAGTTCCTGCAGATTGGAAAGGGTTTGCTTCTGATATTCGGCGACAAGTAGTGAGACTGCATGGTGCGAGTAGGTTTGAGTAGGGAAGCAGAGCATTTCCAAGAATCCATGATCGCAAGTCCGTGGGAGGTGCTTCCAACACTTGGCAGTTGTCCCCACCAAAGGGCCCAGGTGTGAGGTGTGCTGGACACGGTCACTCAGCCAGCATGGCTCCACATGGAGTCGGAAAGAGCTGGCTTCCAATTGTGCCACTGTGGCTTATGAGTTCTGAGTCCTGTGGCCAAATGGCACCTGGGTCGCTCATGAAGTGTGCGATGAGCTCTTGGGGCTGTGGCTGAGTGTGCTGGGGCAGTGCCAGCCTACAGGGAGGAATCGGTCAGCGGCCCCTGCTCTCATGGCGGTGATGGAGCCCCTGCACGGGTGCCGGTTGGCCCAGGGTCGGCCTGACTCCTGGGAGCAGGGAGGCGGTGTCACAGGAGCCGAGATGTCGGGCCTTGAGGCGACCGGGCAGGCGGCAGGGCTTCAGTGGCGAGCAAGCGCCCGGTGCAGACGGCGTGTCGGGGCCGTGGGCCTGCAAGGGAGGTGGCACGTGGCGCGTGCGAGGCAGGCGCGAGCCAAGCTGTGAGGACGCGCCCGCGCCCGGCTTGGCTTGGCTGTGGATTCGGCGAGGCGCGAGGATGCGTGGAGCACGGGCCTTGTGAGCGGCGGGCGTGTGGCGTGGCCGTCGGGGTCGTGTGTGATTGGATCCCGTGGCGGAAAATGGCCTCCTGCTGCTCTATGCGCGTCACCATGGAGACCAGGTTCGTGGGACCCCTTTATTCGGTCAGCCGTGAGCTGGCGCGGGCTTGTCGCTGCGGATCTGGGTCCCAGCGGACAGTGGGAGAGCGCCTGGAGGCGCTTCGGGCTCGGTCCGAAGCCAGGGTGCGGCGGGCTCGTGAGGCTCAGAGGCCGCGGGCGCCTTTAAGCGTCCAGCGCCCGCGCGAGCAGCCCGGCTGAGGCGTCGGCGGGCCCGAGGGTCCCAGCGTGGTCGAGAGGCCGGGATCGAGGAGTCGTTTCTTGCCGAGCCCCGTGTGCCCGCCCAGGAGCAGGAGCAGGTCAGCGTGAGGACCACCACGGTCCCTGGCGTCCAGTGTCGGGGCAGCCAGTTGAGGCGAGCAGCGGGTTCCGCTTGGCGCTGGCCGTCCAGGGAGATCGGGCTGGGAAGGTGCCCAGAGAGGGTCCCGCTGGTTTGCGGGCCCTTGGGTTCTCCGGGAGAGGCGTGTGAAGCCCCTCGGGAAAGGGAGGAAGCGTTAGTCGGGGAAGGGGCCAGGGCAGCCCGGCCTGGGCCAGGCTTCTCTGCCCGGAAGGAGGAAGTAGCTCGGGCCATGGCCCCGCCCCTGCTTCTGCCTGGCCCAGCTCCAGGCCTCTTTAGGCCACACCCTCCGCCGCCCAGACATGCGGTCCGCTGTATGATATTTCTTTGTGGGCCAGGATCAGCTTGCGGACCCGGAAGGGAAAATGGGAGCAATTTCTTGGCCTAGGGAGCAGTCAGAAAGACCTGGCGGCAGAAACAAACAAGGCGAATCACCACAAAACACAACAAGACCACCGCCCCCCAAACCAAAGCCAAACCAACCCCATCGTACCGTATATCAACGATGAGAAACATAGGTCAAGACTCACGAGAATATCATGAAACTGTATCTTGGAAACAGACATGAGAAAGGTGTCCTTTCCACAGTTCAGGCAGAGGTGAACATCAAGATTGAAATCAAAAATCAAGCGGTCAAAATCCCCACAGAAAATGAGCAGTTCGGACAAGGGTCGAAGAACCCGCAATTGCCCACCGAGAGGGAAACGATGCAGAACCTTACTGACAACCAGAGAAATGCACACCGAGAGGGTCACGTTCTCCCTGAGAAGTTGCCCAGAGTGAAAAGATAGTGATCCATGACATGCGCTAGTGTGCGGGACCATTGACTGGGTGGGACACGTGTCCTCGTGCATCACTTTAAGAACATGAAGCGGTACCAGGTTCTGAAGGGCAAGTCGACAATACGGATTAGATACATGAAACACGCAGCCACGGAGCAGTCCCCTGTTGGGGATTTGCATTGTAAAAATAGTCATCGAATTTCACCAAGATTCAGACTCAGATAAAGGTACTTGGATATATTTTACATAGTATAGAAAGGGTGACCATTGCAAGATATTTTCTTTTTTATCATGGCCAAAGAAAAAAGATAGAAAGAAAAAGAAGAGAAGAGAAAATGAAATGCAAAATAAGAGCCAAAGCTTGCAGTAAACCAAGTATCTGAACAGAATGAAATTACAAATATTATCAACTCACTAAATAATTAATTAATTGGTTCATTCATTTCCTTACTTACTGAATGACCTGTTTATGTAATTTTTATTCATTAGATTAGATTCGTTCGTTCATTTATATATTTATTTTTTATTCATTTCCAGGAAATGAAATTTAAAAATAAGAGCCAAAACCTGTAGCAAATCAAGTATCTTGAGCAGGGTCAAATTTCAAATATTATCAATTCACTAAGTAATTAATTAAGTTGTTCATTCATTTACTTACTTACTGATAGACCTGTTTATTTACTTTTTATTCATTCGTTCGTTCGTTCATTCATTCATTCATTCATTCATTCATTTATTTATTTATTCCTGCATTTCCAGGAAATGAAATCCAAAACTAAGAGCCAAAACTTGTAGCAAACCAAGTATCTGAACAGGGTCAAATTACAAACATTATCAACTCACTAAATAATTAATTAATTGGTACATTCATTTCCGTACTTACTGATTGACATGTTTAATTACTTTTTATTCAGTCGTTTATTTATTTGTTTATTTATTCAATCATTTCCAGGAAATGAAATAAAAAACTAAGAGCCAAAACCTGTAGCAAACCAAGTATCTGAACAGGGTAAAATCACAAACATTATCAACTGACTAAATAATTAATTAATTTGTTCATTCATTGCTTTACTTACTGATTGACCTATTTTTTACTTTTCTTCATTCATTCATTCATTCTTTAATTTATTTAATTATTTATTTATTCATTTCCAGGAAATGAAATCCAAAACTAAAAGCCAAAATCTGTAGCAAACCAAGTATTTGAACAGCGTCAAATTACAGATATTATCAACTCACTAATTAAGTAATCAATCAATTAATTAAATAATCTGTTCATTCCTTTTCTTTTTCACTTATTGACTTGTTTATTCCTTAATTTTTAATTTGGTTGTTTGTTGATTTATTTCCTGATTACTTATTTTGATTGTTAGTTTGTTTGTGATTTCTTTTGTTTGTATCCCAAAGTCATGTGATGATGGGTGGAGAAAGCTAAAGTCAGGTAGGAAAACGAAGTTCACTGTTAACACCACCAGAGCAGAAAGGGTGACTTGACTCGGAGGGAACTCATGCACCCTGCCCTTTCGTTGACCCCTGCTCAGGATGGCAGAACTTCGAGTTTCTGGGAATGTGAGCTGCTGGGTCTGGTTCGTTTCTTTCTTTCTTTGTCCCTTCGTGGGGATTCTCCATGTTTTCCAATGGGCACGGATTCATTTTGAGGCCTCAGGAAGGTGCAGTGTCTCTCAATACAGAAGGAACAGCCAGGCCCGATGTTCCCTAGCCCTGCAGAGTCACGAGGCATTCTTCTGTGCTGCCACCAGAGGGCAGCAAAAAGCTCAGCCAAGGTCAGCCCTGGGTGGGAGCTGAACACTGCTGTTGGGAGCTCAGTGCTCTTGAGAACTTCCTGACAGGAATCAATTTGGCGCGGCTTGGGTTTTCGGATCAATTGACTGATACTCACTGCAGGAATTATCTATTGGAGAAAACACAAGTCGCCTGGAGACTCACTATGCAGATCCAAGCAAGGCTGGCAAACGGGCCTTTGTCCTCGCTTTTAGTGCTATGTGATGGGTAGAGGGTTCCCCACATTCTGAAAATTCTTGTGACCCCGGTATAGGTTTTTTAACCTGCCCCTTGATCTCGAATGTCTCTGTAGCAGTATTCTGTCTTTTAAATTTTATTATTTTTTTGGATGTATGTTTTTCCAAAGGTTGCTTCGGTATCCGGCCGTTGTCCGCCTTTTGGCGCTGTTTTCACGGGCTTTCCACGTTCCAACGTGTCCTGTGCATCAAAGTGAGACAGTCCTGCAAGTGTTCATCCCCAATATCTGATCCAGGTGAGTGTTTGGCCATCATTGCTTACGTAAATTTTCAAGCCAGACATGGTGACAGGCTGGTTCCAGTGTCCCTCTGTGGAATTAGTATCCCTCCTTGGATCCCTCACTTCTCATCATCTAAAGTTGGACTTCATTTTGAGAATCAGAGATCTCTGCCTTCACTCAAGATGTTGTTTCCAGATACATTAGTCTCGTTTGAGATTTGAAATTCTACCCATTAATGTCGTTTCCGGTGCATATCCCTTATTTGCTTTCTTTTGAATCCAAGATGGACTCGTGTTGATACGGACATAGTTAAGTTTACCTGCTCTGTCATGATGTCTACGAATAATTATTCACATACCTGCTATTGTTCAGCATTTCAGTTGCTTTCTGAACATGGAGAATCACAGGTCTTTTGTTTGTGCCTGCCCAATAAGCCTATCTAGGGCCACCCTCCATTTCTAATTTCTTGCCTTCCGGACTTGTTAGAAAGTTCCCATGCTCTTCTTCTCCTTCTCCTTCTCCCTCTTCTCCTCCTACTTCTTCTTCTACAACTTCTTTCCCTTCCTCTTCCTCTTTTGTATATTCCTTCTCCTGCTTCTTCATTCCTCCTCTCCTGCTTCTCTCTCTCATTCGTCTTCGTTTTCACCTCTTTTCTTCCTTCTTTCTTCTTCTTTATAATAGAAACAATGAAATTCACGAGGTGCGAATTTCCAAGAATGGTTTTGAGAATGGTAGTTCCTGCAGATTGGAAAGGGTTTGCTTCTGATATTCGGCGACAAGTAGTGAGACTGCATGGTGCGAGTAGGTTTGAGTAGGGAAGCAGAGCATTTCCAAGAATCCATGATCGCAAGTCCGTGGGAGGTGCTTCCAACACTTGGCAGTTGTCCCCACCAAAGGGCCCAGGTGTGAGGTGTGCTGGACACGGTCACTCAGCCAGCATGGCTCCACATGGAGTCGGAAAGAGCTGGCTTCAATTGTGCCACTGTGGCTTATGAGTTCTGAGTCCTGTGGCCAAATGGCACCTGGGTCGCTCATGAAGTGTGCGATGAGCTCTTGGGGCTGTGGCTGAGTGTGCTGGGGCAGTGCCAGCCTACAGGGAGGAATCGGTCAGCGGCCCCTGCTCTCATGGCGGTGATGGAGCCCCTGCACCGGGTGCAGTTGGCCCAGGGTCGGCCTGACTCCTGGGAGCAGGGAGGCGGTGTCACAGGAGCCGAGATGTCGGGCCTTGAGGCGACCGGGCAGGCGGCAGGGCTTCAGTGGCGAAACAGCGCCCGGTGCGGACGGCGTGTCGGGGCCGTGGGCCTGCAAGGGAGGTGGCACGTAAGCGCGTGCGAGGCAGGCGCGAGCCAAGCTGTGAGACGCGCCGCGCCCGGCAGCTTGGCTGTGGATTCGGCGAGGCGCGAGGATGCGTGGAGCACGCAGGCCTTGTGAGGCGGGGGCGTGTGGCGTGGCCGTCGGGGTCGTGTGTGATTGGATCCCGTGTGGAAAAATGGCCTCCTGCTGCTCTATGCGCGTCACCATGGAGACCAACCGTGGGACCCCTTTATTCGGTCAGCCGTGAGCTGGCGCGGGCTTGTCGCTGCGGATCTGGGTCCCAGCGGACAGTGGGAGACGCCTGGAGGCGCTCGGGCTCGGTCCGAAGCCAGGAGTGCGGCGGGCTCGTGAGGCTCAGAGGCGCGGGCGCCTTTAAGCGTCCAGCGCGCGAGCAGCCCGGCCGAGGCGTCGGCGGGCCGAGGTCCCCAGCGTGGTCGAGAGGCCGGGATCGAGTCGTTTCTTGCCGAGCCCCGTGTGCCCGCCCAGGAGCAGGAGCAGGTCAGCGTGAGGACCACCACGGTCCCTGGCGTCAGTGTCGGGGCAGCCAGTTGAGGCGAGCAGCGGGTTCCGCTTGGCGCTGGCCGTCCAGGGAGATCGGGCTGGGGAAGGTGCCCAGAGAGGGTCCCGCTGGTTTGCGGGCCCTTGGGTTCTCCGGGAGAGGCGTGTGAAGCCCCTCGGGAAAGGGAGGAAGCGTTAGTCGGGGAAGGGGCCAGGGCAGCCCGGCCTGGGCCAGGCTTCTCTGCCGGAAGGAGGAAGTAGCTCGGGCCATGGCCCGCCCCTGCTTCTGCTTGGCCCAGCTCCAGGCCTCTTTAGGCCACACCCTCCCGCCGCCCAGACATGCAGTCCGCTGTATGATATTTCTTTGTGGGCCAGGATCAGCTTGCGGACCCGGAAGGGAAAATGGGAGCAATTTCTTGGCCTAGGGAGCGGTCAGAAAAGACCTGGCGGCAGAAACAAACAAGGCGAATCACCACAAAACACAACAAGACCACCGCCCCCCAAACCAAAGCCAAACCAACCCCATCCTACCGTACATCAACGATGAGAAACATAGGTCAAGACTCACGAGAATATCATGAAACTGTATCTTGGAAACAGACATGAGAAAGGTGTCCTTTCCCCAGTTCAGGCAGAGGTGAACATCAAGATTTAAATCAAAAATCAAACGGTCAAAATCCCCACAGAAAATGAGCAGTTCCGGACAAGGGTCCGAAGAAACCGAAATTGCCAACAGAGAGGGAAAAGATGCTGAACCTTACTGACAACCAGAGAAATGCACACCGAGAGGGTCACGTTCTCCCTGAGAAGTTGCCCAGAGTGAAAAGATAGTGATCCATGACATGCGCTAGTGTGCGGGACCATTGACTGGGTGGGACACGTGTCCTCGTGCATCACTTTAAGAACATGAAGCGGTACCAGGTTCTGAAGGGCAAGTCGACAATACGGATTAGATACATGAAACACGCAGCCACGGAGCAGTCCCCTGTTGGGGATTTGCACGGTAAAAATAGTCATCGAATTTCACCAAGATTCAGACTCAGATAAAGGTACTTGGATATATTTTACATAGTATAGAAAGGGTGACCATTGCAAGATATTTTCTTTTTTATCATGGCCAAAGAAAAAAGATAGAAAGAAAAAGAAGAGAAGAGAAAATGAAATGCAAAATAAGAGCCAAAGCTTGCAGTAAACCAAGTATCTGAACAGAATGAAATTACAAATATTATCAACTCACTAAATAATTAATTAATTGGTTCATTCATTTCCTTACTTACTGAATGACCTGTTTATGTAATTTTTATTCATTCGTTCGTTCGTTCGTTCATTTATATATTTATTTTTTTATTCATTTCCAGGAAATGAAATTTAAAAATAAGAGCCAAAACCTGTAGCAAATCAAGTATGCGAACGGGGTCAAATTTCAAATATTATCAATTCACTAAGTAATTAATTAAGTTGTTCATTCATTTACTTACTTACTGATAGACCTGTTTATTTACTTTTTATTCATTCGTTCGTTCGTTCGTTCATTCATTCATTCATTCATTCATTCATTTATTTATTTATTCCTGCATTTCCAGGAAATGAAATCCAAAACTAAGAGCCAAAACTTGTAGCAAACCAAGTATCTGAACAGGGTCAAATTACAAACATTATCAACTCACTAAATAATTAATTAATTGGTACATTCATTTCCGTACTTACTGATTGACATGTTTAATTACTTTTTATTCAGTCGTTTATTTATTTGTTTATTTATTCAATCATTTCCAGGAAATGAAATAAAAAACTAAGAGCCAAAACCTGTAGCAAACCAAGTATCTGAACAGGGTAAAATCACAAACATTATCAACTGACTAAATAATTAATTAATTTGTTCATTCATTGCTTTACTTACTGATTGACCTATTTTTTTACTTTTTCTTCATTCATTCATTCATTCTTTAATTTATTTAATTATTTATTTATTCATTTCCAGGAAATGAAATCCAAAACTAAAAGCCAAAATCTGTAGCAAACCAAGTATTTGAACAGCGTCAAATTACAGATATTATCAACTCACTAATTAAGTAATCAATCAATTAATTAAATAATCTGTTCATTCCTTTTCTTTTCACTTATTGACCTGTTTATTCCTTAATTTTTAATTTGGTTGTTTGTTGATTTATTTCCTGATTACTTATTTTGATTGTTAGTTTGTTTGTGATTTCTTTTGTTTGTATCCCAAAGTCATGTGATGATGGGTGGAGAAAGCTAAAGTCAGGTAGGAAAACGAAGTTCACTGTTAACACCACCAGAGCAGAAAGGGTGACTTGACTCGGAGGGAACTCATGCACCCTGCCCTTTCGTTGACCCCTGCTCAGGATGGCAGAACTTCGAGTTTCTGGGAATGTGAGCTGCTGGGTCTTTTTCGTTTCTTTCTTTCTTTGTCCCTTCGTGGGGATTCTCCATGTTTTCCAATGGGCACGGATTCATTTTGAGGCCTCAGGAAGGTGCAGTGTCTCTCAATACAGAAGGAACAGCCAGGCCCGATGTTCCCTAGCCCTGCAGAGTCACGAGGCATTCTTCTGTGCTGCCACCAGAGGGCAGCAAAAGCTCAGCCAAGGTCAGCCCTGGGTGGGAGCTGAACACTGCTGTTGGGAGCTCAGTGCTCTTGAGAACTTCCTGACAGGAATCAATTTGGCGCGGCTTGGGTTTTCGGATCAATTGACTGATACTCACTGCAGGAATTATCTATTGGAGAAAACACAGGTCGCCTGGAGACTCACTATGCAGATCCAAGCAAGGCTGGCAAACGGGCCTTTGTCCTTGCTTTTAGTGCTATGTGATGGGTAGAGGGTTCCCCACATTCTGAAAATTCTTGTGACCCCGGTATAGGTTTTTTAACCTGCCCTTTGATCTCGAATGTCTCTGTAGCAGTATTCTGTCTTTTAAATTTTATTTTATTTTTTTTTGGATGTATGTTTTTCCAAAGGTTGCTTCGGTATCCGGCCGTTGTCCGCCTTTTGACGCTGTTTTCACGGGCTTTCCACGTTCCAACGTGTCCTGTGCATCCAAAGTGAGACAGTCCTGCAAGTGTTCATCCCCAATATCTGATCCAGGTGAGTGTTTGGCCATCATTGCTTCGTAAATTTTCAAGCCAGACATGGTGACAGGCTGGTTCCAGTGTCCCTCTGTGGAATTAGTATCCCTCCTTGGATCCCTCACTTCTCATCATCTAAAGTTGGACTTCATTTTGAGAATCAGAGATCTCTGCCTTCACTCAAGATGTTGTTTCCAGATACATTAGTCTCGTTTGAGATTTGAAATTCTACCCATTAATGTCGTTTCCGGTGCATATCCCTTATTGGCTTTCTTTTGAATCCAAGATGGACTCGTGTTGATACGGACATAGTTAAGTTTACCTGCTCTGTCATGATGTCTACCGAATAATTATTCACATACCTGCTATTGTTCAGCATTTCAGTTGCTTTCTGAACACGGAGAATCACAGGTCTTTTGTTTGTGCCTGCCCAATAAGCCTATCTAGGGCCATCCTCCATTTCTAATTTCTTGCCTTCCGGACTTGTTAGAAAGTTCCCATGCTCTTCTTCTCCTTCTCCTTCTCCCTCTTCTCCTCCTACTTCTTCTTCTACAACTTCTTTCCCTTCCTCTTCCTCTTTTGTATATTCCTTCTCCTGCTTCTTCATTCATCCTCTCCTGCTTCTCTCTCTCATTCTTCTTCTTTTTCACCTCTTTTCTTCCTTCTTTCTTCTTCTTTATAATAGAAACAATGAAATTCACGAGGTGCGAATTTCCAAGAATGGTTTTGAGAATGGTAGTTCCTGCAGATTGGAAAGGGTTTGCTTCTGATATTCCGGCGACAAGTAGTGAGACTGCATGGTGCGAGGAGGTTTGAGTAGGGAAGCAGAGCATTTCCAAGAATCCATGATCGCAAGTCCGTGGGAGGTGCTTCCAACACTTGGCAGTTGTCCCCACCAAAGGGCCCAGGTGTGAGGTGTGCTGGACACGGTCACTCAGCCAGCATGGCTCCACATGGAGTCGGAAAGAGCTGGCTTCCAATTGTGCCACTGTGGCTTATGAGTTCTGAGTCCTGTGGCCAAATGGCACCTGGAGTCGCTTCATGAAGTGTGCGATGAGCTCTTGGGGCTGTGGCTGAGTGTGCTGGGGCCGGTGCCAGCCTACAGGGAGGAATCGGTCAGCGGCCCCTGCTCTCATGGCGGTGATGCAGCCCCTGCACCGGGTGCCGGTTGGCCCAGGGTCCGGCCTGACTCCGGGGAACGGGGAGGCGGTGTCACAGGAGCCGAGATGTCGGGCCTTGAGGCGACCGGGCAGGGCCACGGGCTTCAGTGGCGAGCAGCGCCCGGTGCGGACGGCGTGTCGGGCCGTTGGCCTGCAGGGGAGGTGGCACGTAGGCGCGTGCGAGGCCGGGGCACGAACCAAGTTCTGAGGGACGCGCCGCGCGGGCTTGGCTTGGCTGTGCATTCGACCAGAGCCGCGAGGATGTGTGGAGTATGGAGGCCTTGGGGCGGGGGGCGTGTGACGTGGCCGTCGGGGTCGTGTGTGATTGGATCCCGTGACGGAAAATGGCCTCCTGCTGCTCTATGCGCGTCACCATGGAGACCAGGTTCGTGGGACCCCTTTATTCGGTCAGCCGTGAGCTGACGCCGGGCTTGTCGCTGCGGATCTGGGGCCCAGCGGACAGTGGGAGACGCCTGGAGACACTCGGGCTCGGTCCGAAGCCAGGGTGCGGCGGGCTCGTGAGGCTCAGAGGCCGCGGACGCCTTTAAACATCCCGCGCCGCGAGGGGCAGCCCGGCCGAGAGCGTCGGCCGGGCCCGAGGGTCCCCAGCGTGAGGTCGAGAGGCCCGGGATCGAGGAGCCGTTTCTTGCCGAGCCCCCGTGTGCCCGCCCCAGGAACGGGAGCAGGTCAGCGTGAGGACCACACGGTCCCTGGCGTCCGGTGTCGGGGGCAGCCAGTTGAGGCGAGCCGGCGGGTTCCGCTTGGCGCTGGCCGTCCCGGGGAGATCGGGCTGGGGAAGGTGCCCAGAGAGGGTCCCCGCTGGTTTGCCGGGCCCGCGGGTTCTCCGGGGAGAGGGCGTGTGAAGCCCCTCGGGAAAGGGAGGAAGCGTTAGTCGGGGAAGGGGCCAGGGCAGCCCGGCCTGGGCCAGGCTTCTCTGCCCGGAAGGAGGAAGTAGCTCGGGCCATGGCCCCGCCCCTGCTTTTGCTTGGCCCAGCTCCAGGCCTCTTTAGGCCACACCCTCCCGCCGCCCAGACATGCGGTCCGCTGTATGATATTTCTTTGTGGACGGGATCAGCTTGCGGACCCTGAAGGGAAAATGGGAGCAATTTCTTGGCCTAGGGAACGGTCAGAAAGACCTGGCCGGCAGAAACAAACAAGACGAATCACCACAAAACACAACAAGACCACCGCCCCCCAAACCAAAGCCAAACCAACCCCATCCTACCGTCCACCAACGATGAGAAACATAGGTCAAGACTCACGAGAATATCATGAAACTGTATCTTGGAAACAGACATGAGAAAGGTGTCCTTTCCCCAGTTCAGGCAGAGGTGAACATCAAGATTTAAATCAAAAATCAAACGGTCAAAATCCCCACAGAAAATGAGCAGTTCCGGACAAGGGTCCGAAGAAACCGAAATTGCCAACAGAGAGGGAAAAGATGCTGAACCTTACTGACAACCAGAGAAATGCACACCGAGAGGGTCACGTTCTCCCTGAGAAGTTGCCCAGAGTGAAAAGATAGTGATCCATGACATGCGCTAGTGTGCGGGACCATTGACTGGGTGGGACACGTGTCCTCGTGCATCACTTTAAGAACATGAAGCGGTACCAGGTTCTGAAGGGCAAGTCGACAATACGGATTAGATACATGAAACACGCAGCCACGGAGCAGTCCCCTGTTGGGGATTTGCACGGTAAAAATAGTCATCGAATTTCACCAAGATTCAGACTCAGATAAAGGTACTTGGATATATTTTACATAGTATAGAAAGGGTGACCATTGCAAGATATTTTCTTTTTTATCATGGCCAAAGAAAAAAGATAGAAAGAAAAAGAAGAGAAGAGAAAATGAAATGCAAAATAAGAGCCAAAGCTTGCAGTAAACCAAGTATCTGAACAGAATGAAATTACAAATATTATCAACTCACTAAATAATTAATTAATTGGTTCATTCATTTCCTTACTTACTGAATGACCTGTTTATGTAATTTTTATTCATTCGTTCGTTCGTTCGTTCGTTCATTTATATATTTATTTTTTTATTCATTTCCAGGAAATGAAATTTAAAAATAAGAGCCAAAACCTGTAGCAAATCAAGTATGCGAACGGGGTCAAATTTCAAATATTATCAATTCACTAAGTAATTAATTAAGTTGTTCATTCATTTACTTACTTACTGATAGACCTGTTTATTTACTTTTTATTCATTCATTCGTTTATTTATTTATTTATTTATTCCTGCATTTCCAGGAAATGAAATCCAAAACTAAGAGCCAAAACTTGTAGCAAACCAAGTATCTGAACAGGGTCAAATTACAAACATTATCAACTCACTAAATAATTAATTAATTGGTACATTCATTTCTGTACTTACTGATTGACATGTTTAATTACTTTTTATTCAGTCGTTTATTTATTTGTTTATTTATTCAATCATTTCCAGGAAATGAAATAAAAAACTAAGAGCCAAAACCTGTAGCAAACCAAGTATCTGAACAGGGTAAAATCACAAACATTATCAACTGACTAAATAATTAATTAATTTGTTCATTCATTGCTTTACTTACTGATTGACCTATTTTTTTACTTTTTCTTCATTCATTCATTCATTCTTTAATTTATTTAATTATTTATTTATTCATTTCCAGGAAATGAAATCCAAAACTAAAAGCCAAAATCTGTAGCAAACCAAGTATTTGAACAGCGTCAAATTACAGATATTATCAACTCACTAATTAAGTAATCAATCAATTAATTAAATAATCTGTTCAGACCATTTCTTGTTCCCTTATTGACCTGTTTATTCCTTAATTTTTAATTTGGTTGTTTGTTGATTTATTTCCTGATTACTTATTTTGATTGTTAGTTTGTTTGTGATTTCTTTTGTTTGTATCCCAAAGTCATGTGATGATGGTTGGAGAAAGCTAGAGTCAGGTGTGAAAACCAGATTCCCGGTTAACACCACCAGAGCAGAAAGGGTGACTTGACTCGGAGGGAACTCATGCACCCTGCCCTTTCGTTGACCCCTGCTCAGGATGGCAGAACTTCGAGTTTCTGGGAATGTGAGCTGCTGGGTCTTTTTCGTTTCTTTCTTTCTTTGTCCCTTCGTGGGGATTCTCCATGTTTTCCAATGGGCACGGATTCATTTTGAGGCCTCAGGAAGGTGCAGTGTCTCTCAATACAGAAGGAACAGCCAGGCCCGATGTTCCCTAGCCCTGCAGAGTCACGAGGCATTCTTCTGTGCTGCCACCAGAGGGCAGCAAAAGCTCAGCCAAGGTCAGCCCTGGGTGGGAGCTGAACACTGCTGTTGGGAGCTCAGTGCTCTTGACAACTTCCTGACAGGAATCAATTTGGCGCGGCTTGGGTTTTCGGATCAATTGACTGATACTCACTGCAGGAATTATCTATTGGAGAAAACACAAGTCGCCTGGAGACTCACTATGCAGATCCAAGCAAGGCTGGCAAACGGGCCTTTGTCCTTGCTTTTAGTGCTATGTGATGGGTAGAGGGTTCCCACATTCTGAAAATTCTTGTGACCCCGGTATAGGTTTTTAACCTGCCCTTGATCTCGAATGTCTCTGTAGCAGTATTCTGTCTTTTAAATTTTATTTTTTTTTTTTGGATGTATGTTTTTCCAAAGGTTGCTTCGGTATCCGGCCGTTGTCCGCCTTTTGACGCTGTTTTCACGGGCTTTCCACGTTCCAACGTGTCCTGTGCATCCAAAGTGAGACAGTCCTGCAAGTGTTCATCCCCAATATCTGATCCAGGTGAGTGTTTGGCCATCATTGCTTCGTAAATTTTCAAGCCAGACATGGTGACAGGCTGGTTCCAGTGTCCCTCTGTGGAATTAGTATCCCTCCTTGGATCCCTCACTTCTCATCATCTAAAGTTGGACTTCATTTTGAGAATCAGAGATCTCTGCCTTCACTCAAGATGTTGTTTCCAGATACATTAGTCTCGTTTGAGATTTGAAATTCTACCCATTAATGTCGTTTCCGGTGCATATCCCTTATTTGCTTTCTTTTGAATCCAAGATGGACTCGTGTTGATACGGACATAGTTAAGTTTACCTGCTCTGTCATGATGTCTACCGAATAATTATTCACATACCTGCTATTGTTCAGCATTTCAGTTGTTTTCTGAACATGGAGAATCACAGGTCTTTTGTTTGTGCCTGCCCAATAAGCCTATCTAGGGCCACCCTCCATTTCTAATTTCTTGCCTTCCGGACTTGTTAGAAAGTTCCCATGCTCTTCTTCTCCTTCTCCTTCTCCCTCTTCTCCTCCTACTTCTTCTTCTACAACTTCTTTCCCTTCCTCTTCCTCTTTTGTATATTCCTTCTCCTGCTTCTTCATTCATCCTCTCCTGCTTCTCTCTCTCATTCTTCTTCTTTTTCACCTCTTTTCTTCCTTCTTTCTTCTTCTTTATAATAGAAACAATGAAATTCACGAGGTGCGAATTTCCAAGAATGGTTTTGAGAATGGTAGTTCCTGCAGATTGGAAAGGGTTTGCTTCTGATATTCCGGCGACAAGTAGTGAGACTGCATGGTGCGAGGAGGTTTGAGTAGGGAAGCAGAGCATTTCCAAGAATCCATGATCGCAAGTCCGTGGGAGGTGCTTCCAACACTTGGCAGTTGTCCCCACCAAAGGGCCCAGGTGTGAGGTGTGCTGGACACCGGTCACTCAGCCAGCATGGCTCCACATGGAGTCGGAAAGAGCTGGCTTCCAATTGTGCCACTGTGGCTTATGAGTTCTGAGTCCTGTGGCCAAATGGCACCTGGGTCGCTCGCGAAGTGTGCGATGAGCTCTTGGGGCTGTGGCTGAGTGTGCTGGGGCCGGTGCCAGCCTACAGGGAGGAATCGGTCAGCGGCCCCTGCTCTCATGGCGGTGATGCAGCCCCTGCACCGGGTGCCGGTTGGCCCAGGGTCCGGCCTGACTCCTGGGAACGGGGAGGCGGTGTCACAGGAGCCGAGATGTCGGAGCGCGGGGGCGACCGGGCAGGGCGACGGGGCTTCAGTGGCGAGCAGCGCCGGTGCGGACGGCGTGTCGGGGCCGTGGGCCTGCAAGGGAGGTGGCACGTAGGCGCGTGCGAGGCCGGGGCGCGAGCCAAGCTGTGAGGGACGCGCCGCGCCGGCTTGGCTTGGCTGTGGATTCGGCGAGAGGCGCGAGGATGCGTGGAGCACGGAGCGCGCGGGGCGGCGGGCGTGTGACGTGGCCGTCGGGGTCGTGTGTGATTGGATCCCGTGACGGAAAATGGCCTCCTGCTGCTCTATGCGCGTCACCATGGAGACCAGGTTCGTGGGACCCCTTTATTCGGTCAGCCGTGAGCTGACGCCGGGCTTGTCGCTGCGGATCTGGGTCCCAGCGGACAGTGGGAGACGCCTGGAGACGCTCGGGCTCGGTCCGAAGCCAGGGTGCGGCGGGCTCGTGAGGCTCAGAGGCCGCGGACGCCTTTAAACGTCCCGCGCCGCGAGGGGCAGCCCGGCCGAGAGCGTCGGCCGGGCCCGAGGGTCCCCAGCGTGAGGTCGAGAGGCCCGGGATCGAGGAGTCGTTTCTTGCCGAGCCCCCGTGTGCCCGCCCCAGGAACGGGAGCAGGTCAGCGTGAGGACCACACGGTCCCTGGCGTCCGGTGTCGGGGGCAGCCAGTTGAGGCGAGCCGGCGGGTTCCGCTTGGCGCTGGCCGTCCCGGGGAGATCGGGCTGGGGAAGGTGCCCAGAGAGGGTCCCCGCTGGTTTGCCGGGCCCGCGGGTTCTCCGGGGAGAGGGCGTGTGAAGCCCCTCGGGAAAGGGAGGAAGCGTTAGTCGGGGAAGGGGCCAGGGCAGCCCGGCCTGGGCCAGGCTTCTCTGCCCGGAAGGAGGAAGTAGCTGGGGCCATGGCCCCGCCCCTGCTTTTGCTTGGCCCAGCTCCAGGCCTCTTTAGGCCACACCCTCCCGCCGCCCAGACATGCGGTCCGCTGTATGATATTTCTTTGTGGACGGGATCAGCTTGCGGACCCGGAAGGGAAAATGGGAGCAATTTCTTGGCCTAGGGAACGGTCAGAAAGACCTGGCCGGCAGAAACAAACAAGACGAATCACCACAAAACACAACAAGACCGCCGCCCCCCAAACCAAAGCCAAACCAACCCCATCCTACCGTCCACCAACGATGAGAAACATAGGTCAAGACTCACAAAAATATCAAGAAACTGTATCTTAGAAACAGACATGAGAATCGTGTCCTTTCCCCAGTTCAGGCAGAGGTGAACATCAAGATTTAAATCAAAAATCAAACGGTCAAAATCCCCACAGAAAATGAGCAGTTCTGGACAAGGGTCCAAAGAAACCGAAATTGCCAACAGAGAGGGAAGAGATGCTGAACCTTACTGACAACCAGAGAAATGCACACCGAGAGGGTCACGTTCTCCCTGAGAAGTTGCCCAGAGTGAAAAGATAGTGATCCATGACATGCGCTAGTGTGCGGGACCATTGACTGGGTGGGACACGTGTCCTCGTGCATCACTTTAAGAACATGAAGCGGTACAAGTTTCTGAAGGGCAAGTGGACAATACGGATTAGATACATGAAACACGCAGCCACGGAGCAGTCCCCTGTTGGGGATTTGCACGGTAAAAATAGTCACCGAATTTCACCAAGATTCAGACTCAGATAAAGGTACTTGGATATATTTTACATAGTATAGAAAGGGTGACCATTGCACGATTTTTTCTTTTTTTATCATGGCCAAAGAAAAAAGATAGAAAGAAAAAGAAGAGAAGAGAAAATGAGATGAAAAAAAGGAGCCAAAGCTTACAGCAAACCAAGTAGCTGAACAGGGTCAAATTACAAATATTATCAACTCACTAAATAATTAATTAATTGGTTCATTCATTTCCTTACTTACTGATTGATCTGTTTATGTACTTTTTATTCATTCATTCACTCATCCGTTCGTTCTTTTATTTATTTATTTATTCATTCATTCATTCATTCATTCATTCATTCATTCATTTCCCGGAAATGAAATCTAAAAATGAGAGGCAGAACCTGTAGCAAACCAAGTATCCGAACAGGGTCAAATCACAAACTTTATCAACTCACTAGTTAATTAATTAATCAATTAATTAATTAAATAATCTATTCATTGCCTTCCTTACTCACTTATTGACTTGGTTGTTTCTTCCTTTTTTATTGTTTGTCTGTTGATTTATTTCCTGATGACTTATTTTGTTTGCTAGTTTGTTTGTGATTTCTTTTGTTTGTATCCCAAAGTCATGTGATGATGGTTGGAGAAAGCTAGAGTCAGGTGTGAAAACCAAATTCCCGGTTAACACCACCAGAGCAGAAAGGGTGACTTGACTCGGAGGGAACTCATGCACCCTGCCCTTTCGTTATCCCCTGCTCAGGATGGCAGAACTTTGAGTTTCTGGGAAAGTGAGCTGCTGGGTCTTTTTCTTTTCTTTCTTTCTTTGTCCCTTCGTGGGGATTCTCCATGTTTTCTAATGGGCAGGGATTCATTTTGAGGCCTCAGGAAGGTGCAGTGTCTGTCAGTAGACAAGGAACAGCCAGGCCGGATGTTCCCTAGCCCTGCAGAGTCACGAAGCATTCTTCTGTGCTGCCACGAGAGGGCAGCAAAAGCTCAGCCAAGGCCAACCCTGGGTGGGAGCTGAACACTGCTGTTGGGAGCTCAGTGCTCTTGACGTTTTCCTGACAGAAAGCAATTCAGCGCGGCTTGGGTTTTCGGATCAACTGACTGATACTCATTGTAGGAATTGATATATTGGAGAAAACACAAGTCGCCTGGAGACTCACTATGCAGATCCAAGCAAGGCTGACCAACGGGACTTTCTCTTCGCATTCAGTGCTATGTGATGGAGAGAGGAATCCACACGTTTTGATATTCTTGTTTTCCCGGTACAGGTTTTCTAAGCTGCCCTTTCAAATCAAATGTCTCTGAAGCCATTTCTTTTTTTGATGCATGCTTTTCCAAATATTGCCTCGGTTTCCAGCCGTGGGACGCCTTGCAACGTGCCTGACTGATTGCGAGTGGCCACACTGAGGCTGTTCTCACTGGCTTTCCACGATCCAAAGTGTCCAGTGCATAAAAAGTGAAACACTGTCACGAAACTGGTCATCCCTCACGTCTCATCACGGTGACAGTTTTGCCATCGTTGCTTCATCAATTTTCATGCCAGAAATGGTAACAGGTCGCTTCCACCACTCTTCTGTGGAATGAATATGTCTCCTTTGATGCCGAAATCGCCATCATCAAAAGTGCTTTTCATTTTGACAATCATTGATCTGTGCTTCCTCCAGAAATTTCTTCTCTGGACTCTATTGTCTGCCTTGAGATTTGAAATTCTCCCCGTCAAGGTAGTTTCCGGTGCCTATCGTTCATTCGCATTGTTTTGATTCCAACATTGACCCGTATCGATACAGACCTGCGTCATTTTACATGCTCTGTTATGATTTATACAGAAAAAGTATTCACAGACTTGCTATTGCTCAGCATTTCGGTGGATTTCTAAACACCGAGAATCACGGGTCTTTTGTTCGGGCCTGTCCCCTGAAGCCTATCTAGGGCCTCACCCACCCTTCTAAATTGTTGGCTCCTGGACTTGTTAGAAATTTCAGCTCCTCTTCATTTCCATTCTCCTCCTCCTCCCCCTCCTCCTCCTCTTCCTTCTCCTCCTCCTCCTCCTCCTCCTCCTGCTTCTCCTTTTCCCCCCTCCTCCTCCTCCTGCTTCTCCTTCTCCTGCTTCTCCTTCTCTTCTTTCTTTTCTTCCTTCTCTTTCCCCCTTTTTTCTTCTTCTTCTTGAAAAGAAAAAATTGAACTTCACAAAGTGAGAAATCGCAAGAATGGTAATATGGACGGTTCATTCCTGCTGATCGGAACGCGTTTGGTTCTCTGGTTCCGGCAAGCAGCAGTTAGCTTGCATGCTACGTGTAGTTGTGAGGAGGGGAGCACAGGACTTGTCGGAATTCGTGGTCCCGGGTCCGTGTGAGGTGCTTGCAACACGTGGCAGCCATGCCTGCCAACCGGCCCAGGTGTGAGTGGTGCTGTGGACCGCTCACTCGGCCAAGAATGGCTCCACATGGAGTCGGAAAGTGCTGGCTTCCAATTGTGCCGCTGTGGCTTATGAGATCTGAGTCCTGTGGCCAAATGGCACCTGGGTCGCTCGCGAAGTGTGCGATGAGCTTTTCGGGCTGTGGCGGAGTGTGGTGGGGCCCGGTGGCACCCTACGGGGAGGAATTGGTCAGCGGCCCCTGCTCTCATGGCGGTGATGGAGCCCCTGCACCGGGTGCCGCTTGGCTTAGGGTCCGGCCTGACTCCTGGGAGCGGGGAGGCGGTGTCGCAGGAGCCGAGATGTCGGAGCGCGTGGGCGACCGGGCAGGGCGACGGGGCGTCAGTGGCGAGCAGCGCCCGTGCGGACGGCGTGTCGGGGCCGTGGGCCTGCAAGGGAGGTGGCACGTAGGCGTGTGCGAGGCCGGGGCGCGAGCCAAGCTGTGAGGGACGCGCCGCGCCGGCTTGGCTTGGCTGTGGATTCGGCGAGAGGCGCGAGGATGCGTGGAGCACGGAGCGCGCGGGGCGGGGGGCGTGTGACGTGGCCGTCGGGGTCGTCTGTGATTGGATCGCGTGACGGAAATGGCCTCCTGGTGCTCTATGCGCGTCACCATGGAGACCAGCTTCGTGGGACCCCTTTATTCGGTCAGCCGTGAGCTGACGCCGGGCTTCTCGCTGCGGATCTGGGTCCCAGCGGACAGTGGGAGACGCCTGGAGCCACTCGGGCTCGGTCCGAAGCCAGGGTGCGGCGGGCTCGTGAGGCTCAGAGGCCGCGGACGCCTTTAAAAGTCCCGCGCCGCGAGGGACAGCGCGGCTGAGAGCGTCGGCCCGGCCAGAGGGTCCCCAGCGTGAGGTCGAGAGGACAGGGATCGAGGAGTCGTTTCTTGCCGAGCCCCCGTGTGCCCGCCCCAGTAACGGGAGCAGGTCAGCGTGAGGACCACACGGTCCCCGGCGTCCGGTGACGGGGGCAGCCATTTGAGGCGAGCCGGTGGGTTCCGCTTGGCGCTGGCTGTCCCGGCGAGATCGGGCTGGGGAAGGTGCCCAGAGAGGGTCCCCGCTGGTTTGCCGGACCCGCGGGTTCTCCGGGAAGAGGGCGTGTGAAGCCCCTCGGGAAAGGGAGGAAGCGTTAGTCGGGGAAGGGGCCAGGGCAGCCCGGCCTGGGCCAGGCTTCTCTGCCCGGAAGGAGGAAGTAGCTCCGGCCATGGCCCCGCCCCTGCTTTTCCTTGGCCCAGCTCCAGGCCTCTTTAGGCCACACCCTCCCGCCGCCCAGACACGCGGTCCGCTGTATGATATTTCTTTGTGGACGGGATCAGCTTGCGGACCCGGAAGGGAAAATGGGAGCAATTTCTTGGCCTAGGGAACGGTCAGAAAGACCTGGCCGGCAGAAACAAACAAGACGAATCACAACAAAACACAACAAGACCACCGCCCCCCAAACCAAAGCCAAACCAACCCCATCCTACCGTCCACCAACGATGAGAAACATAGGTCAAGACTCACAAAAATATCATGAAACTGTATCTTGGAAACAGACATGAGAAAGGTGTCCTTTCCCCAGTTCAGGCAGAGGTGAACATCAAGATTTAAATCAAAAATCAAACGGTCAAAATCCCCACAGAAAATGAGCAGTTCCGGACAAGGGTCCGAAGAAACCGAAATTGCTAACAGAGAGGGAACAGATGCTGAACCTTACTTACAACCAGAGAAATGCACACCGAGAGGGTCACGTTCTACCTGAGAAGTTGCCCAGAGTGAAAAGATAGTGATCCATGACATGCGCTAGTGTGCGGGACCATTCACTGGGTGGGACACGTGTCCTCGTGCATCACTTTAAGAACATGAAGCGGTACAAGTTTCTGAAGGGCAAGTCGACAATACGGATTAGAGACATGAAACACGCAGCCACGGAGCAGTCCCCTGTTGGGGATTTGCACGGTAAAAATAGTCATCGAATTTCACCAAGATTCAGACTCAGATAAAGGTACTTGGATATATTTTACATAGTATAGAAAGGGTGACCATTGCAAGATATTTTCTTTTTTATCATGGCCAAAGAAAAAAGATAGAAAGAAAAAGAAGAGAAGAGAAAATGAAATGAAAAAAAGGAGCCAAAGCTTACAGCAAACCAAGTATCTGAACAGGGTCAAAGCACTAACATTATCAACTCACTCAATAATTCATTAATTGGTTCATTCATTTCCTTACTTACTGATTGACCTGTTTATGTACTTTTTATTCATTAATTCACTCAGCCGTTCGTTCATTTATTTATTTATTTATTCATTTATTCATTTCCCGGAAATGAAATCCAAAAATGAGAACCAGAACCTGTAGCAAACCAAGTATCCGAACAGGGTCAAATTACAAATTTATCAACTCACTAATTAATTAATTAATCAATTAATTAATTAAATAATCTATTCATTCCCTTCCTTACTCACTTATTGACTTGGTTGTTTCTTCATTTTTTCTTCTTTGTCTGTTGATTTATTTCCTGATGACTTATTTTGTTTGTTAGTTTGTTTGTGATTTCTTTTCTTTGTATCCCAGAGTCATGTGAGGATGGTTGGAGAAAGCTACAGTCAGGTGTGAAAACCAAATTCCCGGTTAACACCACCAGAGCAGAAAGGGTGACTTGATTCGGAGGGAAGTCATGCACCCTGCCCTTTCGTTATCCCCTGCTCAGGATGGCAGAACTTTGAGTTTCTGGGAAAGTGAGCTGCTGGGCCTTTTTCTTTTCTTTCTTTCTTTGTCCCTTCGTGGGGATTCTCCATGTTTTCTAATGGGTAGGGATTCATTTTGAGGCCTCAGGAAGGTGCAGTGTCTGTCAGGAGACAAGGAACAGCCAGGCCCGATGTTCCCTAGCCCTGGAGGGTCACGAAGCATTCTTCTGTGCTGCCGCGAGAGGGCAGCAGAAGCTCAGCCGAGGCCAACCCTGGGTGGGAGCTGAACACTGCTGTTGGGAGCTCAGTGCTCTTGACCTGTTCCTCACAGAAAGCAATGGGCAGGGTTGGGTTTGCGGATCAGTTGACTGATACTCACTGCAGGAATTGATCTATTGGAGAAAACACAAGTCGCCTGGAGACTCACTATGCAGATCCAAGCAAGGCTGACCGACGGGCCTTTGTCCTCGCATTCAGGGCTATGTGATGGAGAGAGGAATCCACACGTTTTGATATTCTTGTGTCCCCGGTACAGGTTTTCTAAGCTGCCCTTTCAAATCAAACGTCTCTGAAGCAGTTTCTTTCCTTAAAAAATAAAAAAAATTTTTTTTTGATGCATGTTTTTCCAAAGATTGCCTCGGTTTCCAGCCGTGGGACGCCTTGCAACGTGCCTGACTGATTGCGAGTGGCCACACTGAGGCTGTTTTCACTGGCTTTCCACGATCCAAAGTGTCCAGTGCATAAAAAGTGAGACACAGTCACGAAACTGGTCATCCCTCACGTCTCATCCCGGTGAGTGTTTTGCCATCGTTGCTTCGTCAATTTTCAAGTCAGAAATGGTAGCAGGTCGCTTCCACGATTCTTCTGTGGAATGAATATGTCTCCTTTGATGCCGAAATCGCCATCATCAAAAGTGCTTTTCATTTTGACAATCATTGATCTGTGCTTCCTCCAGAAATTTCTTCTCTGGACTCTATTGTCTGCCTTGAGATTTGAAATTCTCCCCGTCAAGGTAGTTTCCGGTGCCTATCGTTCATTCGCATTGTTTTGATTCCAACATTGACCCGTATCGATACAGACCTGCGTCATTTTACATGCTCTGTTATGATTTATACAGAAAAAGTATTCACAGACTTGCTATTGCTCAGCATTTCGGTGGATTTCTAAACACCGAGAATCACGGGTCTTTTGTTCGGGGCTGTCCCTGAAGCCTATCTAGGGCCTCACCCACCCTTCTAAATTGTTGGCTCCTGGACTTGTTAGAAATTTCAGCTCCTCTTCATTTCCATTCTCCTCCTCCTCCCCCTCCTCCTCCTCTTCCTTCTCCTCCTCCTCCTCCTCCTGCTTCTCCTTCTCCTGCTTCTCCTGCTTCTCCTTCTCTTCTTTCTTTTCTTCCTTCTCTTTCCCCCTTTTTTCTTCTCGTTCTTGAAAAGAAAAAATTGAACTTCACAAAGTGAGAAATCGCAAGAATGGTAATATGGACGGTTCATTCCTGCTGATCGGAACGCGTTTGGTTCTCTGGTTCCGGCAAGCAGCAGTTAGCTTGCATGCTACGTGTAGTTGTGAGGAGGGGAGCACAGGACTTGTCGGAATTCGTGGTCCCGGGTCCGTGTGAGGTGCTTGCAACACGTGGCAGCCGTGCCTGCCAACCGGCCCAGGTGTGAGTGGTGCTGTGGACCGCTCACTCGGCCAAGAATGGCTCCACATGGAGTCGGAAAGTGCTGGCTTCCAATTGTGCCGCTGTGGCTTATGAGATCTGAGTCCTGTGGCCAAATGGCACCTGGGTCGCTCGCGAAGTGTGCGATGAGCTTTTCGGGCTGTGGCGGAGTGTGGTGGGGCCCGGTGGCACCCTACGGGGAGGAATTGGTCAGCGGCCCCTGCTCTCCTGTCGGTGATGGAGCCCCTGCACCGGGTGCCGCTTGGCTTAGGGTCCGGCCTGACTCCTGGGAGCGGGGAGGCGGTGTCGCAGGAGCCGAGATTCGGAGCGCGTGGGCGACCGGGCAGGGCGACGGGGAGTCAGTGGCGAGCAGCGCCGGTGTGGACGACGTGTCGGGGCCGTGGGCCTGCAAGGGAGGTGGCACGTAGGCGCGTGCGAGGCCGGGGCGCGAGCCAAGCTGTGAGGGACGCGCCGCGCCGGATTCGGCGAGAGGCGCGAGGATGCGTGGAGCACGGAGCGCGCGGGGCGGGGGGCGTGTGACGTGGCCGTCGGGGTGGTGTGTGATTGGATCCCGTGACGGAAAATGGCCTCCTGCTGCTCTATGCGCGTCACCATGGAGACCAGCTTCGTGGGACCCCTTTATTCGGTCAGCCGTGAGCTGACGCCGGGTTTGTCGCTGCGGATCTGGGTCCCAGCGGACAGTGGGAGACGCCTGGAGACACTCGGGCTCGGTCCGAAGCCAGGGTGCGGCGGGCTCGTGAGGCTCAGAGGCCGCGGACGCCTTTAAACGTCCCGCACCGCGAGGGGCAGCCCGGCTGAGAGCGTCGGCCGGGCCCGCGGGTCCCCAGCGAGAGGTCGAGAGGCCCGGGATGGAGGAGTCGTTTCTTGCCGAGCCCCCGTGTGCCCGCCCCAGGAACGGGAGCAGGTCAGCGTGAGGACCACACGGTCCCTGGCGTCCGGTGACGGGGGCAGCCATTTGAGGCGAGCCGGTGGGTTCCGCTTGGCGCTGGCCGTCCCGGCGAGATCGGGCTGGGGAAGGTGCCCAGAGAGGGTCCCCGCTGGTTTGCCGGGCCCGCGGGTTCTCCGGGGAGAGGGCGTGTGAAGCCCCTCGGGAAAGGGAGGAAGCGTTAGTCGGGGAAGGGGCCAGGGCAGCCCGGCCTGGGCCAGGCTTCTCTGCCCGGAAGGAGGAAGTAGCTCGGGCCATGGCCCCGCCCCTGCTTCTGCCTGGCCCAGCTCCAGGCCTCTTTAGGCCACACCCTCCCGCCGCCCAGACATGCGGTCCGCTGTATGATATTTCTTTGTGGACGGGATCAGCTTGCGGACCCGGAAGGGAAAATGGGAGCAATTTCTTGGCCTAGGGAACGGTCAGAAAGACCTGGCCGGCAGAAACAAACAAGACGAATCACAACAAAACACAACAAGACCACCGCCCCCCAAACCAAAGCCAAACCAACCCCATCCTACCGTCCACCAACAATGAGAAACATAGGTCAAGACTCACAAAAATATCATGAAACTGTATCTTAGAAACAGACATGAGAATCGTGTCCTTTCCCCAGTTCAGGCAGAGGTGAACATCAAGATTTAAATCAAAAATCAAACGGTCAAAATCCCCACAGAAAATGAGCAGGTCGAGACAAGGGTCCAAAGAAACCGAAATTGCCAACAGAGAGGGAAAAGATGCTGAACCTTACTGACAACCAGAGAAATGCACACCGAGAGGGTCACGTTCTCCCTGAGAAGTTGCCCAGAGTGAAAAGATAGTGATCCATGACATGCGCTAGTGTGCGGGACCATTGACTGGGTGGGACACGTGTCCTCGTGCATCACTTTAAGAACATGAAGCGGTACCAGTTTCTGAAGGGCAAGTCGACAATTCGGATTAGATACATGAAACACGCTGCCACGGAGCAGTCCCCTGTTGGGGATTTGCATGGTAAAAATAGTCATCGAATTTCACCAAGATTCAGACTCAGATAAAGGTACTTGGATATAATTTCCATAGTATAGAAAGGGTGACCATTGCACGATTTTTTCTCTCTTATCATGGCCAAAGAAAAAAGATAGAAAGAAAAAGAAGAGAAGAGAAAATGAAATGAAAAAAAGGAGCCAAAGCTTACAGCAAAGCAAGTAGCTGAACAGGGTCAAATTACAAATATTATCAACTCACTAAATAATTAATTAATTGGTTCATTCATTTCCTTACTTACTGATTGACCTGTTTATGTACTTTTTATTCATTCATTCACTCAGCCGTTCGTTCATTTATTTATTTATTTATTCATTCATTCATTCATTCATTCATTCATTTCCCGGAAATGAAATCCAAAAATGAGCGGCAGAACCTGTAGCAAACCAAGTATCTGAACAGGGTCAAATCACAAACTTTATCAACTCACTAGTTAATTAATTAATCAATTAATTAATTAATCTATTCATTGCCTTCCTTACTCACTTATTGACTTGGTTGTTTCTTCCTTTTTTATTGTTTGTCTGTTGATTTATTTCCTGATGACTTATTTTGTTTGCTAGTTTGTTTGTGATTTCTTTTGTTTGTATCCCAAAGTCATGTGATGATGGTTGGAGAAAGCTAGAGTCAGGTGTGAAAACCAAATTCCCGGTTAACACCACCAGAGCAGAAAGGGTGACTTGACTCGGAGGGAACTCATGCACCCTGCCCTTTCGTTATCCCCTGCTCAGGATGGCAGAACTTTGAGTTTCTGGGAAAGTGAGCTGCTGGGTCTTTTTCTTTTCTTTCTTTCTTTGTCCCTTCGTGGGGATTCTCCATGTTTTCTAATGGGCAGGGATTCATTTTGAGGCCTCAGGAAGGTGCAGTGTCTGTCAGTAGACAAGGAACAGCCAGGCCGGATGTTCCCTAGCCCTGCAGAGTCACGAAGCATTCTTCTGTGCTGCCACGAGAGGGCAGCAAAAGCTCAGCCAAGGCCAACCCTGGGTGGGAGCTGAACACTGCTGTTGGGAGCTCAGTGCCCTTGACCTGTTCCTGACAGAAAGCAATGGGCACAGCTTGGGTTTGCGGATCAATTGACTGATACTCACTGCAGGAATTGATCTATTGGAGAAAACATAAGTCGCCTGGAGACTCACTATGCAGATCCAAGCAAGGCTGACCGACGGGCCTTTGTCTTCGCATTCAGGGCGATGTGATGGAGAGAGGAATCCACACGTTTTGATATTCTTGTGTCCCCGGTACAGGTTTTCTAAGCTGCCCTTTCACATCAAATGTCTCTGAAGCAGTTTCTTTCCTTAAAAAATAAAAAAAATTTTTTTTTGATGCATGTTTTTCCAAAGATTGCCTCGGTTTCCAGCCGTGGGACGCCTTGCAACGTGCCTGACTGATTGCGAGTGGCCACACTGAGGCTGTTTTCACTGGCTTTCCACGATCCAAAGTGTCCAGTGCATAAAAAGTGAGACACAGTCACGAAACTGGTCATCCCTCACGTCTCATCCCGGTGAGTGTTTTGCCATCGTTGCTTCGTCAATTTTCAAGTCAGAAATGGTAGCAGGTCGCTTCCACGATTCTTCTGTGGAATGAATATGTCTCCTTTGATGCCGAAATCGCCATCATCAAAAGTGCTTTTCATTTTGACAATCATTGATCTGTGCTTCCTCCAGAAATTTCTTCTCTGGACTCTATTGTCTGCCTTGAGATTTGAAATTCTCCCCGTCAAGGTAGTTTCCGGTGCCTATCGTTCATTCGCATTGTTTTGATTCCAACATTGACCCGTATCGATACAGACCTGCGTCATTTTACATGCTCTGTTATGATTGATACAGAAAAAGTATTCACAGACTTGCTATTGCTCAGCATTTCAATGGGTTTCTAAACACCGAGAATCAGGGGTCTTTTGTTCGGGCCTGTCCCCTGAAGCCTATCTAGGGCCTCACCCACCCTTCTAAATTGTTGCCTTCTGGACTTGTTAGAAATTTCAGCTCCTCTTCATTTCCATTCTCTTCCTCCTCCCCCTCCTCCTCCTCTTCCTTCTCCTCCTCCTCCTCCTCATCCTCCTGCTTCTCCTTTTTCCCCCTCCTCCTCCTCCTGCTTCTCCTTCTCCTGCTTCTCCTGCTTCTCCTCTCTTCTTTCTTTTCTTCCTTCTCTTTCCCCCTTTTTTCTTCTTGTTCTTGAAAAGAAAAAATTGAACTTCACAAAGTGAGAAATCGCAAGAATGCTAATATGGACGGTTCATTCCTGCTGATCGGAACGCGTTTGGTTCTCTGGTTCCGGCAAGCAGCAGTTAGCTTGCATGCTACGTGTGGTCGTGAGCAGGGGAGCACAGGACTTGTCGGAATTCGTGGTCCCGGGTCCGTGTGAGGTGCTTGCAACACGTGGCAGCCGTGCCTGCCAACCGGCCCAGGTGTGAGTGGTGCTGTGGACCGCTCACTCGGCCAAGAATGGCTCCACATGGAGTCGGAAAGTGCTGGCTTCCAATTGTGCCGCTGTGGCTTATGAGATCTGAGTCCTGTGGCCAAATGGCACCTGGGTCGCTCGCGAAGTGTGCGATGAGCTTTTCGGGCTGTGGCGGAGTGTGGTGGGGCCCGGTGGCACCCTACGGGGAGGAATTGGTCAGCGGCCCCTGCTCTCCTGTCGGTGATGGAGCCCCTGCACCGGGTGCCGCTTGGCTTAGGGTCCGGCCTGACTCCTGGGAGCGGGGAGGCGGTGTCGCAGGAGCCGAGATGTCGGAGCGCGTGGGCGACCGGGCAGGGCGACGGGGAGTCAGTGGCGAGCAGCGCCGGTGTGGACGACGTGTCGGGGCCGTGGGCCTGCAAGGGAGGTGGCACGTAGGCGCGTGCGAGGCCGGGGCGCGAGCCAAGCTGTGAGGGACGCGCCGCGCCGGATTCGGCGAGAGGCGCGAGGATGCGTGGAGCACGGAGCGCGCGGGGCGGGGAGCGTGTGACGTGGCCGTCGGGGTGGTGTGTGATTGGATCCCGTGACGGAAAATGGCCTCCTGCTGCTCTATGCGCGTCACCATGGAGACCAACCGTGGGACCCCTTTATTCGGTCAGCCGTGAGCTGACGCCGGGTTTGTCGCTGCGGATCTGGGTCCCAGGGGACAGTGCGAGATGCCTGGAGACACTTGGGCTCAGTGCGAAGCCAGGTTTTGGCAAGCTCGTGAGGCTCAGAAGCCGCGGACACCTTTAAACGTCCCGCGTAGCGAAAGACAGCCCGACTGATAGCGTCTGCTGGGCCAGAGGGTCCCCAGCGTGAGGTAGAGAGGCCCAGGATCGAGGAGTCGTTTCTTGCCGCGCCCCCATGTGCCCACCCCAGCAACCGAAACAGATCAGCGTGAAGACCACACGGTCCCTGGCGTCTGGTATCAGGGGCAGCCATTTGAGGCGAGCCGGTGGGTTCCGCTTGGCGCTGCCGGTCCCACGGAGATCGGGCTGGGGAAGGTGCCCAGAGAGGGTCCCAGCTGGTTTGCCGGGCCCGCGGGTTCTCCGGGGAGAGGGTGTGTGAAGCCCCTCGGGAAAGGGAGGAAGCGTTAGTCGGGGAAGGGGCGAAGGCAGCCCTGCATGGGCCAGGCTTCTCTGCCCGAAAGTAGGAAATAGCCCGGGTCATGGTCCCGCCCCTGATTCCGCTTGGCCCAGCTCCAGGCCTCTTTAGGCCACACCCTCCCGCCGCCCAGACATGCGGTCCGCTGTATGATATTTCTTTGTGGACGGGATCAGCTTGCGGACCCGGAAGGGAAAATGGGAGCAATTTCTTGGCCTAGGGAACGGTCAGAAAGACCTGGCCGGCAGAAACAAACAAGACGAATCACAACAAAACACAACAAGACCACCGCCCCCCAAACCAAAGCCAAACCAACCCCATCCTACCGTCCACCAACAATGAGAAACATAGGTCAAGACTCACAAGAATATCATGAAACTGTATCTTGGAAACAGACATGAGAAAGGAGTCCTTTCCCCAGTTGAGGCAGAGGTGAACATCAAGATTTAAATCAAAAATCAAACGGTCAAAATCCCCTCAGAAAATGAGCAGGTCGAGACAAGGGTCCAAAGAAACCGAAATTGCCAACAGAGAGGGAAAAGATGCTGAACCTTACTGACAACCAGAGAAATGCACACCGAGAGGGTCACGTTCTACCTGAGAAGTTGCCCAGAGTGAAAAGATAGTGATCCATGACATGCGCTAGTGTGCGGGACCATTGACTGGGTGGGACACGTGTCCTCGTGCATCACTTTAAGAACATGAAGCGGTACCAGTTTCTGAAGGGCAAGTCGACAATTCGGATTAGATACATGAAACACGCTGCCACGGAGCAGTCCCCTGTTGGGGATTTGCATGGTAAAAATAGTCATCGAATTTCACCAAGATTCAGACTCAGATAAAGGTACTTGGATATAATTTCCATAGTATAGAAAGGGTGACCATTGCACGATTTTTTCTCTCTTATCATGGCCAAAGAAAAAAGATAGAAAGAAAAAGAAGAGAAGAGAAAATGAAATGAAAAAAAGGAGCCAAAGCTTACAGCAAAGCAAGTAGCTGAACAGGGTCAAATTACAAATATTATCAACTCACTAAATAATTAATTAATTGGTTCATTCATTTCCTTACTTACTGATTGACCTGTTTATGTACTTTTTATTCATTCATTCACTCAGCCGTTCGTTCATTTATTTATTTATTCATTCATTCATTCATTCATTCATTCATTTCCCGGAAATGAAATCCAAAAATGAGCGGCAGAACCTGTAGCAAACCAAGTATCTGAACAGGGTCAAATCACAAACTTTATCAACTCACTAGTTAATTAATTAATCAATTAATTAATTAAATAATCTATTCATTGCCTTCCTTACTCACTTATTGACTTGGTTGTTTCTTCCTTTTTTATTGTTTGTCTGTTGATTTATTTCCTGATTACTTATTTTGTTTTTTAGTTTGTTTTTGATTTCTTTTGTTTGTATCCCAAAGTCATGTGATGACGGTTGGAGAAAGCTAGAGTCAGGCGTGAAAACCAAACTTCCAGTTAACACCACCAGAGCACAAAGGGTGACTTAACTTGGAGGGAACTCATGCACCCTGCCCTTTCGTTATCCCCTGCTCAGGATGGCAGAACATTGACTTTCTGGGAAAGTCAGCTGCTGGGTCTTTTTCTGTTCTTTCTTTCTTTGTCCCTTCGTGGGGATTCTCCATGTTTTCTAATGGGCAGGGATTCATTTTGAGGCCTCAGGAAGGTGCAGTGTCTGTCAGTAGACAAGGAACAGCCAGGCCCGATGTTCCCTAGCCCTGCAGAGTCACGAAGCATTCTTCTGTGCTGCCACGAGAGGGCAGCAAAAGCTCAGCCAAGGCCAACCCTGGGTGGGAGCTGAACACTGCTGTTGGGAGCTCAGTGCTCTTGACATGTTCCTGACAGAAAGCAATGGGCACAGCTTGGGTTTGCGGATCAATTGACTGATACTCACTGCAGGAATTGATCTATTGGAGAAAACACAAGTCGCCTGGAGACTCACTATGCAGATCCAAGCAAGGCTGACCGACGGGCCTTTGTCTTCGCATTCAGGGCGATGTGATGGAGAGAGGAATCCACACGTTTTGATATTCTTGTGTCCCCGGTACGGGTTTTCTAAGCTGCCCTTTCACATCAAATGTCTCTGAAGCAGTTTCTTTACTTAAAAAATAAAAAAAATTTTTTTTTGATGCATGTTTTTCCAAAGATTGCCTCGGTTTCCAGCCGTGGGACGCCTTGCAACGTGCCTGACTGATTGCGAGTGGCCACACTGAGGCTGTTTTCACTGGCTTTCCACGATCCAAAGTGTCCAGTGCATAAAAAGTGAGACACAGTCACGAAACTGGTCATCCCTCACGTCTCATCCCGGTGAGTGTTTTGCCATCGTTGCTTCGTCAATTTTCAAGTCAGAAATGGTAGCAGGTCGCTTCCACGATTCTTCTGTGGAATGAATATGTCTCCTTTGATGCCGAAATCGCCATCATCAAAAGTGCTTTTCATTTTGACAATCATTGATCTGTGCTTCCTCCAGAAATTTCTTCTCTGGACTCTATTGTCTGCCTTGAGATTTGAAATTCTCCCCGTCAAGGTAGTTTCCGGTGCCTATCGTTCATTCGCATTGTTTTGATTCCAACATTGACCCGTATCGATACAGACCTGCGTCATTTTACATGCTCTGTTATGATTGATACAGAAAAAGTATTCACAGACTTGCTATTGCTCAGCATTTCAGTGGGTTTCTAAACACCGAGAATCACGGGTCTTTTGTTCGGGCCTGTCCCCTGAAGCCTATCTAGGGCCTCACCCACCCTTCTAAATTGTTGCCTTCTGAACTTGTTAGAAATTTCAGCTCCTCTTCATTTCCATTCTCCTCCTCCTCCTCTTCCTTCTCCTCCTCCTCCTCCTCCTCCTCCTCCTGCTTCTCCTTTTTCCCCCTCCTCCTCCTCCTGCTTCTCCTTCTCCTGCTTCTCCTTCTCTTCTTTCTTTTTTTCCTTCTCTTTCCCCCTTTTTTCTTCTTGTTCTTGAAAAGAAACAATTGAACTTCACAAAGTGAGAAATCGCAAGAATGGTAATATGGACGGTTCATTCCTGCTGATCGGAACGCGTTTGGTTGTCTGGTTCCGGCAAATAGCAGTTAGCTTGCATGCTACGTGTAGTTGTGAGCAGGGGAGCACAGGACTTGTCGGAATCTGTAGTCCCGTGTCCGTGTGAGGTGCTTGCAATACGTGACTGCCGTTCCTGCCAATCAGCCCAGGTGTGAGTGGTGCTGTGGACCGCTCACTCGGCCAAGAATGGCTCCACATGGATTCGGAAAGTGCTGGCTTCCAATTGTGCCGCCTTGGCTTATGAGATCTGAGTCCTGTGGGCAAATGGCACCTGGGTCTCTCGCGAAGTGTGCGATGAGCTTTTCGGGCTGTGGCGGAGTGTCGTGGGGCCCGGTGGCAGCCTACGGGGAGGAATCGGCCAGCGGCCCCTGCTCTCATGGTGGTGATGGAGCCCCTCCACCGGGTGCCGGTTGGCCGAAGTTCTACCCTACTCCTGTGAACAGAAAGGCTGTGTCGCAGGAGCCGAGATGTCGGAGCGCGGGGGCGACCGGGCAGGGCGACGGGGCGTCAGTGCCGAGCAGCGCCCGTGTGGACGGCATGTCGGGGACGTTGGCCTGAAAAGGAGTTGGCACGTAGACGCGTGCGAGCCGGGGAGCGAGCCAAGCTGTGAGGGACGCGCCGCGCCGCCTTGGCTTGTCTGTGGATTCCGCGAGAGGCGCGAGGATGCGTGGAGCACGGAGCGTGCGGGACGGGGGGCGTGTGATGTGGCCGTCGAGGTCGTGTGTGATTGGATCCCGTGACGGAAAATGGCCTCCTGCTGCTCTATGCGCGTCACCATGGAGACCACCTTGGTGGGAACCCTTTATTTGGTCAGCCGTGAGCTGACGCCGGGCTTCTCGCTGTGGATCTGGGTCCCAGCGGACAGTGGGAGACGCCTGGAGACACTCGGGCTCGGTCCGAAGCCAGGGTGCGGCGGGCTCGTGAGGCTCAGAGGCCGCGGACGCCTTTAAACGTCCCGCACCGCGAGGGGCAGCCCGGCTGAGAGCGTCGGCCGGGCCCGCGGGTCCCCAGCGAGAGGTCGAGAGGCCCGGGATGGAGGAGTCGTTTCTTGCCGAGCCCCCGTGTGCCCGCCCCAGGAACGGGAGCAGGTCAGCGTGAGGACCACACGGTCCCTGGCGTCCGGTGTCGGGGGCAGCCATTTGAGGCGAGCCGGCGGGTTCCGCTTGGCGCTGGCCGTCCCGGGGAGATCGGGCTGGGGAAGGTGCCCAGAGAGGGTCCCCGCTGGTTTGCCGGGCCCGCGGGTTCTCCGGGGAGAGGGCGTGTGAAGCCCCTCGGGAAAGGGAGGAAGCGTTAGTCGGGGAAGGGGCCAGGGCAGCCCGGCCTGGGCCAGGCTTCTCTGCCCGGAAGGAGGAAGTAGCTCGGGCCATGGCCCCGCCCCTGCTTCCGCGTGGCCCAGCTCCAGGCCTCTTTAGGCCACACCCTCCCGCCGCCCAGACATGCGGTCCGCTGTATGATATTTCTTTGTGGACGGGATCAGCTTGCGGACCCGGAAGGGAAAATGGGAGCAATTTCTTGGCCTAGGGAACGGTCAGAAAGACCTGGCCGGCAGAAACAAACAAGACGAATCACAACAAAACACAACAAGACCACCGCCCCCCAAACCAAAGCCAAACCAACCCCATCCTACCGTCCACCAACAATGAGAAACATAGGTCAAGACTCACAAAAATATCATGAAACTGTATCTTAGAAACAGACATGAGAATCGTGTCCTTTCCCCAGTTGAGGCAGAGGTGAACATCAAGATTTAAATCAAAAATCAAACGGTCAAAATCCCCACAGAAAATGAGCAGGTCGAGACAAGGGTCCAAAGAAACCGAAATTGCCAACAGAGAGGGAAAAGATGCTGAACCTTACTGACAACCAGAGAAATGCACACCGAGAGGGTCACGTTCTACCTGAGAAGTTGCCCAGAGTGAAAAGATAGTGATCCATGACATGCGCTAGTGTGCGGGACCATTGACTGGGTGGGACACGTGTCCTCGTGCATCACTTTAAGAACATGAAGCGGTACCAGTTTCTGAAGGGCAAGTCGACAATTCGGATTAGATACATGAAACACGCTGCCACGGAGCAGTCCCCTGTTGGGGATTTGCATGGTAAAAATAGTCATCGAATTTCACCAAGATTCAGACTCAGATAAAGGTACTTGGATATAATTTCCATAGTATAGAAAGGGTGACCATTGCACGATTTTTTCTCTCTTATCATGGCCAAAGAAAAAAGATAGAAAGAAAAAGAAGAGAAGAGAAAATGAAATGAAAAAAAGGAGCCAAAGCTTACAGCAAAGCAAGTAGCTGAACAGGGTCAAATTACAAATATTATCAACTCACTAAATAATTAATTAATTGGTTCATTCATTTCCTTACTTACTGATTGACCTGTTTATGTACTTTTTATTCATTCATTCACTCAGCCGTTCGTTCATTTATTTATTTATTTATTCATTCATTCATTCATTCATTCATTCATTTCCCGGAAATGAAATCCAAAAATGAGCGGCAGAACCTGTAGCAAACCAAGTATCTGAACAGGGTCAAATCACAAACTTTATCAACTCACTAGTTAATTAATTAATCAATTAATTAATTAAATAATCTATTCATTGCCTTCCTTACTCACTTATTGACTTGGTTGTTTCTTCCTTTTTTATTGTTTGTCTGTTGATTTATTTCCTGATGACTTATTTTGTTTGCTAGTTTGTTTGTGATTTCTTTTGTTTGTATCCCAAAGTCCTGTGATGATGGGTGGAGAAAGCTAAAGTCAGGTAGGAAAACGAAGTTCACTGTTAACACCACCAGAGCAGAAAGGGTGACTTGACTCGGAGGGAACTCATGCACCCTGCCCTTTCGTTATCCCCTGCTCAGGATGGCAGAACTTTGAGTTTCTGGGAAAGTGAGCTGCTGGGTCTTTTTCTTTTCTTTCTTTCTTTGTCCCTTCGTGGGGATTCTCCATGTTTTCTAATGGGCAGGGATTCATTTTGAGGCCTCAGGAAGGTGCAGTGTCTGTCAGTAGACAAGGAACAGCCAGGCCGGATGTTCCCTAGCCCTGCAGAGTCACGAAGCATTCTTCTGTGCTGCCACGAGAGGGCAGCAAAAGCTCAGCCAAGGCCAACCCTGGGTGGGAGCTGAACACTGCTGTTGGGAGCTCAGTGCCCTTGACCTGTTCCTGACAGAAAGCAATGGGCACAGCTTGGGTTTGCGGATCAATTGACTGATACTCACTGCAGGAATTGATCTATTGGAGAAAACATAAGTCGCCTGGAGACTCACTATGCAGATCCAAGCAAGGCTGACCGACGGGCCTTTGTCTTCGCATTCAGGGCGATGTGATGGAGAGAGGAATCCACACGTTTTGATATTCTTGTGTCCCCGGTACAGGTTTTCTAAGCTGCCCTTTCACATCAAATGTCTCTGAAGCAGTTTCTTTCCTTAAAAAATAAAAAAAATTTTTTTTTGATGCATGTTTTTCCAAAGATTGCCTCGGTTTCCAGCCGTGGGACGCCTTGCAACGTGCCTGACTGATTGCGAGTGGCCACACTGAGGCTGTTTTCACTGGCTTTCCACGATCCAAAGTGTCCAGTGCATAAAAAGTGAGACACAGTCACGAAACTGGTCATCCCTCACGTCTCATCCCGGTGAGTGTTTTGCCATCGTTGCTTTGTCAATTTTCAAGCCAGAAATGGTAACAGGTCTTTTCCATGATTCCTCTGTGGAATGACTATGTCTCCATTGATCGCGAAATCGCCATCATCAAATGTGGTTTTCATTTTGACGATCATTGATCTGTCCTTCCTCCAGAAATTTCTTCTCTGGACTCTATTGTCTGCCTTGAGATTTGAAATTCTCCCCGTCAAGGTAGTTTCCGGTGCCTATCGTTCATTCGCATTGTTTTGATTCCAACATTGACCCGTATCGATACAGACCTGCGTCATTTTACATGCTCTGTTATGATTGATACAGAAAAAGTATTCACAGACTTGCTATTGCTCAGCATTTCAATGGGTTTCTAAACACCGAGAATCAGGGGTCTTTTGTTCGGGCCTGTCCCCTGAAGCCTATCTAGGGCCTCACCCACCCTTCTAAATTGTTGCCTTCTGGACTTGTTAGAAATTTCAGCTCCTCTTCATTTCCATTCTCTTCCTCCTCCCCCTCCTCCTCCTCTTCCTTCTCCTCCTCCTCCTCCTCCTCCTCCTGCTTCTCCTTTTTCCCCCTCCTCCTCCTCCTGCTTCTCCTTCTCCAGCTTCTCCTGCTTCTCCTCTCTTCTTTCTTTTCTTCCTTCTCTTTCCCCCTTTTTTCTTCTTGTTCTTGAAAAGAAAAAATTGAACTTCACAAAGTGAGAAATCGCAAGAATGCTAATATGGACGGTTCATTCCTGCTGATCGGAACGCGTTTGGTTCTCTGGTTCCGGCAAGCAGCAGTTAGCTTGCATGCTACGTGTAGTTGTGAGGAGGGGAGCACAGGACTTGTCGGAATTCGTGGTCCCGGGTCCGTGTGAGGTGCTTGCAACACGTGGCAGCCGTGCCTGCCAACCGGCCCAGGTGTGAGGTGTGCTGGACACCGGTCACTCAGCCAGCATGGCTCCACATGGAGTCGGAAAGAGCTGGCTTCCAATTGTGCCACTGTGGCTTATGAGTTCTGAGTCCTGTGGCCAAATGGCACCTGGGTCGCTCGCGAAGTGTGCGATGAGCTCTTGGGGCTGTGGCTGAGTGTGCTGGGGCCGGTGCCAGCCTACAGGGAGGAATCGGTCAGCGGCCCCTGCTCTCATGGCGGTGATGGAGCCCCTGCACCGGGTGCCGGTTGGCCCAGGGTCCGGCCTGACTCCTGGGAACGGGGAGGCGGTGTCACAGGAGCCGAGATGTCGGGCCTTGAGGCGACCGGGCAGGGCGGCAGGGCTTCAGTGGCGAGCAGCGCCCGGTGCGGACGGCGTGTCGGGGCCGTGGGCCTGCAAGGGAGGTGGCACGAGGCGCGCGGCGCAGGCGCGAGCCAAGCTGTGAGGGACGCGCCGCGCCGGCTTGGCTTGGCTGTGGATTCGGCGAGAGGCGCGAGGATGCGTGGAGCACGGAGCGCTTGTGGGCGGGGGGCGTGTGACGTGGCCGCCGGGGTCGTGTGTGATTGGATCCCGTGACGGAAAATGGCCTCCTGCTGCTCTATGCGCGTCACCATGGAGACCAGCTTCGTGGGACACCTTTATTCGGTCAGCCGTGAGCTGACGCCGGGCTTGTCGCTGCGGATCTGGGTCCCAGCGGACAGTGGGAGACGCCTGGAGACGCTCGGGCTCGGTCGAAGCCAGGGTGCGGCGGGCTCGTGAGGCTCAGAGGCCGCGGACGCCTTTAAACGTCCCGCGCCGCGAGGGGCAGCCCGGCCGAGGCGTCGGCCGGGCCCGAGGTCCCCAGCGTGAGGTCGAGAGGCCCGGGATCGAGGAGTCGTTTCTTGCCGAGCCCGTGTGCCCGCCCAGGAACGGGAGCAGGTCAGCGTGAGGACCACACGGTCCCTGGCGTCCGGTGTCGGGGGCAGCCAGTTGAGGCGAGCCGGCGGGTTCCGCTTGGCGCTGGCCGTCCCGGGGAGATCGGGCTGGGGAAGGTGCCCAGAGAGGGGCCCCGCTGGTGTGCCGGGCCCGCGGGTTCTCCGGGGAGAGGGCGTGTGAAGCCCCTCGCGAAAGGGAGGAAGCGTTAGTCGGGGAAGGGGCCAGGGCAGCCCGGCCTGGGCCAGGCTTCTCTGCCCGGAAGGAGGAAGTAGCTCGGGCCATGGCCCCGCCCCTGCTTTTGCTTGGCCCAGCTCCAGGCCTCTTTAGGCCACACCCTCCCGCCGCCCAGACATGCGGTCCGCTGTATGATATTTCTTTGTGGACGGGATCAGCTTGCGGACCCGGAAGGGAAAATGGGAGCAATTTCTTGGCCTAGGGAACGGTCAGAAAGACCTGGCCGGCAGAAACAAACAAGACGAATCACCACAAAACACAACAAGACCACCGCCCCCCAAACCAAAGCCAAACCAACCCCATCCTACCGTACATCAACGATGAGAAACATAGGTCAAGACTCACGAGAATATCATGAAACTGTATCTTGGAAACAGACATGAGAAAGGTGTCCTTTCCCCAGTTCAGGCAGAGGTGAACATCAAGATTTAAATCAAAAATCAAACGGTCAAAATCCCCACAGAAAATGAGCAGTTCCGGACAAGGGTCCGAAGAAACCGAAATTGCCAACAGAGAGGGAAAAGATGCTGAACCTTACTGACAACCAGAGAAATGCACACCGAGAGGGTCACGTTCTCCCTGAGAAGTTGCCCAGAGTGAAAAGATAGTGATCCATGACATGCGCTAGTGTGCGGGACCATTGACTGGGTGGGACACGTGTCCTCGTGCATCACTTTAAGAACATGAAGCAGGACCAGTTTCTGAAGGGCAAGTCGACAATACGGATTAGATACATGAAACACGCAGCCACGGAGCAGTCCCCTGTTGGGGATTTGCACGGTAAAAATAGTCATCGAATTTCACCAAGATTCAGACTCAGATAAAGGTACTTGGATATATTTTACATAGTATAGAAAGGGTGACCATTGCAAGATATTTTCTTTTTTATCATGGCCAAAGAAAAAAGATAGAAAGAAAAAGAAGAGAAGAGAAAATGAAATGCAAAATAAGAGCCAAAGCTTGCAGTAAACCAAGTATCTGAACAGAATGAAATTACAAATATTATCAACTCACTAAATAATTCATTAATTGGTTCATTCATTTCCTTACTTACTGAATGACCTGTTTATGTAATTTTTATTCATTCGTTCGTTCGTTCGTTCATTTATATATTTATTTTTTTATTCATTTCCAGGAAATGAAATTTAAAAATAAGAGCCAAAACCTGTAGCAAATCAAGTATGCGAACGGGGTCAAATTTCAAATATTATCAATTCACTAAGTAATTAATTAAGTTGTTCATTCATTTACTTAGTTACTGATAGACCTGTTTATTTACTTTTTATTCATTCATTCGTTCGTTCATTTATTCATTCATTTATTTATTTATTTATTTATTTATTCCTGCATTTCCAGGAAATGAAATCCAAAACTAAGAGCCAAAACTTGTAGCAAACGAAGTATCTGAACAGGGTCAAATTACAAACATTATAAACTCACTAAATAATTAATTAATTGGTACATTCATTTCCGTACTTACTGATTGACATGTTTAATTACTTTTTATTCAGTCGTTTATTTATTTGTTTATTTATTCAATCATTTCCAGGAAATGAAATAAAAAACTAAGAGCCAAAACCTGTATAGCAAACCAAGTATCTGAATAGGGTAAAATCACAAACATTATCAACTGACTAAATAATTAATTAATTTGTTCATTCATTGCTTTACTTACTGATTGACCTATTTTTTTACTTTTTCTTCATTCGTTCATTCATTCTTTAATTTATTTAATTATTTATTTATTCATTTCCAGGAAATGAAATCCAAAACTAAAAGCCAAAATCTGTAGCAAACCAAGTATTTGAACAGCGTCAAATTACAGATATTATCAACTCACTAATTAAGTAATCAATCAATTAATTAAATAATCTGTTCATTCCTTTTCTTTTTCACTTATTGACTTGTTTATTCCTTAATTTTTAATTTGGTTGTTTGTTGATTTATTTCCTGATTACTTATTTTGATTGTTAGTTTGTTTGTGATTTCTTTTGTTTGTATCCCAAAGTCATGTGATGATGGGTGGAGAAAGCTAAAGTCAGGTAGGAAAACGAAGTTCACTGTTAACACCACCAGAGCAGAAAGGGTGACTTGACTCGGAGGGAACTCATGCACCCTGCCCTTTCGTTGACCCCTGCTCAGGATGGCAGAACTTCGAGTTTCTGGGAATGTGAGCTGCTGGGTCTTTTTCGTTTCTTTCTTTCTTTGTCCCTTCGTGGGGATTCTCCATGTTTTCCAATGGGCACGGATTCATTTTGAGGCCTCAGGAAGGTGCAGTGTCTCTCAATACAGAAGGAACAGCCAGGCCCGATGTTCCCTAGCCCTGCAGAGTCACGAGGCATTCTTCTGTGCTGCCACCAGAGGGCAGCAAAAGCTCAGCCAAGGTCAGCCCTGGGTGGGAGCTGAACACTGCTGTTGGGAGCTCAGTGCTCTTGAGAACTTCCTGACAGGAATCAATTTGGCGCGGCTTGGGTTTTCGGATCAATTGACTGATACTCACTGCAGGAATTATCTATTGGAGAAAACACAAGTCGCCTGGAGACTCACTATGCAGATCCAAGCAAGGCTGGCAAACGGGCCTTTGTCCTTGCTTTTAGTGCTATGTGATGGGTAGAGGGTTCCCCACATTCTGAAAATTCTTGTGCCCCGGTATAGGTTTTTTAACCTGCCCTTTGATCTCGAATGTCTCTGTAGCAGTATTCTGTCTTTTAAATTTTATTTTTTTTTTGGATGTATGTTTTTCCAAAGGTTGCTTCGGTATCCGGCCGTTGTCCGCCTTTTGACGCTGTTTTCACGGGCTTTCCACGTTCCAACGTGTCCTGTGCATCCAAAGTGAGACAGTCCTGCAAGTGTTCATCCCCAATATCTGATCCAGGTGAGTGTTTGGCCATCATTGCTTCGTAAATTTTCAAGCCAGACATGGTGACAGGCTGGTTCCAGTGTCCCTCTGTGGAATTAGTATCCCTCCTTGGATCGATCTCTGCCTTCACTCAAGATGTTGTTTCCAGATACATTAGTCTCGTTTGAGATTTGAAATTCTACCCATTAATGTCGTTTCCGGTGCATATCCCTTATTTGCTTTCTTTTGAATCCAAGATGGACTCGTGTTGATACGGACATAGTTAAGTTTACCTGCTCTGTCATGATGTCTACCGAATAATTATTCACATACCTGCTATTGTTCAGCATTTCAGTTGCTTTCTGAACATGGAGAATCACAGGTCTTTTGTTTGTGCCTGCCCAATAAGCCTATCTAGGGCCACCCTCCATTTCTAATTTCTTGCCTTCCGGACTTGTTAGAAAGTTCCCATGCTCTTCTTCTCCTTCTCCTTCTCCCTCTTCTCCTCCTACTTCTTCTTCTACAACTTCTTTCCCTTCCTCTTCCTCTTTTGTATATTCCTTCTCCTGCTTCTTCATTCATCCTCTCCTGCTTCTCTCTCTCATTCTTCTTCTTCTTCACCTCTTTTCTTCCTTCTTTCTTCTTCTTTAAAATAGAAACAATGAAATTCACGAGGTGCGAATTTCCAAGAATGGTTTTGAGAATGGTAGTTCCTGCAGATTGGAAAGGGTTTGCTTCTGATATTCCGGCGACAAGTAGTGAGACTGCATGGTGCGAGTAGGTTTGAGTAGGGAAGCAGAGCATTTCCAAGAATCCGCAGTCGCAAGTCCGTGGGAGGTGCTTCCAACACTTGGCAGTTGTCCCCACCAAAGGGCCCAGGTGTGAGGTGTGCTGGACACCGGTCACTCAGCCAGCATGGCTCCACATGGAGTCGGAAAGAGCTGGCTTCCAATTGTGCCACTGTGGCTTATGAGTTCTGAGTCCTGTGGCTAAATGGCACCTGGGTCGCTCGCGAAGTGTGCGATGAGCTCTTGGGGCTGTGGCTGAGTGTGGTGGGGCCCGGTGGCACCCTACGGGGAGGAATTGGTCAGCGGCCCCTGTTCTCCTGTCGGTGATGGAGCCCTTGCACCGGGTGCCGCTTGGGTTAGGGTCCAGCCTGACTCCTGGGAGCGGGGAGGCGGTGTCACAGGAGCCGAGATGTCGGAGCGCGGGGGCGACCGGGCAGGGCGACGGGGCTTCAGTGGCGAGCAGCGCCGGTGCGGACGGCGTGTCGGGGCCGTGGGCCTGCAAGGGAGGTGGCACGTAGGCGCGTGCGAGGCCGGGGCGCGAGCCAAGCTGTGAGGGACGCGCCGCGCCGGCTTGGCTTGGCTGTGGATTCGGCGAGAGGCGCGAGGATGCGTGGAGCACGGAGCGCGCGGGGCGGCGGGCGTGTGACGTGGCCGTCGGGGTCGTGTGTGATTGGATCCCGTGACGGAAAATGGCCTCCTGCTGCTCTATGCGCGTCACCATGGAGACCAGCTTCGTGGGACCCCTTTATTCGGTCAGCCGTGAGCTGACGCCGGGCTTGTCGCTGCGGATCTGGGTCCCAGCGGACAGTGGGAGACGCCTGGAGACGCTCGGGCTCGGTCCGAAGCCAGGGTGCGGCGGGCTCGTGAGGCTCAGAGGCCGCGGACGCCTTTAAACGTCCCGCGCCGCGAGGGGCAGCCCGGCTGAGAGCGTCGGCCGGGCCCGAGGGTCCCCAGCGTGAGGTCGAGAGGCCCGGGATCGAGGAGCCGTTTCTTGCCGAGCCCCCGTGTGCCCGCCCCAGGAACGGGAGCAGGTCAGCGTGAGGACCACACGGTCCCTGGCGTCCGGTGTCGGGGGCAGCCATTTGAGGCGAGCCGGCGGGTTCCGCTTGGCGCTGGCTGTCCCGAAGGGATCTGGCAGGGGAAGGTGCCCAGAGAGGGTCCCCACTACTTTGCTGGGTCTGCGGGTTCCCCGGGGAGAGGGTGTGTCAAGCCTCTCGGGAAAGGGGAAACCAGTAGTCAAGGACAGAGTGAGGGCAACCAGGCATGTGAATGTGTTTTATGACTGGTAGCAGCTGTGGCCATGGCCCCGTTCCATCTACTTGTCCCACTCCAGGCCTCTTTAGGCCACACCCTTCTACTGCCCAAACATTTGGTCTGTGTGTGATATTTCTTTTTGGACATGATCAGCCTCCAGACCATGAAGGGAAAATGTTAGCTATTTTATGGCCTAGGTTATGGTTACAATTAGTTGCACAGGAAAAAGAAATGAAAACAAATTTTAATGAAATAAAAATATTGCCACCCAAACAAATCCAAAGCAAACCCAAAAGATTAGAAAGATAGGTATAGAATCATGAAATTACTATTAAGATGTATATTGGTAACTACATGAGCAAGGTCTCCTTTAACCAAATTTGGCAGAGCTCATCATCAAAAGTTGAAAATGAAATGTTTAAGATTTCAGTAGTACTTTTGGATTTCAATAGGATGGTAGAAAGAAACAATTTCCTAACCAACAGGAAGATGTTGGACCTTTCTGAAAATCAAGGAAAACAAACTCAGACATTCCCTACCACTTCCTACCCTCCATGTTGCTCAGAGTGAAAACAAACTGAGATCTGACAACTGCTATTGTGTAGGGTTGCATACTGGATGGGGAATGTGTCTTCATACTTTGTTTTAAAAACGTGAAGTGGGACACCTTTGAAAGGACAGGTGGACAATATTTATTGGATATAGAAATTATAGAGCCCTTATGGAGTGCCCTGTGACATATTTGCCCAGTAGAAATATTTATCTAATTTCACTTGGATAGAGAGATATACAGCTATATAGATATATTACATAGTAACAAAGGTGTTTATTAAACTATTTTTATTAAAGCTGAAGAAATAACAAAAAAATAAGTAGAAAGAGATAACAAGAAGGAAATGAAATAAAACATGAGAGCCAAAACTTGAAGCTTCCCACCTATCTAAACATGGTCATATTACTAATATTTTATTTGTTTGTTTATGAAAAGAAACTTCGTGCTACTTCAAGTAAGCTAGTTTCAAGCATGAAAACCAATTTCAAGGTTAGCACCCCAAAATAAGATTGTTGACTTTAGTCAGAAGTATCCCTGCACCCTGCCCTTTCTACATCCCTTGCTCAGGATCTCACAATCCTGACTCTCTGGTAAAGTAAGCTAATGGATATACTTTTCTTTCCTTGTACCTTTCTGGGGATTGTCAATTTTCTATTATGGACACAGATTAATTTTTAATTTTCAGGGTGATATAATATCAGGGTGGATATTTAAGGAACACCCCTGAATTTGAGATCTTACTCCATATTCATGAATTATTCTTCTGTGCTTGCCCTGGAATGGAGCAGATGCACACCAAACACAAATAGTCTGGTTTGAAGTTAAACACTGCTCTTCAGATCTCAGTCACTTTAACATGTTACTTGCACAAACAAGTTAGTCATTACTTGAGTGTATATGCCACATTTTGTCTACGCATCCATCCATGATGCACATTTGTATTGTGTCCATCTCTTGGCTGTTGTGAACATGCTGTTATGTACACTACAGTGTAAATAATTGTTTCAGTCCTTGCTTTCTCTTCTTTTGGGTGTATGTCTAAATGTGGGATTGCTGAGTCTTGGGGTAATTCTGAGTTTAAATTTACAGTTTTTTTTTTACTCTTTTTGTAATAACACTTAGATGTTATTTTCCCTTTTCATATTTCTTTTTTAAATTTTATATTTTTAAAGATACGCTTGGTATAAAATATTTCAGGTGAACAACAATGTAATTAGACATTTATAAACCTTACACTAGATTTATCACCCCATAAATTTAGTACCCATCTAATACATATGGTGTGTAGCTACCAGTTTGTACTTCTTAACCCTGTCCCTTTTTCCCCCCATCCCCAAACCCCCTCCCCTCTCTTAACCATCAAAATGTTTTATGAATCTATGAGTTTGTTTCTGTTTTGTCCTTTAGATGTCACATGTAAGCGAAATCATATGGCATTTGTCTTTCTCTGACTTACTCCACTCAGCACGATACGCTTCAGGTCCACCCATGTTGTTTCACGTGGCAAGATTTCATTCCATTTTCTAGCTGAGTATTATTCCATTGTATATATGTGCCACCTCTTCGTTCCTTCATGATTGACCCTTTATTTCTTCATCCTGGCTGCCTCCATATCTTGAGCACTGGAAATAATGCTGCAATGACTATGTGGATGCACACATCCCTTCAAAGTAGTGGTTTGGGTTTCTTTGGGTAAATACCCAGGAGTGCGGTTATGGTTCCTTTTTTGTCTCCTGTTACAGTCTTGGTTTTAAATCCATTTTGTCGAGTAGAAATGCCACTAACCCAGCTCTTCTTTTTTTCTTTTCATGTTCATGAAATCTACTTTTCCATCACTGTATTTTCAGTCTGTGTGTTTCTTTTGAAGTAAAGTAAGTCTTTTCTAAGGGTATGTGAGGGCAGCCCATGTAAAGGTCTTGTTTTCTTATCTATTCAGCCACCTTATGTCTTTTGATTGCAGCATTTAACCCATGTACCTGTCAAGTAATTCTTAACAGATAAGCATAAATTGCCATTTTATTATTTATATATATATATATATATATATATATATATATATTTTTTTTTTTTTCTTTTCTTCTTAAAAAAGTTGCTCTTGGTTTGGAGTTGATGAACGCCTTCTGCTTTTTCTTGTCTGGGAAGCTCTTCTCTGCCCCTCGATTCTAAATGATAGCTTTGCTGGACAGAATAATCTTGGTTGTAGGTACTCTCTTTTCATCATGTTGATTATTTCTTGCCAAGGTCTTCTGGCCTACCAAGTTTCTTTTGGAAAAGTAGCCTACTATGGGAGCTCTCTTGTAGGCAAATAACTGTTTTTCTGCTGCTGGTCTTAAGATTATCTCCTTGCCTTTAGCCTTTGGCATTTTAATTAAGATGTGTCATGATGTGGGCCTCTTTGGGTTCATCCTGTTTGTCACTGTGCACCTCTTGGTGATTTTTTTGCCAGCTTAGGGAATTTTTCCATCATTGTTTCATCAAATAGTTTTTGAATTCCTTGCTCTCTCTGCTCCTCCTGGTGCCTATGATGTGCATATTGTTACACCTAATGTTGTCCCACAGGCCCCTTAAACAATCCTCATTTTTTTGTTGTTGTTGGATTCTTCTTTCTTTGTGATGTTTAGCTTGGGTGTTTTTTGCTACCTCATCTTCCAAATTGACGATTCGATCCTCTGCTTCGTCTAATCTACTGTCAATTCCCTCTAAGGTATTCTTCATTTCAGTTACAGTATTTTCATTTCTGACCGGTTCTTTTTTATGTCTTTTTTTTTTAATCTCCATTTTTATGTTTCCTATCTCTTTGTAGTTGTTCTCACTGAGATCATGGAGCATCCTTATAAGCAGTGTTTTGAACTCTGCATCAGGTAGATTGCTTGCTTCCATTGTCTTTAGTTCTGTTTCTGAAGCTTTGCTCTGTTCTTCCATTTGGAACATGTTTTAATGTCTTCCCATTTGGGCTACCTCCCCGTGTTTGTTTCTGCATATTAGGTAGGGCTGTTCTGTCTCTCGATCTTATTGGAGTGACCTTATGTAGTATATGACCAGTGGGTCCCAGTAGCACCATCCCCCTGCTTACCTGAGCCAGGTGCTCTAGGTGTGTGTTTTGCCTGGGTCGTGTGTGCCCTCCTGTTGCAGTTGAGCCATGGTTGCTGTTTGCACATCACTGGGAGGGATTGACCCTCAGGCTGATTGGCTGTGACTGCAGTGGAGGAGATGCTGTGCAGCGACTGACCCTACAGAGCAGGATTTGTTTTAGAAGGGCTCTGCTGCCCACAAAGTTTGCCCCTTGGGTGTGTTTTTTGAGGAGGTGGTTGGGTAGTGCTCTGCTGTGATTTGAAGCCACTACTTTGGAAAACATTAGCTGGGGCTCAAAATATTACAGATTGAGTTACCTTGTGACCCAGCATTCCACTCCTGGATACATACCCAAGAGAAATGAAAACATACCTCCACACAGAGACTTATGCACGAATGATGCTGCTGTGAACATGAAGTGAAAACAATTTAATTGCCCATCAATTGCTAAGTGCATAAACAAACGGTGCTATACCTATATGGTGGAATATTACTGGGCCATGAAAAGGAATGAAGGACTGATACATGTATGAGTAAACATGAAAAACATTGTGCTCATTTAAGAGCCAGAATCAAGGGCCACAAATTGTATGTTTCTATTTGTATGAAATATCCACAATAGTCAAATCTGTGGAGACATATTGGAGGTTACCCAGAACTGGGGCCAGGAGAGACTGGGGATTGACTGATGATACGTACATCATTTCTTTCTTTCTTTCTTTCTTTCTTTCTTTCTTTCTTTCTTTCTTTCTTTCTTTCTTTCTTTCTTTCTTTCTTTCTTTCTTTCTTTCCTTCCTTCCTTCCTTCCTTCCTTCCTTCCTTCCTTCCTTCCTTCCTTTTCTCTCTCTCTCTCTCTCTCTCTCTCTCTTTCTCTCTTTCTCTCTTTCTCTCTCTTTCTCTCCCTCCCTCTCTCTGATTAAACCATTCTGGAATTAATGTGATGGTTACATAATATGTTGAATATACAGAAATCCACCAAATTGTTCATTTTTAAATGGAGAATTTCATTGTGTATAGATTATGTCTTAAGAAAGCTGTTTTAAAAAAGACACACAGCAATGGAAAAAGTGTGCCCAGGAAGGAATGGGGTAGATGCACTTGAGTCACTTTAGAGAAATAGCTTCTCTTCTTTAGAATTCTCTTAAGTGGACTTTGCTTTTAGCATCCAGTAGATACCCCATAAAACAGCTACACTTCCTACATGGGTCTATTTCACAATGGCCTCGTTATTCCAAAAACATTTTTAAAGGGTTTAAAATCATAGAGAAGCACGTATGTAGTGTGCGAATGTACTTAAGTGACCCATATGACTTTCCTGAGACTCCCACACAGCATCCTTCTAGGTCCCATTGGAGAAAAGAGGCCAGTGGGCCTTTGTGTAAAGGAGATATCAAGTTTCTGAGCCAGTAACCCCAGAGCGAGGGCTAGAAACATTTCTCTGGAGCCAAGAACAAAGGTGGACATTTCTTCAACTTCAATTCCACCCCCTATCTTGGGTCATTGAGTTCTGTAAGAGTTATGTGAGAGTGAGAATAGTGTCATGCAGATCATAGCCACGTGGCCTGGCTTCCAGAGGTGCTAGGATTTTATATAAAGAAGTTTTGATTCAACAGGTCATCAGCGCTGGGCTGGAAATACAGCTCTCAGTGTAGCTTTCAGAGTGGACATTGCAGTTTATACCACTGCTTTCTCTTCAGCACCTCACTCTTCCATGGGACCAGCTCTCATCCCTACTCCCCTGCAAACTGCCTCCACCACACCCCCATTGTCCCTGGCTCATGAAACCCCTTGCCCTGGCAGATATACATCACTGTAAGTTCTTGCATTGGGCTTTTCTGCAAGAGGACTGGGGATGGGATACAAAACTGTTTTGAAGAATCTGATGATTTAAGTTGAGGACAGAGTGACTTCTCTAAAGTGGCTTTGCCAACAGCGAAGGACCACTTAGCTTTAGAGACAGAGTTCATGGGGTCTGTGAGAGCCTATCAGTAGAGCATGTGGGTCACAGGACTCCATTCTCTGATGGAGCACCACTTACCCATGGGGGGCTGTTCCAGGCCTGAGGGTCCCACCTTCATAATGCCCTGTATTTGTTTGCAGTTTCACTCAGCACGTGGTCACCATGTTTTCACCTGACGATAATGCTGATTGCCAATTGGGAGGTTTCGTCGTGGCCACAGTAGCCTGCATCCTCACCACCATCACCACAGGCTTCGCGGTGTGGCAGATGTGGAACATGGACGACCTGGCGCACTACTTTCATGGTCTAGCCCGTGTGGGAGTGTGGAAAGTGTGCATTTTCCACCTCAATGGTTTCTTCAACACAGTCACATCTTACCACCATTACGCCAACTGGGATACCTACCTCCCGCTTGATATTCGTCTTTTCTCAGCACCTCCTACTGGCTGCCAGCATCCTGTTTTTCTTTTTGAGATCAAATTGTCCCATCCTTGGCAATGGAGCCACAGGCACACATGCTCTCTGACATAATTCTATTGGTATTATTTCACGATAAAACACCTTTATTCAGGACAGTGTACTATTTACCTCAAAGAACACTTAATAAAATATATTCTATAAAAATATTTTTTTAAAAAAACAAAATGGTAGATAAAAGGACCTATCGGCAGTACAATTAACTATGTTCATCAAATGTTAGATATTGAAGTTAAAGCATATTTATTTCCTCGATCTAATTAATTTGTATAGTGGTGGTTCTTAATCTCACAGAAATTCCTCCTAGAATAATTCCCATACACACCAAACTTTGCACAGGTTCACAACTCTCTTGAAACCTATTCATGGATCTCATTTTCCAAATAAGTGACGATTTCCAAAAATTGAATTCTTGTTTCACGGACATGTTAGAAACTCCTCTTTCTCATAATTGTCCGCTTAGGTCATTTACTTAAAATATTAACTAAAGCAGTCAAAAACCTACCCAGAATATTAATAAGTACAGATATAGCCTGCTTAAAAGCATTAGATTAAGCAGCATTGAATGATAGATCCTACACTTTAAGAAAAACATTTTTAATAAAATCAAATCATTACTAACGTCATTTTCATTTCAAGAAAGATGACTAGAAAGCATATTACCATTGGAAAGGGTAGGATTTTACTGCAGAAGCAACATCTCAGGAGCAAAGTCAATTTTAAACGCAGTAGTGTTGAGCAGCCATCTTTGCTGTCTTGAGAGTGTGGAGACATTAGCACGTCCGTGGCCTGGAGTTTGATTTTGTGCTTGCCTTTTGAGCTTCTTCTACCTCTGAGAGCTTATCACTTGGCTGAAGTCCATGGATGGGACAAAGAAGAACGTGATAGTGTTTTCATCTTAATTCCAGCTTCAGCATTTTTTTCGAATGTTTGAAAATAGCTCTAACTCTTTTATCAGAGCCTGTAGTTCTTTTATGACTCATGCCTGTTCACGTGATGCTGGAATACGTTTCCCAGAAGCATAGATGCTGGACTATTTTTTCCAAACTCGTTTTGTTTGAAAATAAATGTTCTTTTATTTGTATGCAGCTTTTTAAAAAGAGTTTTCCAGCGATGCTTTGCTACATTTGGTATCTCATAAGTTTTTTTTCATAGATTTCCATTCCTCTGAGATTTATATCCTACATCATCAAGGTTTTCCCCACTGAAAATCCACATCGTAACTGCGTGTCCAGGGTACATTGCTACTAGCCATATTCCTCCTGGAATCCAGAGTTGCACCACTCAGTGAAACTCTTCACTTGCTGATGAATTCTCTGGCCATCCCCATTCAGTGAGAGATGCTTCCGGTGACTCAAAGTAGGTCAGGATTCTCATGGTCTTCACAGAGGGAGTGCTGGTGGTTCCCATTAGCCTTTATGTTTTGTTATTCCAAACACTTAATTTAAATGCAATTTTAGGACAGGGTTCCAAAGTGCAGTGGTTATCACATCTGCTTTACACACAGAAGGTCCTGGGATCAAAGCCTAGTGGGGCCACAGAGCATGTTCTGTGGCCATGTCACCCTGAACAAGCCCAACATCTGATCTTGGAAGCTAAGCAGGGTTGGGCCTGGTTAGTACTTGGATGGGAGACCAGTTAAGAAGAGCAGGTGGTCTAGGCAAAAATAATAATAATAAATAAATAATATTTAATTTGAATTACTGTTTTATTTATTTTATTTTTTCTAAACTATTATTTTACTTTAAATGTGTATATCAAATTTACTGTTAGATAATTAATATGCATATTAATTTTTTATTAGCTCGATAATAATCGTTTTATTGAAGTGTCATTCACATACCATAATATTCAAGCCCTATCTTGTACCAGTAAGTGGTTTTTAGTACATCCACATAGTTGTGTAGCTATCACCACTATCTAATTGGAGAACATGTCATCACCCCCAAAAGAAAAACCATTAGCAGTCCCCATTAGTCTCTGAGGCTTTCTTTTTTTATCTCTCAACGAGGTATCCTAGTCATGTCCTGTATATTTCAGGGCCTAGACATTCAATCCGCCATGTCGCTCTTGCAGTGAGCCCTAGACAGGGAGATGGTATTTAGAAACCACATTTGGGTCTCATTCTACTGGATTGCCATTATATCTAGGTATTTTAGTGGACCGAACTAGGATATATGAATTTTTAAGAAGAAAAAAATTAATGTGTTATAAAATTATGTTCGAACTTACTTAGACAATTTTTATTTGGCTGCAATTTGATGCCGCATTTCTTTCTTTCACACTGAAGACCCAATATTAGCCTACTTATTTGCTTATTCTATGATAGATAATATTAAAATTATACATATAATGATTATTATATATTACTAGTATCATTATTAGCTATAATGCTACTGAATACAGTTAACATTTAAGCCCTGTTTGTCTTTAAAATGTATTGCACTAAGGATATGGAGTCAAAATACTACATTCTAAATGATTTTGATGGAATAATGGCAATATCATCAACCATTAATGATGGTTGTATAGTTATATCACCAACTTGAAAAGCTTGTTCATTTCACCGTGTTTTCTATTTTTAAGGAAATTATTTACGGAATTTCAAAATCAAAGTTCTTAAATGAGTTTTATTCAGAGAATGTCTGAATAAATTTCTATTATAATCTCAATTCGATTCTCGCTTATCTCAGGTAACTTTAATTTTGGTTTTGTCTCCCCTTGTTTTCTTTTGCAAACGTAAGGCTTGTGTGTTCATATTTATACCATCTCTTTCAGAATGCAATCATAGTTTGTGTGTGTGTGTGTGTGTGTGTGTGTGTGTGTGTGTGTAATTTCGCACCCTGCTTTTTTGACTTGACAAATTCCTGCAGATCACTCTATATCAGTGTGTAGAAATCTTTCTACTTTTTTTGGCTCCATACTATTTCATCATATGGATGTACCCTAGTTTATTCAGCCAGCTTGGTATGTACATATGTATGTATGGTATTCCATGGTGCTACATCTTTTTATATTTTGCCAGTATCTTCAGGCTAGATTCCTAGGACTTTGTCATTTAAAAATATGTGTTGCTGCTACTTCTATAGGGATGATCATTTTGCATCCCCCTGAGCAAGCTATGAGAATGTCTGCTTCAGTGCTTTGTTAGGAAAAAATACACTGTAAAACTTTTGAATTTTTCTTCAAGATATAGGTTAGAAATTGTATCTCGGTGTCATTTTAATGTATGTTTCCCTTCTTAGTGAGTTGAGCATTTTTTCAAATGTTTCAAGGCTATTTTTTTTTTCACTTCATGATATGTTATCTGCTGCCAAGTAACCAATTGCTCCAAAGTTTAGCGGCTTCAAGCAACAGGCATTTATTTGTTATCTCACAGCTGCCGTGGATCAGTAGTTTGGGCACAGCTTAGCTGGATCTTTTACTTCAGCAGTCCCCAACCATTATGACACCTGGGACTGGTTCTCCCATGAGGACCTAATGCCTAATGACCTTAGGAAGAGCCGAAGGAGTGATGTCAGCGCTGGGGAGCAGCTGCAAATAAGACGAAACTTAGCTCTCTTGGCCTTGAACCTGATAGGCCACTATCAGGTACCGATCCATGGCCTAGGTAGCGCAGACGTCTGCTCTATGTCACAGTCTCTTCCAAAGCCCCAGTCTAAATGTCAGCTGGGCCTGTGGTCTCATCTGAAGGCTCAGGAGGAAGGATCCAGTTCATAGCGTGCTTACGTTGTCATCGGCAGGATTCATTTGTTGAGTTCCTCACAAGCTGTCGGCCAGAGTATTCAGTATCTGGGCAGATGGACCTCTACGTCAAGCGTCATGGAAGATGGCAGCTGGCTCCATCAGAGCAAGTAAGTGAGAGAGCCAGAGGGTGCCAGCAAGATGGCAGCCATAGGTTTATATAACCTAATCACAGAAGTCACGTTGCATAACTTTTGCCGTTTTCTATTTATCAGAGGCATGCCATTAGGTCTCGCCTGTGCTCAATGGAAGAAGAGCGAGGGCGTAAAAGTGAGGAAAATGGAACTCATCTGGGGCCATTTCACAACATGCCTATTGCAGTTTCCTATTTTCAGCCCGTTCTTCTAATGATTCGCTGGTGTTCTTTATTTTTAGGAGGTCTTAATAGAGCATGAAGAGTTGCCCTTTGTCTAGTGTCTTTCAGTTATAAACACCTTTTTTAATTTGTCCTTTTTTATTAAACTTTGCTTATTATATATTTGGTTATGCAAAGATTTTTATGAAGTGTACATCTTTTCAGATTTATCAATCTCTTATTGCTTCTGGGTTCTGAGTCAAAATTTAGGTATCTTTTCTCCACTCCCATATTATAAAAGCATTTGTTCATTTTTTCCCTAGTGCTTGAATGGTTTTCTTTTATTTGCTATTCATTTGGAATTTATCCTGATATTCAATGTAATATATTTGGACAAATTTACCTTTCTGATAGATTCTTCTTTGTACCTCTTCCACTTAATTAACAAAAGATCTTTTCTCCCAGTTTCAGATACCGTTTTTTTCATATGCTTAATTTGCATTAAATTTGGGTCTATTTCTGGTGTCCTATTTGATTCTTTTAGTGTATTTATATACTAATGTGCCAGTATAATCCTTTTAAAGATGTTATATTCTGATTTTAGAATACTATGTGATGTGCTATGCTTATTCCTTTTCCCTCCCTGAGTACTTTCTCAGTTGTTTCTGCTTATTTTTCCATTTGAATTTTCTAATCAACTTCTCTTACACCAGACTGGAAAAGTATGCTTTAATTTCTGTGAGAATCATGCTGTTTATAAGTTAACTTAGGGATAACTGACATATGTATAACATTGAGTCTTCTTCATCAATAATAGGATATGTCTTTCCCTTTGTTCAAGTCTACTTTTGCTTTATGAAGGTTTAAGGTAGTTTTCTGTGCAATGGGTTGTTTGCGAAGTGGGGCACTTATGAGCAGAGATACTGTACCCACATGCACTTGCACACTAATGCCAAGTTTCATTTCTCATGTGTAGATGTCTTAGCATACTATTGCTGGGGTGGATGGTAGGTCTACCTTGTTTTCAGACCTTCAGCTCACATTTGCTTTTCTCATTCAGCATGTATAGTCGTGTGTGGTTGGTGGCAGTGGTGATCAATATTTCTACTCTTCTGATGATCGTTAAAACAGCAGTTAAGATAATTTTCAGAAAGTTTGCACTAGGAGCATAGGTCTTGTTCATACAAATTTAGGTAACTGCGCCCAGAACTCTACCCAAAAGACAGGCCCTTCTGGACTGTTGAATGATTTCTTCTCCCAAACCTCATGAGTGTTCTAACTAGCTACCAGGGTAACTGGTAGGTAAGCCCCCAGGATGCCCTCAATGGATTACACTTGAAAATCATGTTTAAGGCCAACTCAAGAGAGAGCCAACAACTTCAGCTTATTTGCACAACAATAAATTCTTTCAGTGCCACCGAAATCTTTCAACCTAGGACCTTAGGGCTACAGCTCATGCAAGACACACACCTTCTACTGGTGATGCTTGATCACTCACAACTCTTCAGATGTTGAAAGGGCCTCAATCAAAATGAAAAAAATGTCTGAATAATTTCATCATGAATTGGTTAAAAATTAGACATAATTTGATCTCACAGCCACACACTGAGGGTTGATTGAGTTCACAAGAGAGAAATCAAAGGGCAAATATGGAAGTTCCTTCTCAAAGGATATTTGAGTCTGTGAGAGCACAGTGTTTGAAAACATTTCCCCCACTAATGTAAGTCTATCAGCTATTTGCATATGTGTGCTGAAAACATTGCCTATGGACCCACTTTGGCTGGGTCCTTTGCTAGAATGTTAACTAGCCCTGTTACCTTTTTGTTTAGATTTGGTTTATTGGCCACAGACTCTTTCTCTCTAGTGGAGATCTTGTAAAATAGTAATAGCATTATTTAGTAAATGTCCTTTCCCTGTTGACCTTTATTTGCATAATGTCCGCAGCTCTCAAACATTGGGAACTTGAAGGTATTATACCCTTTTGCATTTAAAGATTTCTTGGCTTCCTTACCACGTGTTTGGAAGGAGCTGGATGGCTTCTGGGCGCCTGTCAGCACTTCAGGGCCGGCCTGGGACTGAGTTGGTCGTATTCTCCAAAATGGCTTTTAGGGAAACATCACTTATCTTCCAAAGAAATCTTTCCCTATAGTAAGTGTGACAAAGGCCTATCTTGTCCCAGAGGGGAGCTGGAGACCAAGCAGAGGATAGCACATCTGCAGCCTGATAGTCATAGAGTGAAGTTACTGAACTGGCTTGGGCTGTGGAAAGTGGTCCTTTGATCCTCTTTAGCCTTCAGTCTCAAGAGAGAGCAAGATGAGAAAGAATTTCAACACAGAAGGTAGGGGGATCGCCATGGCAGGGTGTGCTTTGGGGGATCAGGGTAAACGGAGAAAAGGAAAAAGAATTTCAAGATCTTCTGAAGGATTCCTTGGAAAGAATCTTTCAGGGACTTGCTTTATGTTTTACAGGAAGAAGACCAGACAATGTATCCTGTTCATTTCCTGTTGGTAGAGCACACACTGAGGATGCTGTAAAAGCTGGTGGAATTTTTAAATTTTTTCTCCCTCACAGAGATGCTTCTAAGGTAGCCAGGAGCAGAGGGTTGCCATGTGGCATTAAGCCTGGAGGTGAAAATTGAGAAGTGCCAGGACATTTATTGTGGAGATGTGAAATTCTCCCCGTCAAAGCAGTTTCCGGTGCCTATCCTTTATTCGCATTGTTTTCATTCCAACATTGACCCGTATCGATACAGACCTGGGTCATTTTACATGCTCTGTTATGATTGATACAGAAAAAGTATTCACAGACTTGCTATTGCTCAGCATTTCAGTGGGTTCCTAAACAGCGAGAATCACGGGTCTTTTGTTCGGGCCTGTCCCCTGAAGCCTATCTAGGGCCTCACCCACCCTTCTAATTTGTTGCCACCTGGACTCATTAGGAATTTCAGCTCCTCTTCATTTCCATTCCCCTCCTCCGCCTCCTCCCCTCTTCCTCCTCCACCTCCTCCTCCTCTGCTCCTTTTTCCTCCTCCTCCACCTCCTGCTTCTCCTTCTCCTGCTTCTCCTTCCCTTATTTCTTTTTTTACTTCTCTTTTCTCCGTTATTTCTTCTTGTTCTAGAAAGAAACAATTGAACTTCACAAAGTGAGAAATCGCAAGAATGGTAATATGGACAGTTCATTCCTGCTGATCGGAACGCGTTTGGTTCTCTGGTTCCGGCAAGCAGCAGTTAGCTTGCATGCTTCGTGTAGTTGTGAGGAGGGGAGCACAGGACTTGTCGGAATCCGTGGTCCCGGGTCCGTGTGAGGTGCTTGCAACACGTGGCAGTCGTGCCTGCCAACCGGACCAGGTGTGAGTGGTGCTGTGGACCGGTCACTCGGCCAAGAATGGCTCCACATGGAGTGGGAAAGTGCTGGCTTCCAATTGTGCCGCTGTGGCTTATGAGTTCTGAGTCCTGTGGCCAAATGGCACCTGGGTCGCTCGCGAAGTGTGTGATGAGCTCTTGGGGCTGTGGCGGAGTGTGGTGGGGCCCGGTGCCAGCCTACGGGGAGGAATTGGTCAGCGGCCCCTGCTGTCATTGCGGTGATGGAGCCCCTGCACCGGGTGCCGGTTGGCCCAGGGTCCGGCCTGACTCCTGGGAGCGGGGAGGCGGTGTCGCAGGAGCCGAGATGTCGGAGCGCGGGGGCGACCGGCCAGGGCGACGCGGCTTCAGTGGCAGCAGCGCCGGTGCGGACGGCGTGTCGGGGCCGTGGGCCTGCAAGGGAGGTGGCACGTAGGCGCGTGCGAGGCCGGGCGCGAGCCAAGCTGTGAGGGACGCGCCGCGCCGGCTTGGCTTGGCTGTGGATTCGGCGAGAGGCGCGAGGATGCGTGGAGCACGGAGCGCTGGGCGGGGCGTGTGGCGTGGCTGCCGGGTCGTGGTGTGATTGGATCCCGTGACGGAAAATGGCCTCCTGCTGCTCTATGCGCGTCACCATGGAGACCAGCTTCGTGGGAACCCTTTATTCGGTCAGCCGTGAGCTGACGCCGGGCTTGTCGCTGCGGATCTGGGTCCCAGCGGACAGTGGGAGACGCCTGGAGACGCTCGGGCTCGGTCCGAAGCCAGGGTGCGGCGGGCTCGTGAGGCTCAGAGGCCGCGGACGCCTTTAAACGTCCCGCGCCGCGAGGGACAGCCCGGCTGAGAGCGTCGGCCGGGCCCGCGGGTCCCCAGCGAGAGGTCGAGAGGCCCGGGATGGAGGAGCCGTTTCTTGCCGAGCCCCCGTGTGCCCGCCCCAGGAACGGGAGCAGGTCAGCGTGAGGAGCACACGGTACCTGGCGTCCGGTGTCGGGGGCAGCCAGTTGAGGCGAGCCGGCGGGTTCCGCTTGGCGCTGGCCGTCCCGGCGAGATCGGGCTGGGGAAGGTGCCCAGAGAGGGTCCCCGCTGGTTTGCCGGGCCCGCGGGTTCTCCGGGGAGAGGGCGTGTGAAGCCCCTCGGGAAAGGGAGGAAGCGTTAGTCGGGGAAGGGGCCAGGGCAGCCTGGGCCAGGCTTCTCTGCCCGGAAGGAGGAAGTAGCTCGGGCCGTGGCCCCGCCCCTGCTTCTGCCTGGCCCAGCTCCAGGCCTCTTTAGGCCACACCCTCCCGCCGCCCAGACATGCGGTCCGCTGTATGATGTTTCTTTGTGGACGGGATCAGCCTGCGGACCCTGAAGGGAAAATGGGAGCAATTTCTTGGCCTAGGGAACGGTCAGAAAGACCTACCCGACAGAAACAAACAAGACAAATCACAAAACACAACAAGACCACCGCCCCCCAAACCAAAACCAAAGCCAAACCAACCCTATCCTACCGTACACCAACGATGAGAAACATAGGTCAGGACTCACAAGATTATCATGAAACTGTATCTTGGAAACAGACATGAGAAAGGTGTCCTTTCCCCAGTTCAGGCAGAGGTGAACATCAAGATTTAAATCAAAAATCAAACGGTCAAAATCCCCACAGAAAATGAGCAGTTCCGGACAAGGGTCCGAAGAAACCGAAATTGCCAACAGAGAGGGAAAGATGCTGAACCTTACTGACAACCAGAGAAATGCACACCGAGAGGGTCACGTTCTCCCTGAGAAGTTGCCCAGAGTGAAAAGATAGTGATCCATGACATGCGCTAGTGTGCGGGACCATTGACTGGGTGGGACACGTGTCCTCGTGCATCACTTTAAGAACATGAAGCGGTACAAGTTTCTGAAGGGGAAGTCGACAGTACGGATTAGATACATGAAACACGCAGCCACGGAGCAGTCCCCTGTTGGGGATTTGCACGGTAAAAATAGTCATCGAATGTCACCAAGATTCAGACTCAGATAAAGGTACTTGGATATATTTTACATAGTATAGAAAGGGTGATCATTGCACGATTTTTTCTCTTTTATCATGGCCAAAGAAAAACGATAGAAAGAAAAAGAAGAGAAGAGAAAATTAAATGAAAAAAAGGAGCGAAAACTTACAGCAAACCAAGTATCTGAACAGGGTCAAATTACAAATATTATCAACTCACTAAATAATTAATTAATTGGTTCATTCATTTCCTTACTTACTGATTGACCTGTTTATGTACTTTTTATTCATTCATTCACTCATCCGCTCGTTCATTTATTTATTTATTTATTTATTCATTTCCCGGAAATGAAATCCAAAAATGAGTGGCAGAACCTGTAGCAAACCAAGTATCCGAACAGGGTCAAATCACAAACTTTATCAACTCACTAGTTAATTCATTAATCAATTAATTAATGAAATAATCTATTCATTCCCTTCCTTACTCACTTATTGACTTGGTTGTTTCTTCATTTTTTATTGTTTGTCTGTTGATTTGTTTCCTGATGACATATTTTGTTTGTTAGTTTGTTTGTGATTTCTTTTGTTTGTATCCCAGAGTCATGTGATGATGGTTGGAGAAAGCTAGAGTCAGGTGTGAAAACCAAATTCCCGGTTAACACCACCAGAGCAGAAAGGGTGTGTGACTTGACTCGGAGGGAACTCATGCACCCTGCCCTTTCGTTATCCCCTGCTCAGGATGGCAGAACTTTGAGTTTCTGGGAAAGTGAGCTGCTGGGTCTTTCTCTTTTCTTTCTTTCTTTGTCCCTTCGTGGGGATTCTCCATGTTTTCTAATGGGCACGGATTCATTTTGAGGCCTCAGGAAGGTGCAGTATCTGTCAGTAGACAAGGAACAGCCAGGCCCGATGTTCCCTAGCCCTGCAGAGTCACGAAGCATTCTTCTGTGCTGCCACGAGAGGGCAGCAAAAGCTCAGCCAAGGCCAAGCCTGGGTGGGAGCTGAACACTGCTGTTGGGAGCTCAGTGCCCTTGACATGTTCCTGACAGAAAGCAATTGGCACGGCTTGGGTTTGCGGATCAGTTGACTGATACTCACTGCAGGAATTGATCTATTGGAGAAAACACAAGTCGCCTGGAGACTCACTATGCAGATCCAAGCAAGGCTGACCGACGGGCCTTTGTCTTCGCATTCGGGGCTATGTGATGGAGAGAGGAATCCACACGTTTTGATATTCTTGTGTCCCTGGTACAGGCTTTCTGAGCTGCCCTTTCAAATCAAATGTCTCTGAAGCAGTTTCTTTCCTTAAAAAATAAATTTCTTTTTGATGCCTGTTTTTCCAAAGATTTCCTCGGTTTGCAGCCGTGGGACGCCTTGCAACGTTCCTGACTGATTGCGAGTGGCCACACTGAGGCTGTTTTCACTGGTTTTCCACGATCCAAAGTGTCCAGTGCATAAAAATGAGACACAGTCACGAAACTGGTCATCCCTCACGTCTCATCCCGGTGAGTGTTTTGCCATCGTTGCTTCGTCAATTTTCAAGTCAGAAATGGTAGCAGGTCACTTCCACGATTCTTCTGTGGAATGAATATGTCTCCTTTGATGCCGAAATCGCCATCATCAAAAGTGCTTTTCATTTTGACAATCATTGATCTGTCCTTCCTCCAGAAATTTCTTCTCTGGACTCTATTGTCTGCCTTGAGATTTGAAATTCTCCCCGTCAAGGTAGTTTCCGGTGCCTATCGTTCATTCGCATTGTTTTGATTCCAACATTGACCCGTATCGATACAGACCTGCGTTAATTAATTGGTACATTCATTTCCGTACTTACTGATTGACATGTTTAATTACTTTTTATTCAGTCGTTTATTTATTTGTTTATTTATTCAATCATTTCCAGGAAATGAAATAAAAAACTAAGAGCCAAAACCTGTAGCAAACCAAGTATCTGAACAGGGTAAAATCACAAACATTATCAACTGACTAAATAATTAATTAATTTGTTCATTCATTGCTTTACTTACTGATTGACCTATTTTTTTACTTTTTCTTCATTCATTCATTCATTCTTTAATTTATTTAATTATTTATTTATTCATTTCCAGGAAATGAAATCCAAAACTAAAAGCCAAAATCTGTAGCAAACCAAGTATTTGAACAGCGTCAAATTACAGATATTATCAACTCACCAATTAAGTAATCAATCAATTAATTAAATAATCTGTTCATTCCTTTTCTTTTTCACTTATTGACTTGTTTATTCCTTAATTTTTAATTTGGTTGTTTGTTGATTTATTTCCTGATTACTTATTTTGTTTGTTAGTTTGTTTGTGATTTCTTTTGTTTGTATCCCAAAGTCATGTGATGATGGGTGGAGAAAGCTAAAGTCAGGTAGGAAAACGAAGTTCACTGTTAACACCACCAGAGCAGAAAGGGTGACTTGACTCGGAGGGAACTCATGCACCCTGCCCTTTCGTTGACCCCTGCTCAGGATGGCAGAACTTCGAGTTTCTGGGAAAGTGAGCTGCTGGGTCTTTTTCGTTTCTTTCTTTCTTTGTCCCTTCGTGGGGATTCTCCATGTTTTCCAATGGGCACGGATTCATTTTGAGGCCTCAGGAAGGTGCAGTGTCTGTCAGTATACAAGGAACAGCCAGGCCCTATGTTCCCTAGCCCTGCAGAGTCACGAAGCATTCTTCTGTGCTGCCACGAGAGGGCAGCAAAAGCTCAGCCAAGGCCAAGCCTGGGTGGGAGCTGAACACTGCTGTTGGGAGCTCAGGGCTCTTGACATGGTCCTGACAGAAAGCAATGGGCACGCCTTGGGTTTGCGGATCAATTGACTGATACTCACTGCAGGAATTATCTATTGGAGAAAACACAAGTCGCCTGGGGACTCACTATGCAGATCCAAGCAAGGCTGGCAAATGGGCCTTTGTCCTTGCTTTTAGTGCTATGTGATGGGTAGAGGGTTCCCCACATTCTGAAAATTCTTGTGACCCCGGTATAGGTTTTTTTAACCTGCCCCTTGATCTCGAATGTCTCTGTAGCAGTATTCTGTCTTTTAAATTTTATTTTATTTTTTGGATGTATGTTTTTCCAAAGGTTGCTTCGGTATCCGGCCGTTGTCCGCCTTTTGACGCTGTTTTCACGGGCTTTCCACGTTCCAACGTGTCCTGTGCATCCAAAGTGAGACAGTCCTGCAAGTGTTCATCCCCAATATCTGATCCAGGTGAGTGTTTGGCCATCATTGCTTCGTCAATTATCAAGCCAGACATGGTGACAGGCTGGTTCCAAGGTCCCTCTGTGGAATTAATATCCCTCCTTGGATCCCTCATTCCCCATCATCTAAAGTTGGACTTCATTTTGACAATCAGAGATCTCTGCCTTCACTCACGATGTTGTTTCCAGATACATTAGTCTCGTTTGAGATTTGAAATTCTACCCATTAATGTCGTTTCCGGTGCATATCCCTTATTCGCTTTCTTTTGAATCCAAGATGGACTCGTGTTGATACGGACATAGTTAACTTTACCTGCTCTGTCATGATGTCTACCGAATAATTATTCACATACCTGCTATTGTTCAGCATTTCAGTTGCTTTCTGAACACGGAGAATCACAGGTCTTTTGTTTGTGCCTGCCCAATAAGCCTATCTAGGGCCACCCTCCATTTCTAATTTCTTGCCTTCCGGACTTGTTAGAAAGTTCCCATGCTCTTCTTCTCCTTCTCCTTCTCCCTCTTCTCCTCCTACTTCTTTTTCTACAACTTCTTTCCCTTCCTCTTCCTCTTTTGTATATTCCTTCTCCTGCTTCTTCATTCATCCTCTCCTGCTTCTCTCTCTCATTCTTCTTCTTTTTCACCTCTTTTCTTCCTTCTTTCTTCTTCTTTATAATAGAAACAATGAAATTCACGAGGTGCGAATTTCCAAGAATGGTTTTGAGAATGGTAGTTCCTGCAGATTGGAAAGGGTTTGCTTCTGATATTCCGGCGACAAGTAGTGAGACTGCATGGTGCGAGTAGGTTTGAGTAGGGAAGCAGAGCATTTCCAAGAATCCGCAGTCGCAAGTCCGTGGGAGGTGCTTCCAACACTTGGCAGTTGTCCCCACCAAAGGGCCCAGGTGTGAGGTGTGCTGGACACCGGTCACTCAGCCAGCATGGCTCCACATGGAGTCGGAAAGAGCTGGCTTCCAATTGTGCCACTGTGGCTTATGAGTTCTGAGTCCTGTGGCCAAATGGCACCTGGGTCGCTCGCGAAGTGTGCGATAAGCTCTTGGGGCTGTGGCTGAGTGTGCTGGGGCCGGTGCCAGCCTACAGGGAGGAATCGGTCAGCGGCCCCTGCTCTCATGGCGGTGATGGAGCCCCTGCACCGGGTGCCGCTTGGCCCAGGGTCCGGCCTGACTCCTGGGAACAGGGAGGCGGTGTCACAGGAGCCGAGATGTCGGAGCGCGGGGGCGACCGGGCAGGGCGACGGGGCTTCAGTGGCGAGCAGCGCCGGTGCGGACGGCGTGTCCGGGCCGTGGGCCTGCAAGGGAGGTGGCACGTAGGCGCTGCGGCGAGGCCGGGCGCGAGCTGTTGTGAGGGACGCGCCGCGCCGGCTTGGCTTGGCTGTGGATTCGGCGAGGCGCGAGGATGCGTGGAGCACGGAGCGCTGGGCGGCGGGCGTGTGACGTGGCTGCCGGGTCGTGTGTGATTGGATCCCGTGACGGAAAATGGCCTCCTGCTGCTCTATGCGCGTCACCATGGAGACCAGCTTCGTGGGACCCCTTTATTCGGTCAGCCGTGAGCTGACGCCGGGCTTGTCGCTGCGGATCTGGGTCCCAGCGGACAGTGGGAGATTCCTGGAGAACTCGGGTTCGGTCCGAAGCCAGGGTGCGGCGGGCTCATGAGGCTCAGACACCACGGACACCTTTAAACGTCCCGCGCCGCGAGAGACAGCCTGGCTGAGAGCGTCGGCCGGGCCCGAGGGTCCCCAACGTGAGGTCGAGAGGCCCGGGATCGAGGAGTCGTTTCTTGCCGAGCCCCCGTTTGCCCGCCCCAGGAACGGGAGCAGGTCAGCGTGAGGACCACACGGTCCCTGGCGTCCGGTGTCTGGGGCAGCAATTTGATGCGGCCGGTGGGTTCCGCTTGGCGCTGGGCGTCCCGGGGAGATCGGCTGGGGAAGGTGCCCAGAGACGGTCCTCACTGGTTTGCCGGGCCCGAGGGTTCTCCGGGGAGAGGGCGTGTGAAGCCCCTCGGGAAAGGGAGGAAGCGTTAGTCGGGAAAGGGCCAGGGCAGCCCGGCCTAAGCCAGGCTTCTCTGCCCGGAAGTAGGAAGTAGCTCGGGCCATGGCCCCGCCCCTGCTTTTGCTTGTCCCAGCTCAAGGCCTTTTTAGGCCACACCCTCCCGCCGCACAGTCATTCAGTGCGCTGTATGATATGTCTTTGGGGACAAGATCAGCTTGCGGACCCTAAAGGGAAAATGGGAGCAATTTCTTGGTCTAGGCAACGGTCAGAAAGACCTGGCCGGCAGAAACAAACAAGACAAATCACAACAAAACACAACAAGACCACCGCCCCCCAAACCAAAGCCAAACCAACCCCATCCTACCGTACACCAACGATGAGAAACATAGGTCAAGACTCACAAAAATATCATGAAGCTGTATCTTGGAAACAGACATGAGAAAGGTGTCCTTTCCCCAGTTCAGGCAGAGGTGAACATCAAGATTTAAATCAAAAATCAAACGGTCAAAATCCCCACAGAAAATGAGCAGTTCCGGACAAGGGTCCGAAGAAACCGAAATTGCCAACAGAGAGGGAAAAGATGCTGAACCTTACTGACAACCAGAGAAATGCACACCGAGAGGGTCACGTTCTCCCTGAGAAGTTGCCCAGAGTGAAAAGATAGTGATCCATGACATGCGCTAGTGTGCGGGACCATTGACTGGGTGGGACACGTGTCCTCGTGCATCACTTTAAGAACATGAAGCGGTACCAGGTTCTGAAGGGCAAGTCGACAATACGGATTAGATACATGAAACACGCAGCCACGGAGCAGTCCCCTGTTGAGGATTTGCACGGTAAAAACAGTCACCGAATTTCACCAAGATTCAGACTCAGATAAAGGTACTTGGATATATTTTACATAGTATAGAAAGGGTGACCATTGCAAGATATTTTCTTTTTTATCATGGCCAAAGAAAAAAGATAGAAAGAAAAAGAAGAGAAGAGAAAATGAAATGCAAAATAAGAGCCAAAGCTTGCAGTAAACCAAGTATCTGAACAGAATCAAATTACAAATATTATCAACTCACTAAATAATTAATTAATTGGTTCATTCATTTCCTTACTTACTGATTGACCTGTTTATGTACTTTTTATTCATTCATTCACTCAGCCGTTCGTTCATTCATTCATTTATTTATTTATTTATTTATTCATTCATTCATTCATTCATTCATTTCCCGGAAATGAAATCCAAAAATGAGAGCCAGAACCTGTAGCAAACCAAGTATCCGAACAGGGTCAAATTACAAACTTTATCAACTCACTAATTAATTAATTAATCAATTAGTTAATTAAACAATGTATTTATTCCCTTCCTTACTCACTAATTGACATGGTTGTTTCTTCATTTTTTCTTGTTTGTCTGTTGATTTGTTTCCTGATGACTTATTTTGTTTGTTAGTTTGTTTGTGATTTCTTGTGTTTGTATCCCAAAGTCATGTGATGATGGTTGGAGAAAGCTAGAGTCAGGTGTGAAAACCAAATTCCCGGTTAACACCACCAGAGAAGAAAGGGTGACTTGACTCGGAGGGAACTCATGCACCCTGCCCTTTCGTTATCCCCGGCTCAGGATGGCAGAACTTTGAGTTTCTGGGAAAGTGAGCTGCTGGGTCTTTTTCTTTTCTATCTTTCTTTGTCCCTTCGTGGGGATTCTCCATGTTTTCTAATGGGCACGGATTCATTTTGAGGCCTCAGGAAGGTGCAGTGTCTGTCAGCAGACAAGGAACAGCCAGGCCCGATGTTCCCTAGCCCTGCAGAGTCACGATGCATTCTTCTGTGCTGCCACGAGAGGGCAGCAAAAGCTCAGCCGAGGCCAAGCCTGGGTGGGAGCTGAACACTGCTGTTGGGAGCTCAGTACCCTTACATGTTCCTCACAGAAAGCAGTGGGCACAGCTTTGGTTTGCGGATCAATTGACTGATACTTACTGCAGGAATTGATCTATTGGAGAAAACACAAGTCGCCTGGAGACTCACTATGCAGATCTAAGCAAGGCTGGCAAACGGGCCTTTCTCCTCGCATTTAGAGCTATGTGATGGAGGGAGGAATCCGCACGTTTTGATATTCTTGTGCCCCCGGTACAGGTTTTCTAAGCTGCCTTTCAACTCAAATGGCTCTGGATTAGGTTTTTGTATTTTTCCATTTTTTTCTTTGATGCCTGTTTTTTTAAACCTTGACTCGGTTTCCGGCCGTTGGATACATTGTGACGTGCCTGCCTGAATGTAAGTGGCCATTGAGGCTGTCTTCACTGGCTTTCCACGATCCAACGTGTCCTGTGCATCCAAACTGAGACTGTCACGCAACTGATCATCCCTCACTTCTGATCTAGCTGAGTGTTTGTCCATCATTGCTTCGTCAATTTTCAAGCCAGAAACGGTGACAGCCTGGTTCCAAGGTCCCTCGGTGGAAGTAGTATCCCTCTTTGGATCCCTAACTCCCCATCATCTAAAGTTGGACTTCATTTAGACAATCCTAGATCTCTGCCTTGACTCAAGGTGTTCTTCCACGGATACTCTAGTCTGGCTTGAGATTTGAAATTCTCCCCGTCAAGGGAGTCACTGTTGCATATCCCTTATTCGCATTGTTTTGATTCCAACATTGACCCGTATCGATACAGACCTGCGTCAATTTACATATTCTGTTATGATTTATACAGAAAAAGTATTCAGAGACTTGCTATAGCTCAGCATTTCAGTGGGTTTCTAAACACCGAGAATCACAGGTCTTTTGTTGGGGCCTGTCCCCTGAAGCCTATCTAGGGCCACACCGTCCATTCTAATTTCTTACCTTCTGTACTTCGTGGAAAGTTCCCGTGCTCTTAATAATTTCTTCTTCTTCTTCTTCTTTTCCTCTTCCTCCTCCTCCTCCTTTTCCTCCTCTTCCTTCTTCTTCTTCCTCTTCTTCCTCTTCCTCTTCTTCTTCCTCTTCCTCCACTTCCTCTTCTTCCTCTTCCTCTTCTTTTCTTCTTACTCTTCCTCTTCTTCTTTTTCTTCTTCCTCTTCCTATTCTTCTTCTTTCTCTTCCTCTTTTTCTTCCTCCTCCTTTTCTTCCTCCTCCTCCTCCTCATCCTCCTCCTCTTCCTCCCTTTCCTCCTCTTCTTCCTCTTCCTCCTCTTGCTCTTCTTCTTTCTTCCTCTTCTTTTCTTCCTCCTTCCTCTTCTTCTGCTCTCCGTCTTCTTGTTGGTCTCCTTCTCCTGCTTTCCCTGCTCTCTCCCTCATTCTTCTCTCTTTTCATCGCTTTTCTTTCTTCTCTTCTTCATAAAAGAAACAGCTGAACTTCAAGTGGTTTGAATTCCCAAGAATGGTGAGAACTGTACGTTCCTGCAGATTATAAGGGGTTTGCTTCTGAGATTCTGGCGAGAAGAAGTGAGACTGCATGGTGCGAGTAGGTGTGAGCAGGGAAGTAGAGGATTTCCAGGAATCTGCTGTCTCGGGTGCGAGCTTCCAGCACGTGGCAGTTGTCCCCCAAAACGGGCCCCAGTGTGAGCGGCGCTATAGATAGGTCACTTGAAGAAGAATGGCTCTTCATGGAGTCGGAAAGAGCTGGCTTCCAATTGTGCCGCTATGGCTAATGAGTTCTGAGTCTTGTAGCCAAATGGCACCTGGGTTGCTCGCAAGTGTGCGATGAGCTCTTGGGGCTGTGGCGGAGTGTGCTGTGGCCCGGTGCCAGCCTACGGGGAAGAATCAGTCAGCGGCCCCTGCTCTCCTGTCGGTGATGGAGCCCCTGCACCGGGTGCCGGTTGGCCCAGGGTCCGGCCTGACTCCTGGGAGCGGGGAGGCGGTGTCGCAGGAGCCGAGATGTCGAAGCGCAGGGGCGACCGGCCAGGGCGACGGGGCTTCAGTGGCGAGCAGCGCCGGTGCGGACGGCGTGTCGGGGCCATGGGCCTGCAAGGGAGGTGGCACGTAGACACCTGGGAGGCTGGGGTGCGAGCCAAGCTGTGAGGGATGCGCCGCGCGGGCTTGGCTTGGCTGTGGATTCGGCCAGAAGCGCGAGGATGCGTGGAGCACAGAGCGCGCGGGGCGCGGGGCATGTGATGTGACCGTCGGGGTCGTGTGTGATTGGATCCCGTGACGGAAAATGGCCTCCTGCTGCTCTATGCGCGTCACCATGGAGACCAGCTTCGTGGGACCCCTTTATTCGGTCAGCCGTGAGCTGACGCCGGGCTTCTCGCTGCGGATCTGGGTCCCAGCGGACAGTGGGAGACGCCTGGAGACGCTCGGGCTCGGTCCGAAGCCAGGGTGCGGCGGGCTCGTGAGGCTCAGAGGCCGCGGACGCCTTTAAACGTCCCAAGGCCATGAGGGGCAGCCCGGCTGAGAGCGTCGGCCGGGCCCGAGGGTCCCCAGCGTGAGGTCGAGAGGCCCGGGATCGAGGAGTCGTTTCTTGCCGAGCCCCCGTGTGCCCGCCCCAGGAACGGGAGCAGGTCAGCGTGAGGACCACACGGTCCCTGGCGTCGGGGGCAGCCAGTTGAGGCGAGCCGGTGGGTTCCGCTTGGCGCTGGCCGTCCCGGCGAGATCGGGCTGGGGAAGGTGCCCAGAGAGGGTCCCCGCTGGTTTGCCGGGTCCGCGGGTTCTCCGGGGAGAGGGCGTGTGAAGCCCCTCGGGAAAGGGAAGAAGCGTTAGTTCGGGAAGGGGCCAGGGCAGCCCGGCCTGGGCCAGGCTTCTCTGCCCGGAAGGAGGAAGTAGCTCGGGCCATGGCCCCGCCCCTGCTTCCGCTTGGCCCAGCTCCAGGCCTCTTTAGGCCACACCCTCCCGCCGCCCAGACATTCGGTCCGCTGTATGATATTTCTTTGTGGACGGGATCAGCTTGCGGACCCTGAAGGGAAAATGGGAGCAATTTCTTGGCCTAGGGAACGGTCAGAAAGACCTGGCCGGCAGAAACAAACAAGACGAATCACCACAAAACACAACAAGACCACCGCCCCCCAAACCAATGCCAAACCAACCCCATTACCGTACACCAACGATGACAAACATAGGTCAAGACTCACAAGAATATCATGAAACTGTATCTTGGAAACAGACATGAGAAAGGAGTCCTTTCCCCAGTTCAGGCAGAGATGATCATCAAGATTTAAATCAAAAATCAAACGGTCAAAATCCCCACAGAAAATGAGCAGGTCCAGACAAGGGTCCGAAGAAACCGAAATTGCCGACAGAGAGGGAAAAGATGCTGAACCTTACTGACAACCAGAGAAATGCACACCGAGAGGGTCACGTTCTCCCTGAGAAGTTGCCCAGAGTGAAAAGATAGTGATCCATGACATGCGCTAGTGTGCGGGACCATTGACTGGGTGGGACACGTGTCCTCGTGCATCACTTTAAGAACATGAAGCGGTACAACTTTCTGAAGGGCAAGTCGACAGTAAGGATTAGATACATGAAACACGCAGCCACGGAGCAGTCCCCTGTTGGGGATTTGCACGGTTAAAATAGTCATCGAATTTCACCAAGATACAGACTCAGATACACATAGATGGATATATTATATCATATAGAAAAGATATGCTTTGGAACATGTTTTTTTTTTTCATTGCCAAAGAAAAAAGATGAAAAGAAAAAGAAGAGAGAGAAAATAAAATGAACTCCGAAAATAAGAGCCAAAATCTGAAGCCACCGAAGTATCTGAACATGGTCAAATGAGAAACATTTTGTTTACTCATTCATTTATTCATTCATTCATCCCTTCCTTTATTTGCTTACTTATTTATTGACTTGTTTATTTATTTACTTACTACTCATTTCGTTTGTTTGTTTGTTCATTTCTTTGTTTTTATACCAACATAGTGTGGGGATAGGTGGAGGAAGCTAGAGTCAGGTATGAAAACCAAGTTCACGGTTAACACCACCAGAGCAGAAAGGGTGATTTGACTCGGAGGGAACTGATGCACCCTGCCCTTTCATTGTCCCGTGCTCAGGATGCCGGATCCCTGAGTCTCTGGGAAAGTGAGCTCTTGGGTCTTTTTTCCTTCCTTCCTTCCTTCCTTCCTTCCTTCCTTCCTTCCTTCCTTCCTTCCTTCCTTCTTTTTCTTTCTTTCTTTCTTTCTTTCTTTCTTTCTTTCTTTCTTTCTTTCTTTCTTTCTTTCTTTCTTTCTTTCTTTCTTTTTCCTTCCTTCCTTTTTTTCTTTCTTTCTTTCTTTCTTTCTTCCTTCCTTCCTTCCTTCCTTCCTTCCTTCCTTCCTTCCTTCCTTCCTTCCTTCTTTCCTTCCTTCTCTCTCTCTCTCTCTCTCTCTCTCTCTCTGATTAAACCATTCTGGAATTAATGGTGATTGTTACATAATCTTTTGAATATACAAAAATTCACCAAATTGTTCATTTTCAAATGGAGAATTTCATCGTGTGTAGGTTATGTCTCAAGAAAGCTGTTTTAAAAAAGACACACAGCAATGGGAAAAGTGTGCCCAGGAAGGAATGGGGTAGATGCACTTGAGTCACTTTAGAGAAAGAGCTTCTCTTCTTTAGAATTCTCTTAAGTGGACTTTGCTTTTAGCATCCAGTAGATACCCCATAAAACAGCTACACTTCCTACATGGGTCCATTTCACAATGGCCTCGTTATTCCAAAAACATTTTTAAAGGGTTTAAAATCATAGAGAAGCACGTATGTAGTGTGCGAATGTACTTAAGTGACCCATATGACTTTCCTGAGACTCCCACATAGCATCCTTCTAGGTCCATTGGAGAGAAGAGGCCAGTGGGCCTGTGTGTAAAGGAGATATCAAGTTTCTGAGCCAGTAACCCCAGAGCGAGGGCTAGAAACATTTCTCTGGAGCCAAGAACAAAGGTGTACATTTCTCCAACTTCAGTTCCACCCACTACATTGAGTCATTGAGTTCTGTAAGAGTTATGTGAGAGTGAGAATAGTGTCATGCAGATCATAGCCACGTGGCCTGGCTTCCAGAGATGCTAGGATTTTATATAAAGAAGTTTTGATTCAACAGGTCATCAGCGCTAGGCTAGAAATACAGCTCTCAGTATAGCTTTCAGAGTAGACATTGTAATTTATACCACTGCTTTCTCTTCAGCACCTCACTCTTCCATGGGACCAGCTCACACCCCTACTCCCCTGCAAACTGCCTTCACCCCTCCCGCACTGTCCCTGGCTCAGGAAGCCCCTTGCCCTGGCAGATATACATCACTGTAAGTTCTTGCATTGGGCTTTTCTGCAGGAGGACTGGGGATATGGGATACAAAACTGTTTTGAAGAATCTGATGATTTGAGTTGAGGACAGAGTGACTTCCTTAAAGTGGCTTTGCCAACACCAAAAGACCAATTAGCTTTAGAGACAGAGTTCATGCTCCCATCCTGGGGTCTGTGAGAGCCTGTCAGCAGAGCATGTGGTTCACAGGGCTCCATTCTCGGATGGAGCACCACTCACCCATGGGGGGCTGTTCCAGGCCTGGGGGTCCCACCTTCATAATGCCCTGTATTTGTTTGCAGTTCTTCTCAGCACGTGTTCATCATGTGCTCACCCGACGATAATGCCGATTGCCAATTGGGAGGTTTCGCCGTGGCCACCTTAGCCTGGATCCTCACCACCATGTCCATGGGCTTTGCAGAGTGGCGGATATGGAACATGGACAGCCCGGCACACTACCCCCATGGTCTGGCCCGCGTGGGTGTGTGGAAAGTGTGCATTTTCCACCGTGATGGTTTCTTCCACAGAGCCACATCATGCCACCATTACGCCTACTGGGATACCTACCTCCCACTTGATATTCGTGTTTCTCAGCACCTCCTACTGGCGGCTAGCATCCTAGGGCTCCTGGGAAAAGCTGTCATGGTGTGTGTATTAAGGAATGTATACGTGACTGATTTTCATATGTGTGCCACATACGATCTACTTACTATTTCAGGATTTATGAACGTAGCAGCCGGTATTTTTATCTCCATTGCTGCAATCTGGAATTACTGTGCCGTGATGAACGAAGAGGGTATATCCTTCCCGAAATCTTTCTCTTTGCCCTTCAAGCCAGATACACAAGAAGTAGGCGGTGCCTTTATGGTGGCCTGTCTGGCCACCGTCTTGTCCTTGTCATGTGGGATGTATTTCCTCTGTTCCCAGACCCCCCGGTGCAATAAAGTGCATCCCAAAATTTGGGAAGTATGAAATTCCTCTTGCGTTGGTTTTACATACCCAAGATTACTAGGAGTCTCCGGGAAGTAGTATTAGGGTGCTCTATGAAATGTTTTCAAGGATTGAAGACCATGGCAAAGGTAGTTTGAGTAGAGAGTGGCCCAACCAGTTTTCTTTTATCTTCTCTGTCCAAATATGTTTGTTGATTGAATGAAGGAACTTTCATTTTTTAAATGAGGATTTCATTCACCTGCCAGTGGTCTTACTAGCTCTTGATTTTAACTATTATTTAATCAATATGATATACCTTGTGTATGGAAATAAGAATGCCTGAAAGCATTACATCTCGCTCTTAAACTTCTAAAACAATCAACCTGGTTTCCTACAGTATGGTAACAATATCTCTCTATCACGTAAAATTTTCCAAAGTGTGCAAAAGTAGAGAAAATAGTATAAGAAATCCTGCCCCAAACATTTTCCTTCCAAGAAAGATGACTAGAAAGCATATTTGCATTCTAAAGCATAAGATTTTACTGCAGAAACACCATCTCAGGAGCAAAGCCAATTCCAAATGCAATCATGTTGAGCAGCCATCTTTGAGAGTGGGGAGACATTAGCCTGTCTGTGGCCTGGAGTTTGATTTTGTGCTTGTCTTTTGAGCTGCTTCTACCTCTGAGAGCTTATCATTTGGCTGAAGTCCATGGATGGTACGAAGAAGAACGTGATAGTGTTTTCATCTCAATTCTAGCTTCAGCATTTTTTTCGAATGTTTGAAAAAGCTCTAACACTTTAATCAGAGCCTGTAGTTCTTTTATGACTCATGCCTGTTTGCGTGATGCTGGAATGCATTTCCCAAAAGCATAGATGCTTGACTATTTTTTCCAAACTCGTTTTGTTTGAAAATAAATCCGCTTTTATTTGTATGCAGCTTTTTAAAAAGAGTTCTCCAGCTATGCTTTGCTACATTCTGTATCTTGGTAATTTTTTTTTCATAGTTTTCCATTTCTCAGAGATTTATATCCTACATCATCAAGGTTTTCCCCACTGAAAATCCACATCGTAACTGTGTGTTCGGCATATGTTGCTACTAGCCGTATTCCTCCTGGAATCCAGAGTTGAACCACTCAGTGAAACTCTTCACTAGCTGATGAATTCTCTGGCCATCCCCATTAAGCGAGAGATGCTTCATGTGGCTCAAAGTTGGTCATGATTGTCATCGTCTGCATGGAGGTAGTGCTGGTGGTTTCCATTAGTCTCTTTGTTTTGTTATTCAAAACACTTAATTTAAATGCTATTTTAGGATGTGGTTCCATAGTAGAGCAGTTATCACATCTGCTTTACACACAGAAGGTCCTGCGATCACACCCTAGTGGAGCCACAATTCATTATCAATGGCCATGTCACTCTGAACATGCCCAATGTCTGATCTTGGAAGCTAAGCAGGGTTGGGCTTGGTAGTACTTGGATGGGAGACCAACTAGGAAGACCAGGTGCTCTAGGCATAAATAATAAAAAATGAATGATATTTTAATTTTAGTCACTGTTTTATTTATTTGATTCTTAATAAACTATTATTTTACTTTAAATGTGTATATCAAATTTACTGTTAGGTAATTAATATGCATATTAATTTTTATTAATAATAGTTTTATTGAAGTGTCATTCACATACCATAAAATTCAAGCTTTATCTTGTACCAGTAAATGGTTTTTAGTACATCCACATAGTTGTGCAGATATCACCAGTATCTAATTAGAGAACATGTCATCACCCCCAGAAGAAAAACCATTAGCAGTCCCCATTAGTCTCTGAGGCTTTCTTTTTTTTTCCCTCAACAAGATGTCCTAGTCGTGTCCTGTATATTTCAGGCCCAAGACATTTAATCAGCCATGTCACTCTTGCAGTGAGCCCTAGACAGGGAGATGGTATTTAGAAACCATGTTTGGGACTCATTTTACTGGATTGCCATTATATCTAGGTATTTTAGTGGACAGAACTAGGATACAGGAATTTTTAAGAAGAAAAAAAATTAATCTGTTACAAAGTTATGTTCAAACTTAGACAATTTTTATTTAGCTGCAATTTTATCCTGCGTTTCTTTCTCCCACATTGAAAATCCAATATTATCCTACTTATTTTCTTATTCGATGATATATAATATTTTTAAAAAATATATGTGTATATATACATATATATATATATATATATATATATTACTAGTATCATTCTTAGCTATAAGCCTACTGAATAAAATTAAGATTTAAGTCCTGTTTGTCTCTAAATTTTATTGTACTAAGGATATTGAATGAAAATACTACATTCTAAATGATTTTGATATAATGATGGCAGTACCAACAACCATTAATGATGGTTTTATAGTTATATCACCAACTTGGAAAGCTTATTTATTTGACCTTGTTTTCTATTTTTAAGGATTGTTTTTGTGTTTTTGACATAGTTTTATTTTTGAACATGTGAAATATTTACATAATATCCAAGTCAAAGTTATTGAATGAGGTTTCTTCGGAGAACATCTGAATAAATTTCTGTTCTAATCTCCATTCTATTCTTGCTCATCTTAGGTAACTTTAATTTTGGTTTTGTTTTCCATTGTTTTCTTTTGCAGACGTGTGTTGTGTTCATATTTATTCCACCTCTTTCAGACTGCAGTCATAGTATATATATAATTATTTGGCACCCTGCTTTTTTCACTTGACAAATTCCTGCAGATCACTCTATATCAGTGTGTAGAAAACTTTCTAATTATTTGGCTGCATACTATTTCATCATATGGATGTACCCTGGTTTATTCAGCCAGCTTGGTATGTATACATGTATGTATGTTATAATGTGGTGCTACATCTTTTTGTGTTTTGCCAGTATCTTCAGGCTAGATTCCTAGGACATTGTCATTTAAAAATATGTGTTGCTGCTACTTCTATAGGGATGATCATTTTACATTCCCATGAGCAAGCTATGAGAATGTCTGCTTCAGTGCCTTGTTAAGAAAAAATACACTGTAAAACTTCTGAATTTTTCTTTAATATATAAGTGAGAAATGATATCTCAGTGTCATTTTAATGTATATTTCCCTTCTTAGTGAGTTGAGCATTTTTTCAAATGTTTCAAGGCTATTTTTTTTTTTTTTACTTCATGATATGTTATCTGCTGCCAAGTAATCAATTGCTCCAAAGTTTAGTGACTTCAAGCAACAGGCATGTATTTGTTATCTCACAGCTGCTGTGGATCAGTAGTTTGGGCACAGCTTAGCTGGATCTTTTACTTCAGCAGTCCCCAACCATTTTGACACCAGGGACCAGTGCTCCCATGAGGACCTAATGCCTAATGACCTTAGGAAGAGTGGAGGCAGTATTGTCAGTGCTGGGGAGCAGCTGCAAATACAGATGAAACTTAGCTCTCTTGGCCTTGTACCTAATAGGACACTGATGGGTACTAGTCCATGGCCTAGGTAGTGGAGACCCCTGCTCTATGTCATGGTCTCTCCCAAAGCCCCAGTCTAAATGTCAGCTGGGCCTGTGGTCTCATCTGAAGGCTCAGGAGGAAGGATTCAGTTCATAGCGTGCTTACGTTGTCATCGGCAGGATTCATTTCTTGAGTTCCTCACAAGCTGTTGGCCAGAGTATTCAGTATCTGGCCAGATGGACCTCTCCATTGAGCGTCATGGAAGATGGCAGCTGGCTCCATCAGAGCAAGTAAGTGAGAGAGCCAGAGGGTGCCAGCAAGATGGCAGCCATAGGTTTACATAACCTAATCACAGAGGTCACGTTGCACAACTTTTGCCATTTTCTATTTATCAGAGGCATGCCATTAGGTCTCGCCTGTGCTCAATGGAAGAAGAGTGAGGGAGTAAAAGTGAGGAAAATGGGACTCATCGGGGACCATTTCACAACATGCCTATCACGGTTTTCTATTTCCATCCCATTCTTCTAATGATTCGCTGGTGTTCTTTATTTTTAGGAGGTCTTAATAGAGCATGAAGAGTTGCCCTTTGTCTTGTGTCTTTCAGTTATAAACACCTAATTTGTCCTTTTTTATTAAACTTTGCTTATGATATTTTTTGTTATGCAAAGATTTTTATGAAGTGTACATCTTTTCAGATTTATCAATCTCTTATTGCTTCTGGTTTCTGAGTCAAAATTTTGGTATCTTTTCTCCACTCCCGTATTATAAAAGCATTTGTTCATTTTTTCCCTAGTGCTTGAATGGTCTCATTTTATCTAGTATTCATTTGGATTTTATCCTGATATACAATGTAGTATATTTGGACAAATTTGTCTTTCCTGATAGATTCTTCTTTTGTACCAATACCACTTCTCTAAAAAGAAAGATCTTTTCTCCCAATTTAAGATGCCATTTTTTTTCATATGTTAAATTTCTATTAATATTGAGTCTATTTCCTGACTTCTTATTTGATTTCTTTAGTGTATATATGTACTAATGTGCCAGTACTATCCTTTTAAAGATGTTATAGACTTATTTTAAAATAATATGTTATGTGTTATGTTTATTCCTTCCCTACCCTGAGGACTTTCTTAGTTGTTTCTTCTTATTTTTCCATTTGAATTTTCTAATCAACTTCTCTTACTCCAGACTGGAAAATAATGCTTTAATTTCTGTCAGAATCATGCTGTTTATAAGTTAACTTAGGGATAACTGACATATGTATAACATTGAGTCTTCTTCATCAATAATAGGATATGTCTTTCCCTTTTTTCAAGTCTACTTTTGCTTTTTGAAGGTTTAAGGTAGTTTTCTGTGCAATGGGTTGTTTGCGAAGTGGGGCAGTTATGAGCAGAGATACTGTACCCACATGCACTTGCACACTAATGCCAAGTTTCATTTCTCATGTGTAGATGTCTTAGCATACTATTGCTGGGGTGGATGGTAGGTCTACCTTGTTTTCAGACCTTCAGCTCACATTTGCTTTTCTCATTCAGCATGTATAGTCATGTGTGGTTGGTGGCAGTGGTGATCAATGTTTCTACTCTTCTGATGATCGTTAAAACAGCAGTTAAGATAATTTTCAGAAAGTTTGCACTAGGAGCATAGGTCTTGTTCATACAAATTTAGGTAACTGCGCCCAGAGCTCTACACAAAAGACAGGCCCTTCTGGACTGTTGAATGATTTCTTCTCCCAAACCTCATGAGTGTTCCAACTAGCTACCAGGGTAACTGGTAGGTAAGCCCCCAGGATGCCCTCAATGGATTACACTTGAAAATCATGTTTAAGGCCAACTCAAGAGAGAGCCAACAACTTCAGCTTATTTGCACAACAATAAATTCTTTCAGTGCCACCGAAATCTTTCAACCTAGGACCTTAGGGCTATAGCACACACAAGACACACACCTTCTACTCGTGATGCTTGATCACTCACAACTCTTCAGATGTTGAAAGGGCCTCAATCAAAATGAAAAAAATGACTGAATAATTTCATCATGAAATGGTTTAAAATTAGACATAATTTGATCTCCCAGCCACACACTGGGGGTTGATTGAGTTCACAAGAGAGAAATCAAAGGGAAAATATGGAAAGTCCTTCTCAAAGGACATTTATTTAAGTCTGTGAGAGCCCAATGTTTGAAAAAATTTCCCCCGCTAATGTAAGTCTATCAGCTTTTTGCATATGTGTGCTGAAAACATTGCCTATGGACCCACTTTGGCTGGGTCCTTTGCTAGAATGTTAACTAGCCCCTTTATCTTTTTGTTTAGATTCGGTGTATAGGCCACAGATTCTCTCTAGTGGAGATTTTGTCAAATTGTGATAGCATTATTTAGTAAATGTCCTTTCCCTGCTGACCTTTAGTTGCATAATATCCTCAGCTCTCAAGCATTGTGAACTTGGAGGAATTATACCCTTTTGCATTTAAAGAGTTCTTGGCTTCTTTCCCACGTGTTCATGTTTGGAAGGAGCTGGATGTCATCTGGGCACCAGTTGGCTCTTCAGGGCCGGCCTGGGACTGAGTCGGAAGTATTCTCCATGCAACTGCAACAATGGCTTGTAAAATGGCTCTTAGGGAAAGCACCACTTATCTTCCAAAGAAATCTTTCCCTATAGTAAGTCTAACAAAGGCCAACCTTACATATGAGGTTGAAAGAGGATGGGTGTAATTTAAGTGGATCGCAACCGTGGATGACTGTGCAATAAAAGCAACTCTTGGAAGACATGCATAAGCGGAATAATTACTTGAATCTCCTCTCTCACAGAGGGGAGCTGGAAACCAAGCAGAGGACAGCACATCTGTAGCCTGGTAGTCATCGGGTGAAGTTACTGAACTGGCTTGGGCTGTGGAAAGTGGTCCTTTGATCCTCTTCTGCCTTCAGTCTCAAGAGAGAGCAAGATGAGAAAGAATTTCAACACAGAAGGTAGGGGGATCGCCATGGTAGGGTGTGCTTTGGGGGATCAGGGTGAACGAAGAAAAGGAAAAAGAATTACAAGATCTTCTGAAGCACTCATTGGAAAGATTATTTCAGGGACTTGCTTTATGTTTTATAGGAATAAGCCCAGACAATGTATCCTGTTCATTTCCTGTTGGTAGAGCACACACCGAGGATGCTGTAAGGGCTAGAGGAATTTCTTTAATTCTTTCTCCCTCACAGAGATCTTTCTAAGGTACCCAGGAACGGAGGGATACCATATGGCATTAGGCATTGAGGTGAAAATTGAGAATTGCCAGGAGATTTATTGTGGAGACCAGGAAGAAAGGAGTCACTGGGGACAGCACTCCCAGATGGATGAAGAGCAGCACGGCCCATGATTATGCCATCACCAGCCATCTCCTCAGTCACAGCTTGAACTCTGAGGAAGTGCCAGGAAGTGACAGCTGTCATACTGGCCAATGAGTAGGGTGTTTCATGGTTCATGACTCGTTTTCACCTTCCTCTTCCTGGCTGCCATTTGGCATCGCTTAGGAATGTACTGGGCTGTTTTGAACACCAGGAAACACACAGTCCTATGGCACAGAGGGGACACAGGGCAGATAGCCCCCTCTTCCACACGAGTGATTGAAATATAGAGAGTGTATGTAGCTTGTCCATGGTCAGAGGTGGAGGTGAGATGAAACCCCACAACTTCTGAACACAGTCCTCTGTCATTATAGTCAAAGAAAGTAATATTATCTGTGGAGAGCTGTTTTTCTGCCCCAAAAGCTCATTGTTTATTTGACTGAGGTGTCTTGTTAGAGATGTCATACGCCACCACAATATCCTCTTCCTATTCTCCTCAGGATATGCACTCTTCCTCTAGGAGTCAGGTCAAGACTTTAGGAGTCTAGAAGATTTCATCCATTTTCCTTTCCTCAAGTTCTCTTGTTTCATCTTCGAACAGGGAAGCTCCCTCAACAGAAAAAATCAGGAGAGCAACAAAATTGTAGTTTCTCAAGAAATATTGAAAGTCCACTTAGATTCCTAACTGGCTGCACTTCTCTGAGAAATTTCATTCTATGAAGCACTAATTTCCTTCTGCCGCTTGGTCAAAAACATCAAATTACAGAGAAAACTTGTGCTTTATTTTTGAATGTCGATAAATTCCACCCTGTTGTAGCCCCAAACTGGACACATGCCAAATGTTCACTAACAGAGGAATGGATATACAAACCGGGAATGTCCACAAATGAAATGTGATACAATAGTAAAAATGAAAAAAGTGATGATATATTTAACAAGACAGATGAGATTTTTTCTGGTCAAGATGGAAAAGCAGTTACATGTTATGCTCGCCTCATCCTCTGATCACCTCAAAAGAACAAGTCAACTATCGAATGACCATCACTGGGAGTTGCCTGAATTCCAGGTGAACAGAAGTCTTCTGACTGGGGGCACAGAGAAGAGGCCACCTCAAGACAGGTAGGAGGGACAGAGACCCGGAACAGGTTGGCCCACACCCCTTTGTGGTGATTAGAAGTCAGGAGAGATATCTCCAGGGGTCCCCCTGGAGGAGCCTGGTGTTTCAACCCCACACTGGACTCACCAGACCAAGGTTCCATTGCCAAGAAGAGAAGTTCCCACACTTATGGCTGCAAAAACCAGTAGAGACAGTGACTGAGTGAGATAGATGAAGTTCCTCCTAAGGGGCCATGCACACATAGACTTACTGCTAACGGACTCGCTGACTGTGAGCTCCAGTGCTGAGGCAGCTGTTCAAAGGTGCCAACAAAGGAACTGAGTTGTCGGTCTTCAGAGCGAGGGCTGGAGGGGTTGGCTTTTTCCCAGACAGATGTGCTGGCAGAAGCCTTTGTTCCTTTGTTGAGCCCAGCGTGCAGACCCAGGGAGCTGCTATATCTGAGTCTCCGTCAAGATAACGAACACAGGTCACCCCACTCTGGGGAGTCCCTTGGACCCCACCTTTCTCAACATGCAGTTGCACCCAAGCTGTTTCCAGTGGCTTCTCCATACAATCAACCTGTCTTGGCTCATGCTGTGGACCGTCCTGAAATCTCTCAAAGCTTTGCACACCCCAAACAAACAGAATCTGGCCTTGACGTGCTCCCTATGTCTTGCTGAGCAGCCTCAAGCCTTGCATTGGTGGCAGCCACGTTTGGCTTGAGTCTTGGCCTCTTGAGGCACCTCCAATCCCAGCATGGATAACAGCCATCTGTGGATTGCTTTGTGGCTTACTCCAGGTGGCCCCAGGCATGGCCCAGGCTGCTGTAAACCTTGGCCTGCAGTATGGACCCTCCCAGAATACCTCAAGGCCAGCACCCTAAGTGCCTGAGTTAGACCAAAGCTCCAGCATCTTCCTGCTACCTCTGCAGACTACACATCAAAGGGTAGACTGAGAAGGCACCAAAACCCTGCTGAAGACCATCCTGCTCTTAGGGTCAGCCCCTGCGCAAGCATCTCCTTCACTGCCAATCAGCTTGAGGAACAATCACTCCCAGTGATGACCAAACAGCAATAAAGGCTGAACTGAAACAAGTGGGAACATAATACCTATAGAGGAGATACATTAGGGCCCACGGGACCCACACTACATAAGGCGACTCTACCAACACTGGGAGCCAGAGAGGCCCTACTTAATACATAGAAACAAACAGCAGACAGCAGACAAAATGAGGAGACAGAGAACCATGTTCCAAATGAAAGGACAGAACAAAGCTCCAGAAAAGAACTAAACATGATGGAGGCAAGCAATCTGCCAGATGCCAAGTTCAAAGTACTGCTTATAAGGATGCTCCATTATTTCAGTGAGAACAATGACAAAGAGATAAAAACATAAAAATGGAGATACAAAACATAGGAAAGAACCAGTCAGAAATGAAGAATACTATAACTAAAATGAAGAATACCTCACAGAGAATTCACAGTGGAATAGACAAAGTAGAGGACTGAATGTGCAGTGTGGAAGATGAGGTAGCAGAAAACATCCAAGCAGAACAGAATAATAATAATAATAATAATAATAATAATAATAATAATAATCCTCCCAAAATGAGGATGGTTTAAGGGTCCTCCAGGATAACAACAAGTGCAACAATATCACATCATAGGAACCAGAAGGAGGAGAGAGAGCAAGGAACTCAAAACCTATTGGATGAAATAATGATGGAAAACTTCCCTAACCTGGCAAAAGAATCACCAAGAAGTGCACAGTGATAAACAAGATGAACCCAAAGAGGCCCACAGCATGACACATCCTAATTAAAATGCCAAAGGTTAAAGACAAGGAGAGAATCTTAAGAGCAACAGGAGGAAAGCAGTTAGGTGCCTACAAGGGAGCTCCAATAAGACAGCTGCTTTTCCAACAGAAACTTTGCAGGCCAGAGAGATTGGCACAAAATAGTCAAAGTGATGAAAACCAAGGAACTACAACCAAGATTACCCAGCAAAGATAAAGACTTTCTCAGAGACACATGCCCAAAAGCTGAAGTTGTTCATTAGCACCAAACTGGTATTACAAAAGAAAATGTTAAAGGGAGTTTTTTTAAAGAGGAAGTATGAAAATATAAATAATGAAGAGGCAATAATTGCATATCTATCAACTACCTTAATGTAAATGGATTAAATGCTCCAACCACACGACTTAAATTGGCTGAGTCTTTTATGCTGCCCAAAAAAGACTCATTTTAGATCATAAGAAACACACAGACTGAAAGTAAAGGGATACGGATGGAAAAAGATATTTCTTTAACATGGAACCGAACAAAAAGCTGGACGATCAGACAAAATAGACTTTAAAGCAGAGGCTATACCAAATGTCAAAGAAAGACCCAGTAATTGCACTTTGGGGAAATAGTCTCAAGAAACCCAAAACATCACTTTGAAGGGAAATGTGCATCCTTATGTTCATTTCGGCATGATTTACAATAGCCAAGATGTGGAGGCAACCTGAGTATACATCAGTGGATGAATGGATAAAGAAGAGGTGGAACATATATGCCATGGAATGTTACTTGGCCACAAAAGGAATAAAATCTAGCCATCTGCAACGACCTGGATGGACATAGAGGATATCATGTTGCATAGAGTAAGTCAGAGAATGACAAGTGCCATATGATTTCACTTATGTGGAATCTAAGGGACAAAATAGACAAAACAGAAACAAACTCAAAGACACAGAGAACATTTTGATGGTTGTCAGATAGGAGGCATTTGGAGGGGGCACTGGATGAAACACAGGAAGGGATCACGTTCAGACTGGTAGTCACAAAATAGTCACAGGGATGTAAGTACAGCATAAGAAATGTAGTCAGCAATACTGTAAAAACTATGATGGTGTCAGATGGGTACTAGACTTATTGGGGTGATCACTTCCTAAGTTATGTAAGTGTCTAATCACTATGTTGTATACCTGAAGCTAGTATAACATTATATATCAACTGTAATCAAAAAGGCAAAAAAATTACTAAACACAGATGATTCTGAAAAACATGCTGATGAAAAGAATCGAAAAGATCATGTTTTTGGATGAGGGGACAGGCACTTGTGGCTATTGACTAGCAAGAAGCATGAAAGAAGTTTTTGGGAGACAGGACTATTCTGTTTCTTGATCTGAGTGGAAGTCACAGGGAAACCTTTGTAAAAATTCCTCGAGCTGCACAGTTGAGTAGATTTTACTGTTAAAATTATACCCCAACTAATTGCTAAAATCAAAGGAAGTAAAAAATAAAAATGAAATGACAAGTCTCTCCTGCTTTCTCTCTATTTACCATCCATCCCCCTTTTGCCCTTTTCCCCTCTCCCTGCCCACTTCTCTTCCTGGTTCAGGCTTCTTCTGTGTGTTTCAAGAAGGAAGTCCTACCCTAAAATTGTATAAATTACAGCTGTAAGCATACTTAGGTGAAATAGCATAGTGCAGGAGGATGGAATTGACCTTTGCAACTGAAATACAACAAAGCCACACGTGAGGGCCCATGTCAATATTGACCCACGGCTCCTTGTCCAAGGACACTGAAGGAAGGCTCATTACTGATGGCCCTGTCCTCGGCTCTTATCAGAACATGTCTTCCTGACAGTGGCTGTGGCCCTTCTTACAGTGTTCCTACTTAAGACTCTCACGAATTACAGTGATTCTTTGGTCTAGGACCTCAAAAGAAATTTCTCTTCTCAAAAGACTTGTCAAGGCGTCAAGGGATATTCTACCCTCTAGCCTGTGGCCCTTTAAGGCATCTCTGGTCACAGGCCTGCTACTCAAAAGTCCAACTGGCCAGCCCTGTTAGTCATGGAAACATGAGGATGTTTTGATCTATACGTTCCCGTTACAACCTGACAGTTACCGGCATTTCTACATCTGAGGAATACTCTTCTTGCCTTTTTGTATTTGTGGGGAACTGCTGTGGTTAATTGCTTTGGCCTCGTTAAGGAGAGCCTTGAGATTTCTCAGGAGTCACCTTAATCATTGATAATTCATCTCTGTGAAGAAGTGAAATGTCATCAGATGTTCCTACAAGAGGTAAGCCCAGGCCACCTTTATTTTGACATAAACTAGCATTATTAGATTGTCAGCCTAGTCTACTAGCCTCTGTGCTATTGAATTTTTTAACCAAGGACATTTGAATGTGGATTATAACTTATAACATTTGTTGATGCCATGTCCACCATCACATCTCTCTTTCCATGAAACACTGGCATGACTGAGTGTGAGAGTCGGAAAGCAAATGGCTAATGTGTGACGTAGAAAGGGCAGTGATGGTGTTGCCAAACCACAAGGTCTCCTTGCTTCAATAAATTGAACACATCTTTGCTCTTTATAAAGTACCTGCTGTGTTTGTGACACTTGCCAATTGTGGTAAAATATACATAACGTAAATTTACTATTTTAACTATTGTTAAGTTGTGCAGAGTTTAGGAGCACCAAAAAAGTTCACATGATCATGCAACCATCACCACCATCCATCTTCGGAACATTCTGATCTTCCCAAACTGAAACTTTGTCCCCACTGAACTCTGACACCCCATTCTCCTCGCCAGCACCTGTCTCTATTATTTTGACTCATCTAGAGTCCTCAAATAACTGTAATTGTCCAATATTGTCCTTTTGTGTCTGCCTTTCACCCACTGTAATGTCTTTAAGGTTCATCTGTGCTGGGGTATGTGTCAGAATTTTCTTCCTTGTAAAAACTGAAAAGTATTCTGTTGAGTGGAGAGAGTCAAATGAGTCTATCCATTCATCCAAGAACAGGCTGTTGCATTGTTTCCACTTGTCCTCCTCCTCCTCCTCTTCCTACTCCTCCTTCTCCTCCTCCTGCTCCTCCTCCTCCTCCTCCTCCTCCTCCTCCTCCTCCTCCTCCTCTTCCAGCTCCTTCTCCTTCTGCTCCTTCATCTTACTCTTCTTATCCTACTTCTTGTTCTCCTTCTCCTTTTCCTTCTCCTCCATTTTCTTCACCTTGTTCTCTCTCTCTCGTTCTTTTGCTTCTTCATCACTTTTCTTTCTTCTTGATCTTCATAAAAGAAAAAGCCAAACTTCACAAGGTGTGAATTCCCAAGAATGGTTGGGAGAATGGTATGTACCTGCAGATTGGAAGGGTTTAGCTTATGAGATTCCGGAGACAAGCAGTGAGCCTGCATAGTGCGTGTAGTTGTGAGGAGGAAAGCACAGGACTTGTCGGAATCTGTGGTCCCGGGTCCGTGTGAGGTGCTTGCAACACGTGGCAGCCGTCCCTGCCAAACCGGCCCAGGTGTGAGGGGTGCTGTAGACTGGTCACTCAGCCAGCATGGCTCCACATGGAGTTGGAAAGAGCTGGCTTCCAATTGTGCCGCTGTGGCTTATGAGTTCTGAGTCCTGTGGCCAAATGGCACATGGGTCACTCGCGAAGTGTGCGATGAGCTCTTGGGGCTGTGGCGGAGTGTGCTGGAGCCCGGTGCCAGCCTACGGTGAGGAACCGGTCAGCGGCCCCTGCTCTCATGGCGGTGATGGAGCCCCTGCACCGGGTGCCGCTTGGCCCAGGGTCCAGCCTGACTCCTGGTGCGGGGAGGCGGTGTCGCCGGAGCCGAGATTTTGGAGCTCGGGGGCGACCAAACAGGGCGACAGGGCATCAAAGCGAGCAGCGCCCCTGCGGACGGCGTGTCGGGGCCGTGGGCCTGCAAGGGAGGTGGCACGTAGGCGCGTGCGAGGCCGGGGCGCGAGCCAAGCTGTGAGGGACGCGCCGCGCCGGCTTGGCTTGGCTGTGGATTCGGCGAGAGGCGCGAGGATGCGTGGAGCACGGAGCGCGCGGGGCGGGGGGCGTGTGACGTGGCCGTCGGGGTCGTGTGTGATTGGATCCCGTGACGGAAAATGGCCTCCTGCTGCTCTATGCGCGTCACCATGGAGACCAGCTTCGTGGGACCCCTTTATTCGGTCAGCCGTGAGCTGTCGCCGGGCTTGTCGCTGCGGATCTGGGTCCCAGGGGACAGTGGGAGACGCCTGGAGACGCTCGGGCTCGGTCCGAAGCCAGGGTGCGGCGGGCTCGTGAGGCTCAGAGGCCGCGGACGCCTTAAAACGTCGCGCGCTGCGAGGGGCAGCCCGGCTGAGAGCGTCGGCCGGGCCCGAGGGTCCCCAGCGTGAGGTCGAGAGGCCCGGGATCGGGGAGTCGTTTCTTGCCGAGCCCCCGTGTGCCCGCCCCAGGAACGGGAGCAGGTCAGCGTGAGGACCACACGGTCCCTGGCGTCCGGTGTCGGGGGCAGCCAGTTGAGGCGAGCCGGCGGGTTCCGCTTGGCGCTGGCCGTCCCGGGGAGATCGGGCTGGGGAAGGTGCCCAGAGAGGGTCCCCGCTGGTTTGCCGGGCCCGCGGGTTCTCCGGCGAGAGGGCATGTGAAGCCCCTCGGGAAAGGGAGGAAGCGTTAGTCGGGGAAGGGGCCAGGGCAGCCCGGCCTGGGCCAGGCTTCTCTGCCCGGAAGGAGGAAGTAGCTCGGGCCATGGCCCCGCCGCTGCTTTTGCTTGGCCCAGCTCCAGGCCTCTTTAGGCCACACCCTCCCGCCGCCCAGACATGCGGTCCGCTGTATGATATTTCTTTGTGGACGGGATCAGCTTGCGGACCCTGAAGGGAAAATGGGAGCAATTTCTTGGCCTAGGGAACGGTCAGAAAGACCTGGCCGGCAGAAACAAACAAGACAAATCACAACAAAACACAACAAGACCACCGCCCCCCAATCCAAAGCCAAACCAACCCCATCCTACCGTCCACCAACGATGAGAAACATAGGTCAAGACTCACAAAAATATCATGAAGGTGTATCTTGGACACAGACATGAGAAAGGAGTCCTTTCCCCAGTTCAGGCAGAGGTGAACATCAAGATTTAAATCAAAAATCAAACGGTCAAAATCCTCACAGAAAATGAGCTGTTCCGGACAAGGGTCCGAAGAAACGGAAATTGCCAACAGAGAGGGAAAAGATGCTGAACCTTACTGACAACCAGAGAAATGCACACCGAGAGGGTCACGTTCTACCTGAGAAGTTGCCCAGAGTGAAAAGATAGTGATCCATGACATGCGCTAGTGTGCGGGACCATTGACTGGGTGGGACACGTGTCCTCGTGCATCACTTTAAGCAGATGAAGCGGTACAAGTTTCTGAAGGGCAAGTCGACAATACGGATTAGATACATGAAACACGCAGCCACGGAGCAGTCCCCTGTTGGGGATTTGCACGGTAAAAACAGTCACCGAATTTCACCAAGATTCAGACTCAGATAAAGGTACTTGGATATATTTTACATAGTATAGAAAGGGTGACCATTGCACGATTTTTTCTTTTTTTTATCATGGCCAGAGAAAAAAGATAGAAAGAAAAAGAAGAGAAAATGAAATGAAAAAAAGGAGCCAAAGCTTACAGCAAACCAAGTATCTGAACAGGGTCAAATTACAAATATTATCAACTCACTAAGTAATTAATTAATTGGTTCATTCATTTCCTTACTTACTGATTGACCTCTTTATGTACTTTTTATTCATTCATTCACTCATCCGCTCGTTCCTTTATTTATTTATTTATTTATTTATTCATTTATTCATTCATTTCCGGAAATGAAATCCAAAATGAGAGGCAGAACCTGTAGCAAACCAAGTATCGAACAGGGTCAAATCACAAACTTTATCAACTCACTAGTTAATTAATTAATCAATTAATTATATAATCTATTCATTCCCTTCCGTACTCACTTATTGCTTTGGTTGTTTCTTCATTTTTTATTGTTTGTCTGTTGATTTGTTTCCTGCTGACTTATTTTGTTTGTTAGTTTGTTTGTGATTTCTTTTGTTTGTATCCCAGAGTCATGTGAGGAAGGTTGGAGAAAGCTAGAGTCAGGTGTGAAAACCAAATTCCCGGTTAACACCACCAGAGCAGAAAGGGTGACTTGACTCGGAGGGAACTCATGCACCCTGCCCTTTCGTTATCCCCTGCTCAGGATGGCAGAACTTTGAGTTTCTGGGAAAGTGAGCTGCTGGGTCTTTTTCTTTTCTTTCTTTCTTTGTCCCTTCGTGGGGATTCTCCATGTTTTCTGATGGGCACGGATTCATTTTGAGGCCTCAGGAAGGTGCAGTTTCTGTCAGTAGACAAGGAACAGCCAGGCCCCATGTTCCCTGGCCCTGCAGAGTCACGAGGCATTCTTCTGTGCTGCCACGAGAGGGCAGCAAAAGCTCAGCCAAGGCCAAGCCTGGGTGGGAGCTGAACACTGCTGTTGGGAGCTCAGTGCCCTTGTCATGTTCCTCACAGAAAGCAATGGGCACAGCTTGGGTTTGCGGATCAATTGACTGATACTCACTGCAGGAATTGATCTATTGGAGAAAGCACAAGTCGCTGGGAGACTCACTATGCAGATCCAAGCAAGGCTGACCGACGGGCCTTTGTCTTCGCATTCAGGGCGATGCGATGGAGAGAGGAATCCACACGTTTTGATATTCTTGTGTCCCCGGTACAGGATTTCTAAGCTGCCCTTTCACATCAACTGTCTCTGAAGCAGTTTCTTTCCTTAAAAAATAAAAACTTTTTTTTTGATGCATGTTTTTCCAAAGATTGCCTCGGTTTCCAGCCGAGGGACGCCTTGCAACATGCCTGACTGATTGCGCGTGGCCACACTGAGGCTGTTTTCACTGGCTTTCCACGATCCAAAGTGTCCAGTGCATAAAAAAAGGAGCCAAAGCTTACAGCAAACCAAGTAGCTGAACAGGGTCAAATTATAAATATTATCAACTCACTAAATAATTAATTGGTTCATTCATTTCCTTACTTACTGATTGACCTGTTTATGTACTTTTTCTTCATTCATTCACTCAGCCGTTCGTTCGTTCATTTATTTATTTATTTATTTATTTATTTATTTATTCATTCATTCATTCATTCATTCATTCATTTCCCGGAAATGAAATCGAAAAATGAGAGGCAGAACCTGTAGCAAACCAAGTATCCGAACAGGGTCAAATCACAAATTTATCAACTCACTAGTTAATTAAATAATTAATTAACTAAATAATGTATTCATTCCCTTCCTTACTTATTGACTTGGTTGTTTCTTCATTTTTTATTGTTTGTCTGTTGATTTGTTTCCTGATGACTTATTTTGTTTGTTAGTTTGTTTGTGATTTCTATTGTTTGTATCCCAAAGTCATGTGATGATGGTTGCAGAAAGCTAGAGTCAGGTGTGAAAACCAAATTTCCGGTTAACACCACCAGAACAGAAAGGGTGTCTTGACTCGGAGGGAACTCATGCACCCTGCCCTTTCGTTATCCCCTGCTCAGGATGGCAGAACTTTGAGTTTCTGGGAAAGTGAGCTGCTGGGTCTTTCTCTTTTCTTTCTTTCTTTGTCCCTTCGTGGGGATTCTCCATGTTTTCTAATGGGCGCGGATTCATTTTGAGGCCTCAGGAAGGTGCAGTGTCTGTCAGGAGACAAGGAACAGCCAGGCCCCATGTTCCCTGGCCCTGCAGAGTCACGAAGCATTCTTCTGTGCTGCCGCGAGAGGGCAGCAAAAGCTCAGCCAAGGCCAACCCTGGGTGGGAGCTGAACACTGCTGTTGGGAGCTCAGTGCTCTTGACATGTTCCTGACAGAAAGCAATGGGCACAGCTTGGGTTTGCGGATCAATTGACTGATACTCACTGCAGGAATTGATCGATTGGAGAAAACACAAGTCGCCTGGAGACTCACTATGCAGATCCAAGCAAGGCTGACCGACGGGCCTTTGTCTTCGCATTCAGGGCTATGTGATGGAGAGAGGAATCCACACCTTTTGATATTCTTGTGTCCCCAGTACAGGTTTTCTAAGCTGCCCTTATAATCAAATGTCTCTGAAGCAGTTTCTTTCCTTTAAGAATAAAATTTTTTTTGATGCATGTTTTTCCAAAGATTGTTTGGTTTCTAGCCATGGGACGCCTTGCAACGTGCCTGACTGATCTCGAGTGGCCACAATGAGGCTGTTTTCTTGGGCTTTCCACGATCCAAAGTGTCCTGTGCATAAAAAGAGAGACACAGTCACGGAACTGGTCATCTCTCACGTCTCAAACCGCTGAGTGTTATGACAACGTTGCTTCGACAATTTTCAACTCAGAAATGGTAGCAGGTCGCTTCCACGATTCTTCTGTGGAATGAATATGTCTCCTTTGATGCCGAAATCGCCATCATCAAAAGTGGTTTTCATTTTGACAATCACTGATCTGTGCTTCCTCCAGAAATTTCTTCTCTGGACTCTATTGTCTGCCTTGAGATTTGAAATTCTCCCGTCAAGGTAGTTTCCGGTGCCTATCGCTTATTCGCATTGTTTTGATTCCAACATTGACCCGATCGATACAGACCTGCGCTGCTTTTACATGCTCTGTTATGATTGATACAGAAAAAGTATTCACAGACTTGCTATTGCTCAGCATTTCAGTGGGTTTCTAAACACCGAGAATCACGGGTCTTTTGTTCGGGCCTGTCCCCTGAAGCCTTTCTAGGGCCTCTCTTCTAAATTGTTGCCTTCTGGACTTGTTAGAAATTTCAGCTCCTCTTCATTTCCATTCTCCTCCTCCTCCCCTCCTCCTCCTCTTCCTTCTCCTCCTCCTCCTCCTCCTGCTTCTCCTCCTCCTGCTTCTCCTTCTCCTGCTTCTCCTTCTTTCTTTGTTTTCTTCTCTTTCCCCGTTTTTTCTTCTTGTTCTTGAAAAGAAAAAATTGAACTTCACAAAGTGAGAAATCGCAAGAATGGTAATATGGACGGTCCATTCCTGCTGATCGGAACGCGTTTGGTTCTCTGGTTCCGGCAAGCAGCAGTTAGCTTGCATGCTACGTGTAGTTGTGAGGAGGGGAGCACAGGACTTGTCGGAATTCGTGGTCCCGGGTCCGTGTGAGGTGCTTGCAACACGTGGCAGACGTGCCTGCCAACCAGCCCAGGTGTGAGTGGTGCTGTGGACCGCTCACTCGGCCAAGAATGGCTCCACATGGAGTCGGAAAGTGCTGGCTTCCAATTGTGCCGCTGTGGCTTATGAGATCTGAGTCCTGTGGCCAAATGGCACCTGGGTCGCTCGCGAAGTGTGCGATGAGCTTTTCGGGCTGTGGCGGAGTGTGGTGGGGCCTGGTGGCACCCTACGGGGAGGAATTGGTCAGCGGCCCCTGCTCTCATGGCGGTGATGGAGCCCCTGCACCGGGTGCCGGTTGGCCCAGGGTCCGGCCTGACTCCTGGGAGCGGGGAGGCGGTGTCACAGGAGCCGAGATGTCGGAGCGCGTGGGCCACCGGGCAGGGCGACGGGGCGTCAGTGGCGAGCAGCGCCGGTGTGGACGGCGTGTCGGGGCCGTGGGCCTGCAAGGGAGGTGGCACGTAGGCGCGTGCGAGGCCGGGGCGCGAGCCAAGCTGTGAGGGACGCGCCGCGCCGGCTTGGCTTGGCTGTGGATTCGGCGAGAGGCGCGCGGATGTGTGGAGCACGGAGCGCGCGGGGCGGGGGGCGTGTGACGTGGCCGTCGGGGTCGTGTGTGATTCGATCCCGTGACGGAAAATGGCCTCCTGCTGCTCTATGCGCGTCACCATGGAGACCAGCTTCGTGGGACCCCTTTATTCGGTCAGCCGTGAGCTGACGCCGGGCTTGTCGCTGCGGATCTGGGTCCCAGCGGACAGTGGGAGACGCCTGGAGACACTCGGGCTCTGTCTGAAGCCAGGGTGCGGCGGGCTCGTGAGGCTCAGAGGCCGCGGACGCCTTTAAACGTCCCGCGCCGCGAGGGGCAGCCCGGCTGAGAGCGTCGGCCGGGCCCGCGGGTCCCCAGCGTGAGGTCGAGAGGCCCGGGATCGAGGAGTCGTTTCTTGCCGAGCCCCCGTGTGCCCGCCCCAGGAACGGGAGCAGGTCAGCGTGAGGACCACACCGTCCCTGGCGTCCGGTGTCAGGGCAGCCATTTGAGACGAGCCGGTGGGTTCCGCTTGGCGCTGGCCGTCCCGGCGAGATCGGGCTGGGGAAGGTGCCCAGAGAGGGTCCCCGCTGGTTTGCCGGGCCCGCGGGTTCTCCGGGGAGAGCGCGTGTGAAGCCCCTCGCGAAAGGGAGGAAGCGTTAGTCGGGGAAGGGGCCAGGGCAGCCCGGCCTGGGCCAGGCTTCTCTGCCCGGAAGGAGGAAGTAGCTCGGGCCATGGCCCCGCCCCTGCTTCTGCCTGGCCCAGCTCCAGGCCTCTTTAGGCCACACCCTCCCGCCGCCCAGACATGCGGTCCGCTGTATGATATTTCTTTGTGGACGGGATCAGCTTGCGGACCCTGAAGGGAAAATGGGAGCAATTTCTTGGCCTAGGGAACGGTCAGAAAGACCTGGCCGGCAGAAACAAACAAGACAAATCACAACAAAACACAACAAGACCACCGCCCCCCAATCCAATGCCAAACCAACCCCATCCTACCGTCCACCAACGATGAGAAACATAGGTCAAGACTCACAAGAATATCTTGAAGATGTATCTTGGACACAGACATGAGAAAGGAGTCCTTTCCCCAGTTCAGGCAGAGGTGAACATCAAGATTTAAATCAAAAATCAAACGGTCAAAATCCTCACAGAAAATGAGCTGTTCCGGACAAGGGTCCGAAGAAACGGAAATTGCCAACAGAGAGGGAAAAGATGCTGAACCTTACTGACAACCAGAGAAATGCACACCGAGAGGGTCACGTTCTACCTGAGAAGTTGCCCAGAGTGAAAAGATAGTGATCCATGACATGCGCTAGTGTGCGGGACCATTGACTGGGTGGGACACGTGTCCTCGTGCATCACTTTAAGCAGATGAAGCGGTACAAGTTTCTGAAGGGCAAGTCGACAATACGGATTAGATACATGAAACACGCAGCCACGGAGCAGTCCCCTGTTGGGGATTTGCACGGTAAAAACAGTCACCGAATTTCACCAAGATTCAGACTCAGATAAAGGTACTTGGATATATTTTACATAGTATAGAAAGGGTGACCATTGCACGATTTTTTCTTTTTTTTATCATGGCCAGAGAAAAAAGATAGAAAGAAAAAGAAGAGAAAATGAAATGAAAAAAAGGAGCCAAAGCTTACAGCAAACCAAGTATCTGAACAGGGTCAAATTACAAATATTATCAACTCACTAAGTAATTAATTAATTGGTTCATTCATTTCCTTACTTACTGATTGACCTCTTTATGTACTTTTTATTCATTCATTCACTCATCCGCTCGTTCCTTTATTTATTTATTTATTTATTTATTCATTCATTCATTCATTCATTTCCCGGAAATGAAATCCAAAAATGAGAGGCAGAACCTGTAGCAAACCAAGTATCGAACAGGGTCAAATCACAAACTTTATCAACTCACTAGTTAATTAATTAATCAATTAATTATATAATCTATTCATTCCCTTCCGTACTCACTTATTGCTTTGGTTGTTTCTTCATTTTTTATTGTTTGTCTGTTGATTTGTTTCCTGCTGACTTATTTTGTTTTTTAGTTTGTTTGTGTTTTATTTTGTTTGTATCCCAAAGTCATGGGATGATGGTTGGAGAAAGCTAGAGTCAGGCGTGAAAACCAAATTCCCGGTTAACACCTCCAGAGCAGAAAGGGTGACTTGACTCGGAGGGAACTCATGCACCCTGCACTTTCGTTATCCCTGATCAGGATGGCAGAACTTTGAGTTTCTGGGAAAGTGAGCTGCTGGGTTTTTTTCTTTTCTTTCTTTCTTTGTCCCTTCGTGGGGATTCTCCATGTTTTCTGATGGGCACGGATTCATTTTGAGGCCTCAGGAAGGTGCAGTTTCTGTCAGTAGACAAGGAACAGCCAGGCCCCATGTTCCCTGGCCCTGCAGAGTCACGAGGCATTCTTCTGTGCTGCCACGAGAGGGCAGCAAAGCTCAGCCAAGGCCAAGCCTGGGTGGGAGCTGAACACTGCTGTTGGGAGCTCAGTGCCCTTGTCATGTTCCTCACAGAAAGCAATGGGCACAGCTTGGGTTTGCGGATCAATTGACTGATACTCACTGCAGGAATTGATCTATTGGAGAAAGCACAAGTCGCTGGGAGACTCGCTATGCAGATCCAAGCAAGGCTGACCGATGGGCCTTTGTCTTTGCATTCAGGGCTATGTGATGGAGAGAAGAATTCACACGTTTTGATATTCTTGTGTCCCCGGTACAGGTTTTCTAAGCTGCCCTTTCAAATCAAATGTCTCTCAAGCCGTTTCTTTCCTTAAAAAATTAAATTTTTTTAATGCATGTTGTTCCAAAGATTGCTTCGGTTTCCAGCCGTGGGACGCCTTGTAACCTGCCTGACTGATTGAGAGTGGCCACACTGAGTCTGCTTTCACTGGCTTTTTACGATCAAAGTGTCCAGTGCATAAAAAGTGAGCCAAAGCTTACAGCAAACCAAGTAGCTTCACAGGGTCAAATTATAAATATTATCAACTCACTAAATAATTAATTGGTTCATTCATTTCCTTACTTACTGATTGACCTGTTTATGTACTTTTTCTTCATTCATTCACTCAGCCGTTCGTTCGTTCATTTATTTATTTATTTATTTATTTATTCATTCATTCATTCATTCATTTCCCGGAAATGAAATCGAAAAATGAGAGGCAGAACCTGTAGCAAACCAAGTATCCGAACAGGGTCAAATCACAAATTTATCAACTCACTAGTTAATTAAATAATTAATTAACTAAATAATGTATTCATTCCCTTCCTTACTTATTGACTTGGTTGTTTCTTCATTTTTTATTGTTTGTCTGTTGATTTGTTTCCTGATGACTTATTTTGTTTGTTAGTTTGTTTGTGATTTCTATTGTTTGTATCCCAAAGTCATGTGATGATGGTTGCAGAAAGCTAGAGTCAGGTGTGAAAACCAAATTTCCGGTTAACACCACCAGAACAGAAAGGGTGTCTTGACTCGGAGGGAACTCATGCACCCTGCCCTTTCGTTATCCCCTGCTCAGGATGGCAGAACTTTGAGTTTCTGGGAAAGTGAGCTGCTGGGTCTTTCTCTTTTCTTTCTTTCTTTGTCCCTTCGTGGGGATTCTCCATGTTTTCTAATGGGCGCGGATTCATTTTGAGGCCTCAGGAAGGTGCAGTGTCTGTCAGGAGACAAGGAACAGCCAGGCCCCATGTTCCCTGGCCCTGCAGAGTCACGAAGCATTCTTCTGTGCTGCCGCGAGAGGGCAGCAAAAGCTCAGCCAAGGCCAACCCTGGGTGGGAGCTGAACACTGCTGTTGGGAGCTCAGTGCTCTTGACATGTTCCTGACAGAAAGCAATGGGCACAGCTTGGGTTTGCGGATCAATTGACTGATACTCACTGCAGGAATTGATCGATTGGAGAAAACACAAGTCGCCTGGAGACTCACTATGCAGATCCAAGCAAGGCTGACCGACGGGCCTTTGTCTTCGCATTCAGGGCTATGTGATGGAGAGAGGAATCCACACCTTTTGATATTCTTGTGTCCCCGGTACAGGTTTTCCAAGCTGACCTTTCAAATCAAATGTCTCTGAAGCAGTTTCTTTCCTTAAAAAATAAAAATTTTTTTTTGATGCATGTTTTTCCAAAGATTGCCTCGGTTTCCAGCCGTGGGACACCTTGCAACGTGCCTGACTGATTGCGAGTGGCCACACTGAGGCTGTTTTCACTGGCTTTCCACGATCCAAAGTGTCCAGTGTATAAAAAGTGAGACAGAGTCACGAAATTGGTCATCCCTCACGTCTCATCCCGGTGAGTGTTTTGCCATCGTTGCTTCGTCAATTTTCAAGTCAGAAATGGTAGCAGGTCGCTTCCACGATTCTTCTGTGGAATGAATATGTCTCCTTTGATGCCGAAATCGCCATCATCAAAAGTGGTTTTCATTTTGACAATCACTGATCTGTGCTTCCTCCAGAAATTTCTTCTCTGGACTCTATTGTCTGCCTTGAGATTTGAAATTCTCCCCGTCAAGGTAGTTTCCGGTGCCTATCGTTTATTCGCATTGTTTTGATTCCAACATTGACCCGTATCGATACAGACCTGCGTCGTTTTACATGCTCTGTTATGATTGATACAGAAAAAGTATTCACAGACTTGCTATTGCTCAGCATTTCAGTGGGTTTCTAAACACCGAGAATCACGGGTCTTTTGTTCGGGCCTGTCCCCTGAAGCCTTTCTAGGGCCTCTCTTCTAAATTGTTGCCTTCTGGACTTGTTAGAAATTTCAGCTCCTCTTCATTTCCATTCTCCTCCTCCTCCCCCTCCTCCTCCTCTTCCTTCTCCTCCTCCTCCTCCTCCTGCTTCTCCTCCTCCTGCTTCTCCTTCTCCTGCTTCTCCTTCTTTCTTTGTTTTCTTCTCTTTCCCCGTTTTTTCTTCTTGTTCTTGAAAAGAAAAAATTGAACTTCACAAAGTGAGAAATCGCAAGAATGGTAATATGGACGGTCCATTCCTGCTGATCGGAACGCGTTTGGTTCTCTGGTTCCGGCAAGCAGCAGTTAGCTTGCATGCTACGTGTAGTTGTGAGGAGGGGAGCACAGGACTTGTCGGAATTCGTGGTCCCGGGTCCGTGTGAGGTGCTTGCAACACGTGGCAGACGTGCCTGCCAACCAGCCCAGGTGTGAGTGGTGCTGTGGACCGCTCACTCGGCCAAGAATGGCTCCACATGGAGTCGGAAAGTGCTGGCTTCCAATTGTGCCGCTGTGGCTTATGAGATCTGAGTCCTGTGGCCAAATGGCACCTGGGTCGCTCGCGAAGTGTGCGATGAGCTTTTCGGGCTGTGGCGGAGTGTGGTGGGGCCCGGTGGCACCCTACGGGGAGGAATTGGTCAGCGGCCCCTGCTCTCATGGCGGTGATGGAGCCCCTGCACCGGGTGCCGGTTGGCCCAGGGTCCGGCCTGACTCCTGGGAGCGGGGAGGCGGTGTCACAGGAGCCGAGATGTCGGAGCGCGTGGGCCACCGGGCAGGGCGACGGGGCGTCAGTGGCGAGCAGCGCCGGTGTGGACGGCGTGTCGGGGCCGTGGGCCTGCAAGGGAGGTGGCACGTAGGCGCGTGCGAGGCCGGGGCGCGAGCCAAGCTGTGAGGGACGCGCCGCGCCGGCTTGGCTTGGCTGTGGATTCGGCGAGAGGCGCGCGGATGTGTGGAGCACGGAGCGCTGGGCGGGGGCGTGACGGGCTGCCGGGTCGTGTGTGATTGGATCGATCCCGTGACGGAAAATGGCCTCCTGCTGCTCTATCGCGTCACCATGGAGACCAGCTTGGTGGGACCCCTTTATTCGGTCAGCCGTGAGCTGACGCCGGGCTTCTCGCTGCGGATCTGGGTCCCAGGGGATACTGGGAGACGCCTGGAGCCACTCGGGCTCTGTCTGAAGCCAGGGTGCGGCGGGCTCGTGAGGCTCAGAGGTCATGGACGCCTTTTTAAACGCCCCAAGGCCATGAGGGGCAGCCCGGCTGAGAGCTGCCGGCCGGGCCCGCTGGGTCCCCAGCGTGAGGTCGAGAGGCCCGGGATCGAGGAGTCGTGTCGTGCCGAGCCCCCGGGTGCCCGCCCCAGGAACGGGAGCAGGTCAGCGTGAGGACCCCACCGTCCCTGGCGGCCGGTGGCCGGGCCGCCATTTGAGACGAGCCGGTGGGTTCCGCTTGGCGCAGGCCCCAAGCGAGATCTGGCTGTAGAAGGTGCCCAGAGAGGGTCCCCGCTCGATTATAGGCCCGCTGGTTCTCCGGGGAGAGGGCGTGTGAAGCCCCTTGGGATAGGGAGGAAGCGTTAGTCGGGGAAGGGGCCTGAGCAGCCCGGCCTGGGCCCGGCTTCTCTGCCCAAAATTAGGAAGTATCTTGGGGCATGGCCCCGCCCCTGCTTCTTCTTGGCCCAGCTCCAGGCCGATTTACGCCACACCCTCCCGCCACTCAGACATTCGGTCCGCTGTATGATATTTCTTTGTGGACAGCATCAGCTTGTGAACCCTGAAGGGATAAAGGGAGCAATTTCTTGGCCTAGGGAATGGTCAGAGACCTCCCGGACAGAAACAAACAAGACAAATCATAACAAAACACAACAAGAACACCGCCTCCCAATCCAAAGCCATACAAACCCCATCCTACCGTACACCAACGATGAGAAACATAGGTCAAGACTCACAAAAATATCATGAAGCTGTATCTTGGAAACAGACATGAGAAAGGTGTCCTTTCTCCAGTTCAGGCAGAGGTGAACATCAAGATTTAAATCAAAAATCAAACGGTCAAAATCCTCACAGAAAATGAGCTGTTCCGGACAAGGGTCCGAAGAAACGGAAATTGCCAACAGAGAGGGAAAAGATGCTGAACCTTACTGACAACCAGAGAAATGCACACCGAGAGGGTCACGTTCTACCTGAGAAGTTGCCCAGAGTGAAAAGATAGTGATCCATGACATGCGCTAGTGTGCGGGACCATTGACTGGGTGGGACACGTGTCCTCGTGCATCACTTTAAGCAGATGAAGCGGTACAAGTTTCTGAAGGGCAAGTCGACAATACGGATTAGATACATGAAACACGCAGCCACGGAGCAGTCCCCTGTTGGGGATTTGCACGGTAAAAACAGTCACCGAATTTCACCAAGATTCAGACTCAGATAAAGGTACTTGGATATATTTTACATAGTATAGAAAGGGTGACCATTGCACGATTTTTTCTTTTTTTTATCATGGCCAGAGAAAAAAGATAGAAAGAAAAAGAAGAGAAAATGAAATGAAAAAAAGGAGCCAAAGCTTACAGCAAACCAAGTATCTGAACAGGGTCAAATTACAAATATTATCAACTCACTAAGTAATTAATTAATTGGTTCATTCATTTCCTTACTTACTGATTGACCTCTTTATGTACTTTTTATTCATTCATTCACTCATCCGCTCGTTCCTTTATTTATTTATTTATTTATTTATTCATTCATTCATTCATTCATTTCCCGGAAATGAAATCCAAAAATGAGAGGCAGAACCTGTAGCAAACCAAGTATCGAACAGGGTCAAATCACAAACTTTATCAACTCACTAGTTAATTAATTAATCAATTAATTATATAATCTATTCATTCCCTTCCGTACTCACTTATTGCTTTGGTTGTTTCTTCATTTTTTATTGTTTGTCTGTTGATTTGTTTCCTGCTGACTTATTTTGTTTGTTAGTTTGTTTGTGATTTCTTTTGTTTGTATCCCAGAGTCATGTGAGGAAGGTTGGAGAAAGCTAGAGTCAGGTGTGAAAACCAAATTCCCGGTTAACACCACCAGAGCAGAAAGGGTGACTTGACTCGGAGGGAACTCATGCACCCTGCCCTTTCGTTATCCCCTGCTCAGGATGGCAGAACTTTGAGTTTCTGGGAAAGTGAGCTGCTGGGTCTTTTTCTTTTCTTTCTTTCTTTGTCCCTTCGTGGGGATTCTCCATGTTTTCTGATGGGCACGGATTCATTTTGAGGCCTCAGGAAGGTGCAGTTTCTGTCAGTAGACAAGGAACAGCCAGGCCCCATGTTCCCTGGCCCTGCAGAGTCACGAGGCATTCTTCTGTGCTGCCACGAGAGGGCAGCAAAGCTCAGCCAAGGCCAAGCCTGGGTGGGAGCTGAACACTGCTGTTGGGAGCTCAGTGCCCTTGTCATGTTCCTCACAGAAAGCAATGGGCACAGCTTGGGTTTGCGGATCAATTGACTGATACTCACTGCAGGAATTGATCTATTGGAGAAAGCACAAGTCGCTGGGAGACTCACTATGCAGATCCAAGCAAGGCTGACCGACGGGCCTTTGTCTTCGCATTCAGGGCGATGCGATGGAGAGAGGAATCCACACGTTTTGATATTCTTGTGTCCCCGGTACAGGATTTCTAAGCTGCCCTTTCACATCAACTGTCTCTGAAGCAGTTTCTTTCCTTAAAAAATAAAAACTTTTTTTTTGATGCATGTTTTTCCAAAGATTGCCTCGGTTTCCAGCCGAGGGACGCCTTGCAACATGCCTGACTGATTGCGCGTGGCCACACTGAGGCTGTTTTCACTGGCTTTCCACGATCCAAAGTGTCCAGTGCATAAAAAAAGGAGCCAAAGCTTACAGCAAACCAAGTAGCTGAACAGGGTCAAATTATAAATATTATCAACTCACTAAATAATTAATTGGTTCATTCATTTCCTTACTTACTGATTGACCTGTTTATGTACTTTTTCTTCATTCATTCACTCAGCCGTTCGTTCGTTCATTTATTTATTTATTTATTTATTTATTCATTCATTCATTCATTCATTTCCCGGAAATGAAATCGAAAAATGAGAGGCAGAACCTGTAGCAAACCAAGTATCCGAACAGGGTCAAATCACAAATTTATCAACTCACTAGTTAATTAAATAATTAATTAACTAAATAATGTATTCATTCCCTTCCTTACTTATTGACTTGGTTGTTTCTTCATTTTTTATTGTTTGTCTGTTGATTTGTTTCCTGATGACTTATTTTGTTTGTTAGTTTGTTTGTGATTTCTATTGTTTGTATCCCAAAGTCATGTGATGATGGTTGCAGAAAGCTAGAGTCAGGTGTGAAAACCAAATTTCCGGTTAACACCACCAGAACAGAAAGGGTGTCTTGACTCGGAGGGAACTCATGCACCCTGCCCTTTCGTTATCCCCTGCTCAGGATGGCAGAACTTTGAGTTTCTGGGAAAGTGAGCTGCTGGGTCTTTCTCTTTTCTTTCTTTCTTTGTCCCTTCGTGGGGATTCTCCATGTTTTCTAATGGGCGCGGATTCATTTTGAGGCCTCAGGAAGGTGCAGTGTCTGTCAGGAGACAAGGAACAGCCAGGCCCCATGTTCCCTGGCCCTGCAGAGTCACGAAGCATTCTTCTGTGCTGCCGCGAGAGGGCAGCAAAAGCTCAGCCAAGGCCAACCCTGGGTGGGAGCTGAACACTGCTGTTGGGAGCTCAGTGCTCTTGACATGTTCCTGACAGAAAGCAATGGGCACAGCTTGGGTTTGCGGATCAATTGACTGATACTCACTGCAGGAATTGATCGATTGGAGAAAACACAAGTCGCCTGGAGACTCACTATGCAGATCCAAGCAAGGCTGACCGACGGGCCTTTGTCTTCGCATTCAGGGCTATGTGATGGAGAGAGGAATCCACACCTTTTGATATTCTTGTGTCCCGGTACAGGTTTTCCAAGCTGACCTTTCAAATCAAATGTCTCTGAAGCAGTTTCTTTCCTTAAAAAATAAAAATTTTTTTTTGATGCATGTTTTTCCAAAGATTGCCTCGGTTTCCAGCCGTGGGACACCTTGCAACGTGCCTGACTGATTGCGAGTGGCCACACTGAGGCTGTTTTCACTGGCTTTCCACGATCCAAAGTGTCCAGTGTATAAAAAGTGAGACAGAGTCACGAAATTGGTCATCCCTCACGTCTCATCCCGGTGAGTGTTTTGCCATCGTTGCTTCGTCAATTTTCAAGTCAGAAATGGTAGCAGGTCGCTTCCACGATTCTTCTGTGGAATGAATATGTCTCCTTTGATGCCGAAATCGCCATCATCAAAAGTGGTTTTCATTTTGACAATCACTGATCTGTGCTTCCTCCAGAAATTTCTTCTCTGGACTCTATTGTCTGCCTTGAGATTTGAAATTCTCCCCGTCAAGGTAGTTTCCGGTGCCTATCGTTTATTCGCATTGTTTTGATTCCAACATTGACCCGTATCGATACAGACCTGCGTCGTTTTACATGCTCTGTTATGATTGATACAGAAAAAGTATTCACAGACTTGCTATTGCTCAGCATTTCAGTGGGTTTCTAAACACCGAGAATCACGGGTCTTTTGTTCGGGCCTGTCCCCTGAAGCCTTTCTAGGGCCTCTCTTCTAAATTGTTGCCTTCTGGACTTGTTAGAAATTTCAGCTCCTCTTCATTTCCATTCTCCTCCTCCTCCCCCTCCTCCTCCTCTTCCTTCTCCTCCTCCTCCTCCTCCTGCTTCTCCTCCTCCTGCTTCTCCTTCTCCTGCTTCTCCTTCTTTCTTTGTTTTCTTCTCTTTCCCCGTTTTTTCTTCTTGTTCTTGAAAAGAAAAATTGAACTTCACAAAGTGAGAAATCGCAAGAATGGTAATATGGACGGTCCATTCCTGCTGATCGGAACGCTGCTTGGTTCTTCTGGTTCCGGCAAGCAGCAGTTAGCTTGCATGCTACGTGTAGTTGTGAGGAGGGGAGCACAGGACTTGTCGGAATTCGTGGTCCCGGTCCGTGTGAGGTGCTTGCAACACGTGGCAGACGTGCCTGCCAACCAGCCCAGGTGTGAGTGGTGCTGTGGACCGCTCACTGCCAAGAATGGCTCCACATGGAGTCGGAAAGTGCTGGCTTCCAATTGTGCCGCTGTGGCTTATGAGATCTGAGTCCTGTGGCCAAATGGCACCTGGGTCGCCGCTGAAGTGTGCGATGAGCTTTTCGGGCTGTGGCGGAGTGTGGTGGGGCTCGTGGCACCCTACGGGAGGAATTGGTCATCGGACCCTGCTCTCATGGCGTTGATGGAGCCCCTGCACCGGGTGCCGGTTGGCCCAGGGTCCGCCTGACTCCTGGAAGCGGGAGGCGGTGTCACAGGAGCCGAGATGTCGGAGCGCGCGGGCCACCGGGGAGGGCCACGGGCGTCAGTGGCAGCAGCGCCGGTGTGTGGACGGGCGTGTCGGGCCGTGGGCCTGCAAGGGAGGTGGCACGAGGCGCTGCGAGGCCGGGCGCGAGCTGTTGTGAGGGACGCGCCGCGCCGCTTGGCTTGGCTGTGGATTCGGCGAGAGGCGCGGATGTGTGGAGCACGGAGCGCTGGGCGGGGGCGTGTGACGTGGGCTGCCGGGTCGTGGTGTGATTCGATCCCGTGACGGAAAATGGCCTCCTGCTGCTCGGCGCGCTGCCACCATGGAGACCAGCTTCGTGGGACCCTTTATTCGGTCAGCCGTGAGCTGACGCCGGGCTTGTCGCTGCGGATCTGGGTCCCAGCGGACAGTGGGAGACGCCTGGAGACATTCGGCCTCGGTCTGAAGCCAGGTGCGGCGGGCTCGTGGAGGCTCAGAGGCCGAGGCCGCCTTTAAACGTCCCGCGTCGCGAGGGACAGCCCGGCTGAGAGCGTCGGCCGGGCCCGAGGATACCCAGAGAGAGGTCGAGAGACCCGGGATCAAGGAGTCGTTTCTTCCTGAGCCGCCGTGTGTCCGCCCCAGGAACGGGAGCAGGTCAGTGTGAGGACCACACGGTCCCTGGAGTCCGGTGTGGGAGGCAGCCAGTTGAGGCGAGCCGGTGGGTTCCGCTTGGCCCTGGCGGTCCCGGGGAGATCGGGCTTGGGAAGGTGCCCACAGAGGGTCCCCGCTGGTTTGCCGGGCCCGCGGGTTCTCCGGGGAGAGGGCGTGTGAAGCCCCTCGGGAAAGGGAGGAAGCGGTAGTCGGGGAAGGGGCCAGGGCAGCCCGGCCTGGGCCAGGCTTCTCTGCCCGGAAGGAGGAAGTAGCTCGGGCCATGGCCCCGCCCCTGCTTCTGCCTGGCCCAGCTCCAGGCCTCTTTAGGCCACACCCTCCCGCCGCCCAGACATGCGGTCCGCTGTATGATATTTCTTTGTGGACGGGATCAGCTTGCGGACCCGGAAGGGAAAATGGGAGCAATTTCTTGGCCTAGGGAACGGTCAGAAAGACCTGGCCGGCAGAAACAAACAAGACGAATCACCACAAAACACAACAAGACCACCGCCCCCCAAACCAAAGCCAAACCAACCCCATCCTACCGTACACCAACGATGAGAAACATAGGTCAAGACTCACGAGAATATCATGAAACTGTATCTTGGAAACAGACATGAGAAAGGTGTCCTTTCCCCAGTTCAGGCAGAGGTGAACATCAAGATTGAAATCAAAAATCAAACGGTCAAAATCCCCACAGAAAATGAGCAGTTCCGGACAAGGGTCCGAAGAAACCGAAATTGCCAACAGAGAGGGAAAAGATGCTGAACCTTACTGACAACCAGAGAAATGCACACCGAGAGGGTCACGTTCTCCCTGAGAAGTTGCCCAGAGTGAAAAGATAGTGATCCATGACATGCGCTAGTGTGCGGGACCATTGACTGGGTTGGACACGTGTCCTCGTGCATCACTTTAAGAACATGAAGCGGTACCAGGTTCTGAAGGGCAAGTCGACAATAGGGATTAGATACATGAAACACGCAGCCACGGAGCAGTCCCCTGTTGGGGATTTGCACGGTAAAAATAGTCATCGAATTTCACCAAGATTCAGACTCAGATAAAGGTACTTGGATATATTTTACATAGTATAGAAAGGGTGACCATTGCAAGATATTTTCTTTTTTATCATGGCCAAAGAAAAAAGATAGAAAGAAAAAGAAGAGAAGAGAAAATGAAATGCAAAATAAGAGCCAAAGCTTGCAGTAAACCAAGTATCTGAACAGAATGAAATTACAAATATTATCAACTCACTAAATAATTCATTAATTGGTTCATTCATTTCCTTACTTACTGAATGACCTGTTTATGTAATTTTTATTCATTCGTTCGTTCGTTCGTTCATTTATATATTTATTTTTTTATTCATTTCCAGGAAATGAAATTTAAAAATAAGAGCCAAAACCTGTAGCAAATCAAGTATGCGAACGGGGTCAAATTTCAAATATTATCAATTCACTAAGTAATTAATTAAGTTGTTCATTCATTTACTTACTTACTGATAGACCTGTTTATTTACTTTTTATTCATTCGTTCGTTCGTTCGTTCATTCATTCATTCATTCATTCATTCATTTATTTATTCCTGCATTTCCAGGAAATGAAATCCAAAACTAAGAGCCAAAACTTGTAGCAAACCAAGTATCTGAACAGGGTCAAATTACTAACATTATCAACTCACTAAATAATTAATTAATTGGTACATTCATTTCGCATTTACTGATTGACATGTTTAATTACTTTTTATTCAGTCGTTTATTTATTTGTTTATTTATTCAATCATTTCCAGGAAATGAAATAAAAAACTAAGAGCCAAAACCTGTAGCAAACCAAGTATCTGAACAGGGTAAAATCACAAACATTATCAACTGACTAAATAATTAATTAATTTGTTCATTCATTGCTTTACTTACTGATTGACCTATTTTTTTACTTTTTCTTCATTCATTCATTCATTCATTCTTTAATTTATTTAATTATTTATTTATTCATTTCCAGGAAATGAAATCCAAAACTAAAAGCCAAAATCTGTAGCAAACCAAGTATTTGAACAGCGTCAAATTACAGATATTATCAACTCACCAATTAAGTAATCAATCAATTAATTAAATAATCTGTTCATTCCTTTTCTTTTTCACTTATTGACTTGTTTATTCCTTAATTTTTAATTTGGTTGTTTGTTGATTTATTTCCTGATTACTTATTTTGATTGTTAGTTTGTTTGTGATTTCTTGTGTTTGTATCCCAAAGTCCTGTGATGATGGGTGGAGAAAGCTAAAGTCAGGTAGGAAAACGAAGTTCACTGTTAACACCACCAGAGCAGAAAGGGTGACTTGACTCGAGGGAACTCATGCACCCTGCCCTTTCGTTGACCCCTGCTCAGGATGGCAGAACTTCGAGTTTCTGGGAATGTGAGCTGCTGGGTCTTTTTCGTTTCTTTCTTTCTTTGTCCCTTCGTGGGGATTCTCCATGTTTTCCAATGGGCACGGATTCATTTTGAGGCCTCAGGAAGGTGCAGTGTCTCTCAATACAGAAGGAACAGCCAGGCCCGATGTTCCCTAGCCCTGCAGAGTCACGAGGCATTCTTCTGTGCTGCCACCAGAGGGCAGCAAAAAGCTCAGCCAAGGTCAGCCCTGGGTGGGAGCTGAACACTGCTGTTGGGAGCTCAGTGCTCTTGAGAACTTCCTGACAGGAATCAATTTGGCGCGGCTTGGGTTTTCGGATCAATTGACTGATACTCACTGCAGGAATTATCTATTGGAGAAAACACAAGTCGCCTGAGACTCACTATGCAGATCCAAGCAAGGCTGGCAAACGGGCCTTTGTCCTTGCTTTTAGTGCTATGTGATGGGTAGAGGGTTCCCACATTCTGAAAATTCTTGTGACCCCGGTATAGGTTTTTAACCTGCCCCTTGATCTCGAAATGTCTCTGTAGCAGTATTCTGTCTTTTAAATTTTATTTTTTTTGGATGTATGTTTTTCCAAAGGTTGCTTCGGTATCCGCCGTTGTCCGCCTTTTGACGCTGTTTTCACGGGCTTTCCACGCTCCAACGTGTCCTGTGCATCCAAAGTGAGACAGTCCTGCAAGTGTTCATCCCCAATATCTGATCCAGGTGAGTGTTTGGCCATCATTGCTTCAGAATTTTCAAGCCAGACATGGTGACAGGCTGGTTCCAGTGTCCCTCTGTGGAATTAGTATCCTCCTTGGATCCCTCACTTCTCATCATCTAAAGTTGGACTTCATTTTGAGAATCAGAGATCTCTGCCTTCACTCAAGATGTTGTTTCCAGATACATTAGTCTCGTTTGAGATTTGAAATTCTACCCATTAATGTCAAGCTTCCGTGCATATCCCTTTATTTGCTTTCTTTTGAATCCAAGATGGACTCGTGTTGATACGGACATAGTTAAGTTTACCTGCTCTGTCATGATGTCTACCGAATAATTATTCACATACCTGCTATTGTTCAGCATTTCAGTTGCTTTCTGAACATGGAGAATCACAGGTCTTTTGTTTGTGCCTGCCCAATAAGCCTCATCTAGGGCCACCCTCCATTTCTAATTTCTTGCCTTCCGGACTTGTTAGAAAGTTCCCATGCTCTTCTTCTCCTTCTCCTTCTCCCTCTTCTCCTCCTACTTCTTCTTCTACAACTTCTTTCCCTTCCTCTTCCTCTTTTGTATATTACTTCTCCTTCTTCTTCATTCATCCTCTCCTGCTTCTCTCTATCATTCTTCTTCTTTTCACCTCTTTTCTTCCTTCTTTCTTCTTCTTTATAATAGAAACAATGAAATTCACGAGGTGCTAATTCCCAAGAATGGTTTTGAGAATGGTAGTTCCTGCAGATTGGAAAGGGTTTGCTTCTGATATTCCGCGACAAGTAGTGAGACTGCATGGAAAGTAGTAGGTTTGAGTAGGGAAGCAGAGCATTTCCAAGAACTGCAGTCGCAAGTCCGTGGGAGGTGCTTCCAACACTTGGCAGTTGTCCCCACCAAAGGGCCCAGGTGTGAGGTGTGCTGGACACCGGTCACTCAGCCAGCATGGCTCCACATGGAGTCGGAAAGAGCTGGCTTCCAATTGTGCCACTGTGGCTTATGAGTTCTGAGTCCTGTGGCCAAATGGCACCTGTCGCCATGGCAAGTGTGCGATAAGCTCTTGGGGCTGTGGCTGAGTGTGCTGGGGCCGTGCCAGCCTACAGGGAGGAATCGTCAGCGGCCCCTGCTCTCATGGCGGTGATGGAGCCCCTGCACCGGTGCCGCTTGGCCCAGGGTCCGCCTGACTCCTGGGAACGGGAGGCGGTGTCACGGGAGCCGAGATGTCGGAGCGCTGGGGCGACCGGGCAGGGCGACGGGCTTCAGTGGCGCAGCAGCGCCGGTGCGGACGGGCGTGTCGGGGCCGTGGGCCTGCAAGGGAGGTGGCACGAGGCGCTGCGGCGAGGCCGGGCGCGAGCTGTTGTGAGGGACGCGCCGCGCCGGCTTGGCTTGGCTGTGGATTCGGCGAGAGGCGCGAGGATGCGTGGAGCACGGAGCGCTGCTGGGCGGGGGCGGTGACGTGGCTGCTGGGTCGTGGTGTGATTGGATCCCGTGGACGGAAAATGGCCTCCTGCTGCTCTATGCGCGCGCCACCATGGAGACCAGCTTCGTGGGACCCCTTTATTCTGTCAGCCGTGAGCTGACGCCGGGCTTGTCGCTGCGGATCTGGGTCCCAGCGGACAGTGGAGACGCCTGGAGACGCGCTCGGGCTCGGTCCGGCCAGGGTGCGGGCGGGCTCGTGAGGGCTCAGAGGCCGCTGGACGCTTTTAAACGCCCAAGGCCATGAGGGGCAGCCCGGCTGAGAGCGCCGGCCGGGCCCGAGGGTCCCCAGCGTGAGGTCGAGAGGCCCGGGATCGAGGAGTCGCTTCTTGCCGAGTTTCTGTGCCCGCCCCAGGAACGGGAGCAGGTCAGCGTGAGGGACCACACGGTCCCTGGCGCCCGTGTCGGGGCAGCCAGTTGAGGCGAGCCGGGCGGGTTCCGCTTGGCGCTGGCTGGCCCCGGGAGATCGGGCTGGGGAAGGTGCCCAGAGAGGGTCCTCGCTGGTTTGCCGGGCCCGGGTTCTCCGGGAGAGGGCGGTGAAGCCCCTCGGGAAAAGGGAGGAAGCGTTAGTCGGGAAGGGGCCAGGGCAGCCCGGCCTGGGCCAGGCTTCTCTGCCCGGAAGGAGGAAGTAGCTCGGGCCATGGCCCCGCCCCTGCTTCTGCCTGGCCCAGCTCCAGGCCTCTTTAGGCCACACCCTCCCGCCGCCCAGACATGCGGTCCGCTGTATGATATTTCTTTGTGGACGGATCAGCTTATGGACCCGGAAGGGAAAATGGGAGCAATTTCTTGGCCTAGGAACGGTCAGAAAGACCTGGCCGGCAGAAACAAACAAGACGAATCACCACAAAACACAACAAGACCACCGCCCCCAAACCAAAGCCAAACCAACCCCATCCCATCAGACATCAACGATGAGAAACATAGGTCAAGACTCACGAGAATATCATGAAACTGTATCTTGGAAACAGACATGAGAAAGGAGTCCTTTCCCCAGTTCAGGCAGAGGTGAACATCAAGATTGAAATCAAAAATCAAACGGTCAAAATCCCCACAGAAAATGAGCAGTTCCGGACAAGGGTCCGAAGAAACCGAAATTGCCAACAGAGAGGGAAAAGATGCTGAACCTTACTGACAACCAGAGAAATGCACACCGAGAGGGTCACGCTTCTCCCTGAGAAGTTGCCCAGAGTGAAAAGATAGTGATCCATGACATGCGCTTAGTGTGCGGGACCATTGACTGGGTGGGACACGTGTCCTCGTGGCATCACTTTAAGAACATGAAGCGGTACCAGGTTCTGAAGGGCAAGTCGACAATACGGATTAGATACATGAAACACGCAGCCACGGAGCAGTCTCCTGTTGGGGATTTGCACGGTAAAAATAGTCATCGAATTTCACCAAGATTCAGACTCAGGTAAAGGTACTTGGATATATTTTACATAGTATAGAAAGGGTGACCATTGCAAGATATTTTCTTTTTTATCATGGCCAAAGAAAAAAGATAGAAAGAAAAAGAAGAGAAGAGAAAATGAAATGCAAAATAAGAGCCAAAGCTTGCAGTAAACCAAGTATCTGAACAGAATGAAATTACAAATATTATCAACTCACTAAATAATTAATTAATTGGTTCATTCATTTCCTTACTTACTGAATGACCTGTGTATGTAATTTTATTCATTCGCTCGTTCGCTCGTTTCATTTATATATTTATTTTTTATTCATTTCCAGGAAATGAAATTTAAAAAATAAGAGCCAAAACCTGTAGCAAATCAAGTATGCGAACGGGGTCAAATTTCAAATATTATCAATTCACTAAGTAATTAATTAAGTTGTTCATTCATTTACTTACTTACTGATAGACCTGTTTATTTACTTTTTATTCATTCGTTCGTTCGTTCATTCATTCATTCATTCATTCATTCATTTATTTATTTATTCCTGCATTTCCAGGAAATGAAATCCAAAACTAAGAGCCAAAACTTGTAGCAAACCAAGTATCTGAACAGGGTCAAATTACACACATTATCAACTCACTAATTAATTAATAAATAGGTACATTCATTTCCGCATTTACTGATTGACATGTTTAATTACTTTTTATTCAGTCGTTTATTTATTTGTTTATTTATTCAATCATTTCCAGGAAATGAAATAAAAAACTAAGAGCCAAAACCTGTAGCAAACCAAGTATCTGAACAGGGTAAAATCACAAACATTATCAACTGACTAAATAATTAATTAATTTGTTCATTCATTGCTTTACTTACTGATTGACCTATTTTTTTACTTTTTCTTCATTCATTCATTCATTCTTTAATTTATTTAATTATTTATTTATTCATTTCCAGGAAATGAAATCCAAAACTAAAAGCCAAAATCTGTAGCAAACCAAGTATTTGAACAGCGTCAAATTACAGATATTATCAACTCACTAATTAAGTAATCAATCAATTAATTAAATAATCTGTTCATTCCTTTTCTTTTTCACTTATTGACCTGTTTATTCCTTAATTTTTAATTTGGTTGTTTGTTGATTTATTTCCTGATTACTTATTTTGATTGTTAGTTTGTTTGTGATTTCTTTTGTTTGTATCCCAAAGTCATGTGATGATGGGTGGAGAAAGCTAAAGTCAGGTAGGAAAACGAAGTTCACTGTTAACACCACCAGAGCAGAAAGGGTGACTTGACTCGGAGGGAACTCATGCACCCTGCCCTTTCGTTGACCCCTGCTCAGGATGGCAGAACTTCGAGTTTCTGGGAATGTGAGCTGCTGGGTCTTTTTCGTTTCTTTCTTTCTTTGTCCCTTCGTGGGGATTCTCCATGTTTTCCAATGGGCACGGATTCATTTTGAGGCCTCAGGAAGGTGCAGTGTCTCTCAATACAGAAGGAACAGCCAGGCCCGATGTTCCCTAGCCCTGCAGAGTCACGAGGCATTCTTCTGTGCTGCCACCAGAGGGCAGCAAAAAGCTCAGCCAAGGTCAGCCCTGGGTGGGAGCTGAACACTGCTGTTGGGAGCTCAGTGCTCTTGAGAACTTCCTGACAGGAATCAATTTGGCGCGGCTTGGGTTTTCGGATCAATTGACTGATACTCACTGCAGGAATTATCTATTGGAGAAAACACAAGTCGCCTGGAGACTCACTATGCAGATCCAAGCAAGGCTGGCAAACGGGCCTTTGTCCTCGCTTTTAGTGCTATGTGATGGGTAGAGGGTTCCCCACATTCTGAAAATTCTTGTGACCCCGGTATAGGTTTTTTAACCTGCCCCTTGATCTCGAATGTCTCTGTAGCAGTATTCTGTCTTTTAAATTTTATTTTTTTTTTTGGATGTATGTTTTTCCAAAGGTTGCTTCGGTATCCGGCCGTTGTCCGCCTTTTGACGCTGTTTTCACGGGCTTTCCACGTTCCAACGTGTCCTGTGCATCCAAAGTGAGACAGTCCTGCAAGTGTTCATCCCCAATATCTGATCCAGGTGAGTGTTTGGCCATCATTGCTTTCAGAATTTTCAAGCCAGAAATGGTGACAGGCTGGTTCCAGTGTCCCTCTGTGGAATTAGTATCCCTCCTTGGATCCTCACTTCTCATCATCTAAAGTTGGACTTCATTTTGAGAATCAGAGATCTCTGCCTTCACTCAAGATGTTGTTTCCAGATACATTAGTCTCTGCTTTGAGATTTGAAATTCTACCCATTAATGTCAAGCTTTCCGTGCATATCCCTTTATTTGCTTTCTTTTGAATCCAAGATGGACTCGTGTTGATACGGACATAGTTAAGTTTACCTGCTCTGTCATGATGTTCACCGAATAATTATTCACATACCTGCTATTGTTCAGCATTTCAGTTGCTTTCTGAACATGGAGAATCACAGGTCTTTGTTTGTGCCTGCCCAATAAGCCTATCTAGGGCCACCCTCCATTTCTAATTTCTTGCCTTCCGGACTTGTTAGAAAGTTCCCATGCTCTTCTTCTCCTTCTCCTTCTCCCTCTTCTCCTCCTACTTCTTCTTCTACAACTTCTTTCCCTTCCTCTTCCTCTTTGTATATTCCTTCTCCTGCTTCTTCATTCATCCTCTCCTGCTTCTCTCTCTCATTCTTCTTCTTTTCACCTCTTTTCTTCCTTCTTTTCTTCTTCTTTATAATAGAAACAATGAAATTCACGAGGTGCTAATTCCCAAGAATGGTTTTGAGAATGGTAGTTCCTGCAGATTGGAAAGGGTTTGCTTCTGATATTCGGCGACAAGTAGTGAGACTGCATGGTGCAGTAGGTTTGAGTAGGGAAGCAGAGCATTTCCAAGAACTGCAGTCGCAAGTCCGTGGGAGGTGCTTCCAACACTTGGCAGTTGTCCCCACCAAAGGGCCCAGGTGTGAGGTGTGCTGGACACCGTCACCAGCCAGCATGGCTCCACATGGAGTCGGAAAGAGCTGGCTTCCAATTGTGCCACTGTGGCTTATGAGTTCTGAGTCCTGTGGCCAAATGGCACCTGGTCGCCGCTGGCAAGTGTGCGATGAGCTCTTGGGGCTGTGGCTGAGTGTGCTGGGGCCGGTGCCAGCCTACAGGGAGGAATCGTCAGCGGCCCCTGCTCATGGCGGTGATGGAGCCCTGCACCGGTGCCGGTTGGCCAAGGGTCCGCCTGACTCCTGGGAACGGGAGGCGGTGTCACAGGAGCCGAGATGTCGGAGCGCTGGGGCGACTGGCAGGGCGACGGGCTTCAGTGGCGCAGCAGCGCCGTGCGGACGGGCGTGGTCGGGGCCGTGGGCCTGCAAGGGAGGTGGCACGTAGGCGCGCGGCGAGGCCGGGCGCGAGCCAAGCTGTGAGGGACGCGCCACGCCGGCTTGGCTTGGCTGTGGATTCGGGCGAGAGGCGCGAGGATGCGTGGAGCACGGAGCGCTGCTGGGCGGCGTGGGCGGTGACGTGGCTGCCGGGTCGTGGTGTGATTGATCCCGTGGACGGAAAAATGGCCTCCTGCTGCTCGGCGCGCTGCTACCATGGAGACCAGCTTCGGGACCCCTTTATTCGGTCAGCCGTGAGCTGACGCCGGCTTGTCGCTGCGGATCTGGGTCCCAGCGGACAGTGGAGACGCCTGGAGACGCCGGGCTCGTCCGGGCCAGGGTGTGCGGCGGGCTCGTGGAGGCTCAGAGGTCATGGACGCTTTTTAAACGCCCCAAGGCCATGTAGGGGCAGCCCGCTGAGAGCGCCGGCCGGGCCCGAGGGTCCCCAGCGTGAGGTCGAGAGGCCCGGATCGAGGAGTCGCTTGCCGAAGTTTCGTGTGCCCGCCCCAGGAACGGGAGCAGGTCAGCGTGAGGACCACACGGTCCCTGGCGCCCGTGTCGGGGCAGCCAGTTGAGGCGAGCCGGGCGGTTCCGCTTGGCGCTTGGCTGGCCCCGGGAGATCGGGCTGGGGAAGGTGCCCAGAGAGGGGCCCCGCTGGTGTGCTGGCCCGCTGGTTCTCCGGGAGAGGGCGGTGAAGCCCCTCGCAAAGGGAGGAAGCTGTAGTCGGGAAGGGCCAGGGCAGCCCGGCCTGGGCCAGGCTTCTCTGCCCGGAAGGAGGAAGTAGCTCGGGCCATGGCCCCGCCCCCTGCTTTTTGCTTTTCTGGCCCAGCTCCAGGCCTCTTTAGGCCACACCTCCCCGCCGCCCAGACATGCGGTCCGCTGTATGATATTTCTTTGTGGACGGGATCAGCTTATGGACCCGAAGGGAAAATGGGAGCAATTTCTTGGCCTAGGGAACGGTCAGAAAGACCTGGCCGCAGAAACAAACAAGACGAATCACCACAAAACACAACAAGACCACCGCCCCCAAACCAAAGCCAAACCAACCCCATCCTACCGTGACATCAACGATGAGAAACATAGGTCAAGACTCACGAGAATATCATGAAACTGTATCTTGAAACAGACATGAGAAAGGTGTCCTTTCCCCAGTTCAGGCAGAGGTGAACATCAAGATTTAAATCAAAAATCAAACGGTCAAAATCCCCACAGAAAATGAGCAGTTCCGGACAAGGGTCCGAAGAAACCGAAATTGCCAACAGAGAGGGAAAAGATGCTGAACCTTACTGACAACCAGAGAAATGCACACCGAGAGGGTCACGTTCTCCCTGAGAAGTTGCCCAGAGTGACAAGATAGTGATCCATGACATGCGCTTAGTGTAAAGGGACCATTGACTGTGGGACACGTGTCCTCGCAGGCATCACTTTAAGAACATGAAGCGTACCAGGTTCTGAAGGGCAAGTCGACAATACGGATTAGATACATGAAACACGCAGCCACGGAGCAGTCTCCTGTTGGGGATTTGCACGGTAAAAATAGTCATCGAATTTCACCAAGATTCAGACTCAGGTAAAGGTACTTGGATATATTTTACATAGTATAGAAAGGGTGACCATTGCAAGATATTTTCTTTTTTATCATGGCCAAAGAAAAAAGATAGAAAGAAAAAGAAGAGAAGAGAAAATGAAATGCAAAATAAGAGCCAAAGCTTGCAGTAAACCAAGTATCTGAACAGAATGAAATTACAAATATTATCAACTCACTAAATAATTAATTAATTGGTTCATTCATTTCCTTACTTACTGAATGACCTGTTTATGTAATTTTTATTCATTCGTTCGTTCGTTCGTTCATTTATATATTTATTTTTTTATTCATTTCCAGGAAATGAAATTTAAAAATAAGAGCCAAAACCTGTAGCAAATCAAGTATGCGAACGGGGTCAAATTTCAAATATTATCAATTCACTAAGTAATTAATTAAGTTGTTCATTCATTTACTTACTTACTGATAGACCTGTTTATTTACTTTTTATTCATTCGTTCGTTCGTTCATTCATTCATTTATTTATTTATTTATTTATTTATTTATTTATTCCTGCATTTCCAGGAAATGAAATCCAAAACTAAGAGCCAAAACTTGTAGCAAACCAAGTATCTGAACAGGGTCAAATTACAAACATTATCAACTCACTAAATAATTAATTAATTGGTACATTCATTTCGCATTTTACTGATTGACATGTTTAATTACTTTTTATTCAGTCGTTTATTTATTTGTTTATTTATTCAATCATTTCCAGGAAATGAAATAAAAACTAAGAGCCAAAACCTGTAGCAAAACCAAGTATCTGAACAGGGTAAAATCACAAACATTATCAACTGACTAAATAATTAATTAATTTGTTCATTCATTGCTTTTACTTACTGATTGGACCTATTTTTTACTTTTTCTTCATTCATTCATTCATTCTTTAATTTATTTAATTATTTATTTATTCATTTCAGGAAATGAAATCCAAAACTAAAAGCCAAAATCTGTAGCAAAACCAAGTATTTGAACAGCCGCCAAATTACAGATATTATCAACTCACTAATTAAGTAATCAATCAATTAATTAAATAATCTGTTCATTCCTTTTCTTTTTCACTTATTGACCTGTTTATTCCTTTAATTTTTAATTTGGTTGTTTGTTGATTTATTTCCTGATTACTTATTTTGATTGTTAGTTTGTTTGTGATTTCTTTTGTTTGTATCCCAAAGTCATGTGATGATGGGTGGAGAAAGCTAAAGTCAGGTAGGAAAACGAAGTTCACTGTTAACACCACCAGAGCAGAAAGGGTGACTTGACTCGGAGGGAACTCATGCACCCTGCCCTTTCGCTGACCCCCTGCTCAGGATGGCAGAACTTCGAGTTTCTGGGAATGTGAGCTGCTGGGTCTTTTCGTTTCTTTCTTTCTTTGTCCCTTCGTGGGATTCTCCATGTTTTCCAATGGGCACGGATTCATTTTTGAGGCCTCAGGAAGGTGCAGTGTCTCTCAATACAGAAGGAACAGCCAGGCCTGATGTTCCCTAGCCCTGCAGAGTCACGAGGCATTCTTCTGTGCTGCCACCAGAGGGCAGCAAAAAGCTCAGCCAAGGTCAGCCCTGGGTGGGAGCTGAACACTGCTGTTGGGAGCTCAGTGCTCTTGAGAACTTCCTGACAGGAATCAATTTGGCGCGGCTTTGGGTTTTCGGATCAATTGACTGATACTCACTGCAGGAATTATCTATTGGAGAAAACACAAGTCGCCTGGAGACTCACTATGCAGATCCAAGCAAGGCTGGCAAACGGGCCTTTGTCCTCGCTTTTAGTGCTATGTGATGGGTAGAGGGTTCTCTACATTCTGAAAATTCTTGTGACCCCGGTATAGGTTTTTAACCTGCCCTTTGATCTCGAAATGTCTCTGTAGCAGTATTCTGTCTTTTAAATTTTATTATTTTTTTGATGTATGTTTTTCCAAAGGTTGCTTCGGTATCCGCCGTTGTCCGCCTTTTTTTGACGCTGTTTTCACGGGCTTTCCAATGCTCCAACGTGTCCTGTGCATCCAAAGTGAGACAGTCCTGCAAGTGTTCATCCCCAATATCTGATCCAGGTGAGTGTTTGGCCATCATTGCTTCAGAATTTTCAAGCCAGACATGGTGACAGGCTGGTTCCAGTGTCCCTCTGTGGAATTAGTATCCTCCTTGATCCCTCACTTCTCATCATCTAAAGTTGGACTTCATTTTGAGAAATCAGAGATCTCTGCCTTCACTCAAGATGTTGTTTCCAGATACATTAGTCTCTGCTTTGAGATTTGAAATTCCTACCCATTATAGAAAGGGTGACCATTGCAAGATATTTTTTGCTTTTTATCATGGCCAAAGAAAAAAGATAGAAAGAAAAGAAGAGAAGAGAAAATGAAATGCAAAATAAGAGCCAAAGCTTGCAGTAAACCAAGTATCTGAACAGAAATGAAATTACAAATATTATCAACTCACTAAATAATTCATTAATTGGTTCATTCATTTCTTACTTACTGAATGACCTGTTTATGTAATTTTATTCATTCGATTAGTCTGCTCGTTTCATTTATATATATTTATTTTTTTATTCATTTCCAGAAATGAAATTTAAAAAAAAGAGCCAAACCTGTAGCAAAGTATCAAGTATGCTAACGGGTCAAATTTCAAATATTATCAATTCACTAAGTAATTAATTGTTGTTCATTCATTTACTTACTTACTGATAGACCTGTTTATTTACTTTTTTATTCATTCGCTCAGTTTGCTTACTCATTCATTCATTCATTCATTCAATTCATTCATTTATTTATTCCTGCATTTCCAGGAAATGAAATCCAAAACTAAGAGCCAAAACTTGTAGCAAAACCAAGTATCTGAACAGGGTCAAATTACAAACATTATCAACTCACTAAATAATTAATTAATTGGTACATTCTATTTCCGTACTTACTGATTGACATGTTTAATTACTTTTTTATTCAGTCGTTTATTTATTTGTTTATTTATTCAATCATTTCCAGGAAATGAAATAAAAACTAAGAGCCAAAACCTGTAGCAAAAACCAAGTATCTGAACAGGGTAAAATCACAAACATTATCAACTGACTAAATAATTAATTAATTTGTTCATTCATTGCTTTTACTTACTGATTGACCTATTTTTTTACTTTTCTTCATTCATTCATTCATTCATTCTTTAATTTATTTAATTATTTATTTATTCATTTCAGGAAATGAAATCCAAAACTAAAAGCCAAAATCTGTAGCAAACCAAGTATTTGAACAGCTGCCAAATTACAGATATTATCAACTCACCAATTAAGTAATCAATCAATTAATTAAATAATCTGTTCATTCCTTTTCTTTTTCACTTATTGACTTGTTTATTCCTTAATTTTTTAATTTGGTTGTTTGTTGATTTATTTCCTGATTACTTATTTTGATTGTTAGTTTGTTTGTGATTTCTTTTGTTTGTATCCTAAAAGTCCTGTGATGATGGGTGGAGAAAGCTAAAAGTCAGGTAGGAAAACGAAGTTCACTGTTAACACCACCAGAGCAGAAAGGGTGACTTGACCTCGGAGGGAACTCATGCACACCTGCCCTTTCGACGACCCCTGCTCAGGATGGCAGAACTCGAGTTTCTGGGAATGTGAGCTGCTGGGTCTTTTTTCGTTTCTTTTCTTTCTTTGTCCCTTCGTGGGGATTCTCCATGTTTTCCAATGGGCACGGATTCATTTTGAGGCCTCAGGAAGGTGCAGTGTCTCTCAATACAGAAGGAACAGCCAGGCCTGATGTTCCCTGTAGCCCTGCAGAGTCACGAGGCATTCTTCTGTGCTGCCACCAGAGGGCAGCAAAGCTCAGCCAAGGTCAGCCCTGGGTGGAGCTGAACACTGCTGTTGGGAGCTCAGTGCTCTTGAGAACTTCCTGACAGGAATCAATTTGGCGCGGCTTGGGTTTCTTTTGATCAATTGACTGATACTCACTGCAGGAATTATCTATTGGAGAAAAACACAAGTCGCCTGAGACTCACTATGCAGATCCAAGCAAGGCTGGCAAACGGGCCTTTGTCCTCGCTTTTAGTGCTATGTGATGGGTAGAGGGTTCCCACATTCTGAAAAATTCTTGTGACCCCGGTATAGGTTTTTAACCTGCCCCTTGATCTCGAATGTCTCTGTAGCAGTATTCTGTCTTTTAAATTTTATTTTTTTTTTGGATGTATGTTTTCCAAAGGTTGCTTCGCATCCGGCCGTTGTCCGCTTCTTTGACGCTTGTTTTCACGGGCTTTCCACGCTCCAACGTGTCCTGTGCATCCAAAGTGAGACAGTCCTGCAAAGTGTTCATCCCCAATATCTGATCCAGGTGAGTGTTTGGCCATCATTGCTTCAGTAAATTTTCAAGCCAGACATGGTGACAGGCTGGTTCCAGTGTCCCTCTGTGGAATTAGTATCCCTCCTTGGGATCCCTCACTTCTCATCATCTAAAGTTGGACTTCATTTTGAGAATCAGAGATCTCTGCCCTTCACTCAAGATGTTGTTTCCAGATACATTAGTCTCGCTTTTGAGATTTGAAATTCTACCCATTAATGTCGTTTTCCGGTGCATATCCCTTATTTGCTTTCTTTTGAATCCAAGATGGACTCGTGTTGATACGGATACATAGTTAAGTTTACCTGCTCTGTCATGATGTTCACCGAATAATTATTCACATACCTGCTATTGTTCAGCATTTCAGTTGCTTTCTGAACATGGAGAATCACAGGTCTTTTGTTTGTGCTCTGCCCAATAAGCCTATCTAGGGCCACCCTCCATTTCTAATTTCCCTTGCCTTCCGGACTTGTTAGAAAGTTCCATGCTCTTCTTCTCCTTCTCCTTCTCCCTCTTCTCCTCCTACTTCTTCTTCTACAACTTCTTTCCCTTCCTCTTCCTTCCTCTTTGTATATTCCTTCTCCTGCTTCTTCATTCATCCTCTCCTGCTTCTCTCTCTCAGTCTTCTACTTGTTCACCTCTTTTCTTCCTTCTTTCTTCTTAAGTATAAAAGAAACAAATAAATACAAGAGATGCTAATTCCCAAGAATGGTTTTGAGAATGGTAGTTCCTGCAGATTGGAAAGGGTTTGCTTCTGATATTCCGGCGACAAGTAGTGAGACTGCATGGTGCGAGTAGGTTTGAGTAGGGAAGCAGAGCATTTCCAAGAATCCGCAGTCGCAAGTCCGTGGGAGGTGCTTCCAACACTTGGCAGTTGTCCCCACCAAAGGGCCCAGGTGTGAGGTGTGCTGGACACCGGTCACTCAGCCAGCATGGCTCCACATGGAGTCGGAAAGAGCTGGCTTCCAATTGTGCCACTGTGGCTTATGAGTTCTGAGTCCTGTGGCCAAATGGCACCTGGGTCGCTCGCGAAGTGTGCGATGAGCTCTTGGGGCTGTGGCTGAGTGTGCTGGGGCCGGTGCCAGCCTACAGGGAGGAATCGGTCAGCGGCCCCTGCTCTCATGGCGGTGATGGAGCCCCTGCACCGGGTGCCGGTTGGCCCAGGGTCCGGCCTGACTCCTGGGAACGGGGAGGCGGTGTCACGGGAGCCGAGATGTCGGAGCGCGGGGGCGACCGGGCAGGGCGACGGGGCTTCAGTGGCGAGCAGCGCCGGTGCGGACGGCGTGTCGGGGCCGTGGGCCTGCAAGGGAGGTGGCACGTAGGCGCGTGCGAGGCCGGGGCGCGAGCCAAGCTGTGAGGGACGCGCCGCGCCGGCTTGGCTTGGCTGTGGATTCGGCGAGAGGCGCGAGGATGCGTGGAGCACGGAGCGCTGGGCGTGGGCGTGTGACGTGGCTGCCGGGTCGTGGTGTGTGATTGGATCCCGTGGACGGAAAATGGCCTCCTGCTGCTCTATGCGGCGTCACCATGGAGACCAACCAGTGGGACCTTTTATTCGGTCAGCCGTGAGCTGACGCCGGGCTTGTCG